>OX439128.1:3085461-3187961 GCA_949318235.1 Ecdyonurus torrentis | reverse complement strand
TAAAAAAATAAAACTTTACCATAAGCATAAGCACAATACAAATTATTAATGTAATATAGAGTATTAGAAAAGTAATAAATAATATTTATAACAAGGCAAATGTAAAAAAAAAAAAAAAAAAAAAAAAAAAAAAAAAAAAAAAAACTAACAAGAAATAAAATTGATATAAGCTCTCATGTTTCGTGCGAAAGTTTCGATTATTTTTTATTATATAACACTTTCATGTTTTTTTTTTGTTTTTTTTATTTATTTGTTATACCTACTACTTTTGAGTATCATGACCTAACTAACTGACACAGGTGTAAAGTTCCCAAGGTATCAATAAAAATATAAACAAATAGCGTTGATTGTTTGTTATAGCGTAATATTAAATGCAGCATTTTACATTATTGTTTTGTACCTGTCATGTAGTTCTTATAATAGCTTGTTATAATATATAATATGACAAGTATTAATGAATAAAATGTAATCGTCATTTATTTGAATTTTATGTAAATTTTAATGTTATTGTACCGATCAATTTTAGACAACGTTTAAATATTCATTTATATTACACGTTTAAAGTTATATAATAATTAATTGTTTTATAGTATTTCTCTATTCTTTATCATGCAATCGTTCACGCATATTCTATATTATGTATTTTGTAGTTGACCATAGGGAAACTTATTATATTGAAAACAATATGGTTAATAGATTACAAGAAAAAAAAAGAAAAAAAAGGGGGTATTAGTTATGAAATAAGTTGTAAACTGCACTTTTATAGTTTTATATTTTGTTATAGTTTTAAACACGAACATGTTGATGTTTATTACTTATGAGCTATATTATTGTTAGCACAGTAAGTAATTACTGCACTATGCAAAATAATATAACATTTCATTTTACTACAAGTAGTAAATTTCTTGAACTTAAGTCTTACATTCACATCAAGAATTTTACTTTTCTTTAACTTTAGTAAAGTTATTTGTACATTTATTTTATATATATTTATTTAAACTTTGCTGTGTATAGCATGAATTTCTTCTAGTTGCCATAAAAACCATTTATATTTAATTTAATTAAATTTACTATTACAAACAAATATTCAAACGTGGAGTATGTTCATACTATTTTTGTAATGTACAAACTGGTTAAACAGCCTCTTTTTAGGGTTAATGTAATAATTAACATCATATAACTTAAATTAACATAATTGATGTTCTTGTTTTTTAACTAAATATTTAATATTTGGCTGTATTTTACTATTTAATATTATTGCTGTTTATTTAAATTGAAATTCAAAAATTTATAATGGTCATATCAAGGAACTCATTAAAATATATTTTATAAATTTATGAATCAAACTATTGATGAATAGTAAAACATTGTATGAAGATGAGATGTCGTATTATTTCAACATAATATTTTGCTATCATTCAGTCCTTAAACAAATTTCAGTTGAAAAGACAAAAGTGTTGGTACTTACTGAGTGCGGTGAGGTTGACGAACTGGACGACTTGACATCCCTCTCGCACCTCAAGGAAGGTGATCTCGCACTTGTACACGGCCTCGTCAGCGAGATGGAGTTGACGTAACTCCAGGTGAGACCGTGACATGTTTGTTGTGTAGTGAAGCTCCGCTCTGAAACAAATCACATTCCAAATTAATATTAACTCGTATAGTTAAATATATATATATTTTTTTTTACAAGTCTTTAAATATTTACTTTTATTTTTTGTTAAAAATAAAATCTTTTAAGAATAACGTATATAAAAATCAGTCTCGTAAAATTTTAATTGGATTAGAGTTACAATATACAATAAATTTCATTAAAATGTTCTTTAGTGATTTTATGTATGGTATTACTTTTAATTGCAAAGTTTCGTATATTCAACTTAAAATTTTAGTTGTTAACGTAGTATGTATAAGACCTGTATGATTAAAGTTTGCTATTTGAGTAGCATACTCTTTATTATATTGAACTGTGTTTGCATTTGGATGCATAGCATAGACACACATGAGTATTATAGTATGTAGTGCATTTAAATCTTAAAACTATAATATAAGTTTCAGATATTTTATTTTATTACTTTAGTCTCTAGACTAATGCAGTCAAAAATATACCATAATATATTTTAGAAAAAAAAGAAGAAAGGAATATAATAAAGTTTATTTTAACTTAGTTTTAAAACAATATTATGCTCTAATTCACATACGATATTAAATTATAAAGAAACTTTATTATAAATTCACTTATAACATAGAAAATTATTTTATTATGGTAAATATAAAGTTATAAAATTGTTCTTTATACATAAAAGTTATATTGTGAAGCTTCCGTGTTGTCCTGACTTTTTCTTTTGATTCTCAGTGACTTCCTTTTCTTCTCTGTCTCTACCTACACCTCTATAAAGTCTATGTTAACCCAACTACTCTAATTATTATTATTACTCACTCATTTATATTAATTATTTAAAGTATAATACAAAGAACTCATAAAAAGTAATGTTTTAACTGTTGGCTTTCAAACTGATTAAAAAGAAAAATCAAAATCACTGAGTATTTTTCAACAGTCCTATGAATTATGTTATGATGAGTCTGAGACTTGTAATATTGGCAATTTCAAACGAAATAATATTTTTAGTAACACCCCCCCCCCCCCAAATGTACTTTAAATAAAATGATAAAGAGATATTTTAATTCAATACACTTCATAGTTAAAAAGTATTTAATAGTAAGGAATTTTTCATTTTCATTTTTTTTTTTTTTTTTTTTTTTGTCTGGAGAAATACTATAGGGTAGTTTACTTTCTTCGCCCACCCACTGACTCAAAGTAATTTAAAAGTCGTCGTCATGAGTTTGTGACTGAGGTGACAGATTCAATCTCAAGTAGTGGCACATTTTTTGTTTTTTGTTACCAACATGACAGTGACTTGGGTCAGCCACTGCTGGTGTCAAGAGACCTATGAGCAAATTAAAATCATGGCAAGTATTATTTTTAGGGCTGAAAATGAAGTATTGTGGTGTGATTTGACTAAAACTTGCGAACAAAGATTTTTGTTTTACATTGACACTTAAAGGCGTAGAACACCTTCAACAAAAATAGTTGTGTAATATCTTAAGAAACCTGAAAATCAACGTTGATTTAGCCGGAGTCATTGATTTAAAATTTATTTTCCATTCACAAAATGCAAGAGCGGGCAATGACGTCACAGCTCGCCTGGTTCACGCGCGCGTAAAACAAGTGGGCTGTGACGTCATTGCCCGCTCGCGCCATTTTGTAAATAGAAAATAAAATAGAAATCAATGACTCCGGCCAAATTAACGTCGATTTTTAGGTTTGTTAGGATATTACACATCTTTTTTGTTGAAGGTGTTCTACTATACGCCTTTAAGGATAAAAAAAAAAACTCAAAAAATATGAGATAATTTTAAAGTCACACCATGCAAAATTTTAAACATTAAATGTGTTAAATTTACTCCTTTGAGGTCCTATGTTAATTGCAATAAATTTTCTCCTTTACCTGATGATCACGATCCTGCACCTTTTATTGTGAATAGTTCATATCGTTGACTTTCAATAATATAAAAATTGGGGGATGTTAACAGTTTTAATTTCAGATACTTCCATATAACAACATTGCATTAAACTAAGAAATTATTCATATCAAACAAGAAAAATACACAAAATGCATTAATTTCAAATTAATGTTAAGTTATTGCGTTATAATTATTAATGACGTTATATTTATGTATACTAATTAAAATTTAAAATTTTTAATTATTTATTTTCTGTTTACTATTTTTCCTTTAAATTACGTCTATCCAGCACGCTAGACTAATAATTTATAGACATACAAAAACACAACTAGAAAATTAATTATAAAATTTTAATGAAAATGTTATAAATTATTCTCTCTTTTTAAATGACAAATAGTAATAAATTGAATACTTGTAAAATACATTAAAAAAGATAGAGAGAAGTAGGGGGATGTACGTGTATATATATGTTATATATATATATATATATATATATATATATGAATAGGATTTAAATAAAAAAAATTGTATGTGACGTATTGGTAAATTATGGATCAGCTGATATGCTTATACATGTTAATTCTTGCGTATCGTGACAATAGCGTCAATCAGAGAGAGAGAGAGAGAGAGAGAGAGAGAGAGAGAGAGAGAGAGAGAGAGAGAGAGAGAGAGAGAGAGAGAGAGAGAGAGAGAGAGAGAGGAAACCAAAGCCTAGCTAGCTTCTCCATTCATATGAGAGTAATGAGTAGCATGCAGGCATATTGGACAAGTAAATCCAACAGAACAATGAGCAATCTAATCATTGTCACATTCAGTAGACACGCCCATGTCAAAAAATATTATCCTCATTCCCATTCATCTATTAAAACTAAATTCTCAATATCATATAATACTAATGTAATTTTTTTTTTTCATTTTATGTTATTAATACAAAAAATTGGTTACTGAAAAATTGTTTTGTTAGAACAGAAATGAAATACTATTATCGTCATTCTGTAATATAATACCTTTTTTTTTATTCAATCACATAAAATTTAGTAACTGTTATCGTAGCCATGGAATATAAAAAAGTATAAATGAGAGAATTAATTATTAATTTTTTTAATAAGATTATTAAAATATATAATACACAAAACGTACTTTATATATAATACATTCGTCATTATTTTCATATATATATATATATATATATATATATATATATATATATATATATATATATATATACATAGAAATAAAAGAAGCCATTGATTCAAAAATTTATAATTGTTAATTGTCACTGAATGTATATTCACTAATTAAAGCAGCTCGTTATGAAAGCAATTGAACTGTACTGACTTACTCATCCATGGTGATAGAATTCCATGAAAACAGCATCAACTGCTATAGAGTACATACAGTACACAAGCGCGTGCACAAAAGCAAGCGTGTTGAAATTACGTGTCATTATAAATGAGGGAATTGCTTTTCTAAATAAATAAAAAACAAAAACAAAAAAAAAACATGCAATTAATTAGAAAAATAAAAACAAAGTATATAATTGTTGGTAAATTATATGCTTCATTGTTTGTTTATATAAAGAGAACTAATATTATGTTGTATGTACAATAACATACAACCTATACACAGTTTTTTTTAGTTATAAATTCAATTGTACATTTATTATTATTATTATTTTTAATATTTGGTGTTCATTTTCAATAATTATTAAGAGAAATGAAAAAAAAAACATTACCTTGTTTTTACTACTCTTATAATAAATATCACACTTACTAAAATGAGAAAACTTCTTTTTAGTCACGTATATACATCAAAATTTTATACATTTTCATGAGTAAAAATCATAAATTGAAAATATAACTTCTAGGTTATAGAAAAGTAATAAATTTATGTTCGTTTTCCTTATTTTTACCTTCAAATAAATAAACTGTCAAATATTTTTAACCAAGTATATAAAATTTATCTCTTATATTCCAATAATTTCAGATGTCTATAAACACTTTTGCTTGCGGGAAAAAAAAAGTAAAAGTAAAAGCAATTTGTTACTAAGATTAAATTTTAACAAAATTTTATTTACATTACAAGAGAGATGTAAATTTATTTTGTATGGATGGATACGAAAGATAAACATTTCTTGTATGTACTGTACAGTATAGTACGTATCATATAGTTGTTTGAGAGTATTGCCATGGTATTGCTATAGTATTGTACAGTAGGTTACGTACAAGAATGAGTAGTTGGTTACATTTCCCTATTGGTTGCCGCTGGACTCCACTAGACATTTTGTATGGAGAGAGAGAGAGAGAGATGGGGGAATACCTAGGAACCACATGGGCAGCCAAAGGTGACAAAGATAAAGCGGGGGTTTGTTCATTCGTATATAGCCCTCTGGGTCCTCTCGTGTGAAATAGGCATATCCATCACTTTGAGGTTCTCATACATGACCGTTAAAGCTTCTAAACTAAATTTGTATATATCCTCTCTCTCTCTCTCTCTCTCTCTCTCTCTCTCTCTCTCTCTCTCTCTCTCTCTCTCTCTCTCTCTCTCTCTCTCTCCCTCTCTCTCTACTCCCACACAAACCCTCTTACTTTACCCCTACCCCTTCCCCACATAAGAAAAAAAAATCCACTCTTGTTATCTCAAAGATGTACTCTATCATATATGCAGGAAGAAAGGGAGAAAAGAAAAGGCATATAATGACAAAGACGAATGTTTATCACTTCACGAGCATATTCTTTTAAATTATCATCATCCACTGGTCAACCTAAAAGTACATACTATCCATATGTTAAATTTCAAACCAATAACTCACTCGGTATTACTTTTTTTTATTTATTTTTTTGTATATTAATTGGATTTTTTTTTTTACATTAATTCATATTTTTTTGTCATATTATATTATAAAGAATAATAATAATATACATAAAAATGTTGATTACATTTAATGTAAATGAAATTTTTAATATTAGTAAATATAAAATAAAAATGTAAAAATTTCCTGTATATAACGAGTGAAAATTTAATTATAAAAGACTATAATCTATATCATAAATCTATGCTGAATGTATTTTAATCTTTATTCATACAAAAAAAATGTACATAATATCAATATTTAAACAAAAATTTTTTTACATAAAAATAATCATATCGATCACTGTTGCCGCATCTCTTCTCCCTCCCCCTTTCTCTTTGATATTATAAACGTACGTTAGTATATAATAAAGTTGATCACATTACCACAGCGGCTCCATTTTTATCTATACATCACACTGAGAGAGAGAGAGAGAGAGAGAGACTAAAAGGTGTTGGTCCATTTCCCGAGCTCTATATTACAATCTCAACATTTCCATCACTGTCGTTCACACTCTTCCCTTGACCCCCTTCACCTCTATTTCTATCAATATCTCCTCGCAACCACAACTGACACTTTTCTACCTTATGTGACGACTTGCACAAAAAAAAAAAAAAAAAAAAAAAAAAAAGTACCCTCGCATCTTTTTTTAATCTATATGTCCATTTCACACCTTTTTTCCCCATTAATCTATGTACATATAATATGGAACACTCAATCAAGAATATGGATTTTTATGTTATTATAACAAAATACTGTCTTGTTTTCCATTAGGAATTAAGGGTAAATTTTTATCTCCAGAGTCCAGAATAATACAGCAAGTACACCAAAGTCTCAGGGTATACTTACGGAACACGTGATTCACCGCAAAAAAGTAAAGTACGTCGGTTACATTTTTTTTAAAAGGTAAATATTCAGTATTTGTTGAAAAATTGGAATAAGTAAAACTATAAACAAGCATACTTTTCTCAATAGAATTTCCGATATAAATGGGCGTAACCCATGATTCATTGGAAGTTTAGTCGAACTATAATTATATGAATTGCACATATATGAACAAAAAAAAATGATTAAACATAGTGTTTTTCTTAATGTAATAAGACCAATAATATTTTCCATCATAAAATGTTATGCACATAAAACATGTTTAAACCGAAGACAAGATTGATGTGCTATTTTGTAAATGTTCAAAATGATGGTCAATTACATTATTTCACGTGATAAAATCAATATGTTGTTCTATATATGTGTGTGCTTCTCATAGATGATTTGTTTACTACTGTACACTATAGTTTTAGTATAATATGTGTTAATTGTGTAAAATCGTATTAAATTTATTTATGATAAAATTTGAATACTTCATCACTATGTTTTTGACATGTTTTTAAACATTAAAATAGAGTAGTAATTTATAATTCTCTGTAGCTTTTATACACATATATAGTGAAACTGTATTAACACAAAAGTAAGGACAGCAAACAAATTTTGTTGCGTATTATAAAATATGAAGGATACTTTAAACGAAAAATGGTTTGAATTTATTTTACAAGCTATGATAAATGAATGATGATAACAATATAAAATACAAAATGAATATAGCTTTTTTTTAAAAAAGTAGTTACTGCAGTTATATGTAGTGTTAATTGTTAAATTAAGTATCGTAAAAGCAATTAAAGAAAAGTCTAGACTAAAATAATTTGAACGTAAGATACAATCAATATTGTGTTAAGCAATTCCATTTATCTTGAAAATTCTATTGAAAATTATAAAAAATAAAATTACATATAAGAGTTTTAAAAGAAATAATAGAAGAAAAGAAAACGTGTCTGTATATATAGTCACTTTATCTCTTTATATAGTTAACTATGTTATTGAGTGTTAGAAAAAGAACTTGAATATCTTGTAATTAAACATTTCTTCAAATTGGGTCAATTGCTCTTGTTTAATTGTCTCGTTTTCTTCTTGTAATAGCAAACTCAATTCTATTTCTCTTTGTTGTTGATTAGAGTACATATATATAAATATATAAATATATATATAATATAATTCTTTGTTCTTCTGGTAAAATAAAGATGATGAAATTTTCGTTTTTTCACTTCGACTTATGATAAAAAATAACAAAAAGGAAATAGAAACTATATTATGTAGATTGAATCAAGATACTGTTTTTACTTAATTATTATTATTATGCAATTAAAAAAAAAATAATAAAAAAGCAAAGATACTCGTACTATAATAATTTTATTTTATAGCAGAAACTTAAAATTGTTTGAAACATTGACTTTTACAACATTTTTTTTTGTACTTTATTTCTGAAGTTCTCTTTGTTACTCAATATTGATATTTATTATATTGAATGATTGAAATGAGTCTCACATGCAACTAGGGTGTTCAGTTATTATAAATAATATAACAAAGTAGTATCAATTGACCCGTGAAGAAAGATCATATTTCCGTTATATAATGGCCTATCACAACTGCTTCAGGAAATGGTTCGAATCATGTTCTATTTGAGAAGTATATTGAAGCAATTTTTCAATTCTCTGCTTCAATTTGACACACATGTTATAAAAATATCATTCTTTTTATATTCATTTTTTTTTTCTTTTAACTTTTATATTATATAAATTGTAAAGTTTGTTTACTTTTCTTTTTATAACTTGTATGTACGTATTATGGAAACGTTATTGTTATTTAAGTATTGACTTCACAATTATTTTTAATGACAATAACATTAGAAAATATAAACAACAATATTTTACAAATAATACTTCGTATATATAATATCGTTTAGTTCACTGTTATTTACTTTGATTTTGCTATTTTTTGATGAAAATTCTGTCGCAGAATTTTTTTTTTACAGAATATTAGAATATTCCTTTTTTTTTTTTTTTTTTTTTTTTTTTTTTAGCTGCATAATGGGACTGAATGTTTGTTTACTTTTGATGTTGATCTTGGGTGACTATTATTTTTCAAACTTGAAAATTAAAATTTGTTATAAAATAAATGAATTAATCACATTTTTAGTTTTTTAATCCAACTAAATACGAAGTTCCTTGAGTTAAATAAGCCTTTACAAGAAATTTCATCCACATGAATACATACAATATTACATTTAATAGTTGATATGCTGTGGTCATTTTATTTACCGCATGAGAGAACATCAGACCATTTTTTATACTTCATTGCATTCCATACTTCCAACTTATTTAGTTAAAAAAAATCAAATAGTTGTTACAAAACTTTTAACTACTTGTAAATATATATTTATATTAGCTCTGTGTTTATTTTTATATATGGATATATATATTTATGTGACATTTACATTTTTAAATGTATCTACGGTCCATTTCTTTGAACAGGTCACTGAGTTTTAATATCGTATTTTACATTCTTTTATTGAACATACAAAATGTATACACCAATACCTTTTTATTAAAGACATTTTTATCTGTTTTGTATTATCTAAAAAAAAGAAGAAGAGGGAGGAAAGAAAAAAAAGAGAACATTTTGAAGATTTTTGAGTGTAAAAAGTAAAATATTCTTGCTACTTTGCATGCCTAGAGGCCAATGGATTTATTATATAAAATGTAGGGAAGTGCACTTTCTTGGAAGAGATTTTAGGAAAATTGTTCTGAAAGCAGAGAGGCATGGTGCTGAGAGAGAGAGAGAGAGAGAGAGAGAGAGAGAGAGAGAGAGAGAGAGAGAGAGAGAGAGAGAGAGAGATGACCATTCCTGCAAGTAAATTCACTGAGGTAAAAGACTTCCACGTACAAGAAAAAAAAAACTAGTAGCATCTTCATAAAAAGCAAGAAACTCAAAATTGTCATTTTATTTTTTATATTACCTCTCCCTTTCTTTTTCTTTCTTTCTTTCTCTTTTTCTTTCTTGCTTAGGAATAAAATGTCACATTTACGTGAGAATTTTACGTGAGATTTCTCACTTTTCTTTCTTTTCGTTTCTTTTTCTTCCTTTTCTACCTCCCTTCTAGTTTTTCTTTCCATGTGATATTTTTAGTAGCTTATCAAAATAAATGATTCTAATTTATTGGTTGAATGTGACAATTTTATAGAAAAACTAACGTAGAAAGAAAAAATGACACTAGAGAAGGATAATATGATGACTGACTTTTCTAAGAATTTGCATTACGGAGAATGAATATCATCTCTAAGGATTATTAGTGTCACTATAATATGCCACATGCTTCACTCATTCAGGCTTAAGCTTTTTGCAAACATACACGAATTTATCACGTTAAAAATATTTCATGTTATACACTTTTTTTTTTTTTTTTTTTTTTTTTGGGACTGACCTTTATAAATTACAGTATTATTCTTTTCTGTAAAATAATTGTAATATCTACAAAAAAAATGTTTTATATTATATTTTTATACGTAAGATAGTATAAATTTGTCATTTATCATATCAAAAAGGTTACCGCATAGGAAAGTTATAAGAAAGAAAAATGAGTGAGGAAAAAGGATTAATTGAATTTATGACGTAAAATAGCTCAAGTCAGCTTTATGTGTAGCCACATGACGTTATATAGGAAGCAGGTCATTTCATTTCGTTCTATACAATATAGTTATATTTTTCTATACGTATTTCTATTTATTTGTAGATCTCTAAGAATTATCAAAAGAAAGAAATAAGATTTGGATTTATGAACTTATATATATAGAAGCTTTTTATATAATTACTGTTTGACCGACTTCTTAATACTCTCTGTTACTTATAAGCAAAAGAAATTTAAGCACTTGAAAATAGTTCCTATAATAAAGTTATCACAGTGAAGCACTGGATTTAACAGTTTTAACTGAAGTTATTGTTTTTATATTATTATTTTTTTGTTTGAATTATCAATTATAATTAAATGGGAAAATTTCCTCATATTAAATATAGATATTTTCTTTATGCATGCGAAAATTTCAATGAAATAAATTTTTGCCTATGAATTTTTCAAATCATTATAAAATGAAATATCACATGTTTTTATTACTTTACATAAAGTGATCTTTTAATATCAAGACCAGCAGGTCTCTTTCAAAATTGTCTAAAATATTTATAGTATTATAGTAAATTTGCAAAAACAATTGTTCAAAATTAAATCAATTTTCCTCTACTTTTCTAAAAATAGAGAAACTCTTAACAAACATATTGAAAAACGCTAATTTTTTTATCACAAGTTAAACCAGTTAAAAGTTATAATGTTGTGTTTTTGTGGTCATTTACATCTGCACAGCAAATTGAAAAAATTCAATAGAAATTTTTAATAATATTATATATAAATATGAATTAAAAAATTGAAACTATAATACCTTAAGCCTATTACTTAAACACTTTACTGCACTAATGATGACACTGACAATGGAATGTAAACATAATTTAAACTGTAAGTTACTATACATGGATGTGATGCGTGATGTGTTTGAAACACTAACGGCAAGATTATAGTCCTAAGGTAAACATAATATATAGTATAGTAAACACTACTTTATATTATATAAGATAGGCTTCATGTTATATATACTGTACATACATACATACATAATATATATATATATATATATATATATATATATATATATATATATATATATATATATATATATATATATATATATATATATATATATATATATATATATATATATATATATATGTGTGTGTGTGTGTGTGTGTATTATTATTTGTGTTTACTTAAGACCTGTAGCTTGGTACCTACTGCAGCATCAATTGTCTAAAACGCAATTCACCAATACATACACACATACCAAACAATTAATTAATGCAAGTTATATATAGAAGAGGGGATGGATTAATGCAATTATACAAATATATTATGTATAACAAAGGTGATCTGCAATTGGTGCATCATACAAACATGGTTGAAATACATTGACCCCCCCACTCTTCCCCCCTTTCGTAACCCCCTCCGTGTAATCTATGTATATCAAATGACAACAATCAAGAGCTGTATGATCTATGTACTCTAACTAGAGTACTCTAGAAGGGGGGAGTATACGCGCACCCTTTGTTGGGGTTTTTTGATCACGAAAAATCGCGTAAGTAATGGGAAAAATCGCGATTTTGAAACATCATAACTATTGAACAAAGGAAGTTACAGCATTGAAATTTTCACAGAACAAACTTCATTTTATGGCGATTTTATGTTTAAAATTTCAAAACTCCCAGTGTGTTATAAATTTAATTTATTTTAGCTTTAAAAATATCATATTTTGAAAATCAATACTCGACGCTCATTGGCTAATGCGCTCCAACAATGAAAAATAAAAAATAAACAAACTCAACGCTCTTGTGCTTGCTGTCTACAATGTTTATATAAACACGCAAATATATTAAAAATATATTATACAGGGTGTTTTTTTAAAAGCGCGCATTTTAAAACGCTAATTAAAATATGAAGAAATAAAATAAAATTAACTTTTTATATATTATTTTGTAGCCAAGGGTTAGACATTTTAAAAACTGTTCTTAGAAATAAAATTGAGTGACCGGTTTTCTTGCACCGAGCGTCAACGTAAAAATGTGCTATTTTTTTTCAAAACGTCTTTTTTTCTGCAAAAATGATCAGAAATTTGCTTTTTTAACTATCCTTTATTAACAATTAATGGAGTCTGTTGGCATAAATAAGATGTACCTATAGCACTCTAAGCATGTTCTGTGATAAAAATTGAAGGATTGGGCCAAATTAGTATCAGGGTTAAGGTGAAAACATTTGCGTTAAACATTGCTAAATTTGCCAACATTTTCTCTAATTTGAGAGTTTTGTTCAATGATTTAACGAAATTTTTAGTTTCTCTATAATGGCTTTGCGCTCACAGTTTTCTTTCAAATCTAAGTAATGTTTGGTTTAATTATTAAAAAAAAATCAATATGATTCAGGATGCAAAGAATTAATGAATGCAGCAAAAAACAAATGAAATGTGCGGATTTCCATACATGAACCAACTTTTAAAGAAAGAGATGCAAATTAAAAGTTTCCATTCTTTAAAATGAAATGTTTAAGTTTTTAATTATCAAAGCAACCCAGTTTGTAAGAATTGACAGAAAATGAAAGTTACAAACAATGTTATGAAAATTAAAGTTCATACAAAATCGGTAAAAAAAAAAAAAAAAAAAAAAAAAATTGATTTAAGAGAAGTTTTTAAATCAAATTTAGCACTGTTTAACGCAGAAGTTTTCACCTTAACCCTGATACCAATGTGGCTCCATCCTTCCATTTTTATTACAGAACATGTTTAGAGTGCTATAGGTATCTTATTTATGCCAACAGACTCCATTAATTGTTAATAAAGGATAGTTAAAAAAGCAAATTTCTAATCAATTTTGCAGAAAAAAAGACGTTCTGAAAAAAAAAATAGCACATTTTTACGTTGACGCTTGGTGCAAGAAAACCGGCCATTCAATTTTATTTCTAAGAACAGTTTTAAAAATGTCTAACCTTTGGCTACAAAATGATATATAAAAAGTTAATTTTATTTCTTCATATTTTAATTAGCGTTTTAAAATGCGCGCTTTTAAAAAAACACCCTGTATATATAAATTAATTTCTACTTTTTATTTCTATAATTATTGTCATAGTTACAAATCTAAGTAAAAAAAAAAAAAAATTAAAAATGCCTAAATTTTATATGTGCCTAATTTTTTACATTAAGTTTTTAGTAACTCGCCAAGTCTATTAAAAATGCATAGTGACAACCTCTTAACTTAATTTATATACTTTAATTTTTTTGCTACTTTTAGATTAAGTTTTTAGCTAAATTAATCTAAATTGCACTTTTGTATTATAATCGTAGTGTATTCATGCGTAATGTACTTATTGTGAATTAAGAATATGTTAATATATAAATTGAATATACACTACTAATTATTTTATGTCAATTTAAAATAAATTAATACAGGAATAGAATGACATTTACCCCAAAGTAGTAACATTTACTAAAAAAAAAAGTACAGGTGATAGCAGGATAGGTGAAGCAAAAAGCAGGAGTTCTCCGATTCAGCACAGAGCTAATTAAACCACTTACCAATGACTAAAGATAATTAAATTTTTTATAACTTTCACCCTTATTGGATTAGGGGTCCCGGAAATTTATAAACTTTAGATGTTATAAATACATTACATTACCCTAAAATTTTTGCCGTTCTTACACTCTATATATCAAAGATCAAAAGTAAAGAACAAAAAAAGAACAAAAAAGAAGAAAAAAAAAAAAAAAAAAAAAAAACGCCTTGAACGTACTTTATCAGTTTTGTCTTTTATTGTGGAAGTTTTCCGTGTCTTAATCAAATATAATGACTAATATATACCCACAAGACATTTATTTATTTGCGTTTCAATTTTTTTTATTAAATTATAAATATAGAGCCATTTTTTAGAGCCGAATTTAGAGCCATATTCGACCGTCCATACTTTGAAAAAGTACTAGAGCTCGGAATAGACCGTGACCCCGCGCGTGGTCCAAAAGTAGCGTTCAATATAAAACTTTGAATATCTCCTTGAGTTTGAGCGCTATTTAGATGCGCTATTTTACCTCTAGATAAGCAAGATGTTTAACCTTTTTAGTCATACCCATGCAATTTTCAACCCTTAGGTTTTTTTACCCTTCAAGGGTTAAAGACCAAAAACACGATTTTCAATATTATTACTTTTGCTATATATAATGCTTTATTATTATATATATATATATATATATATATATATATATATATTGTGAATTTCATTTCTGTGGTGTCTGAAATTCATGTAGTACCTCCTATTAAATTAATACGAAAAGAAATCTTTAAAAACCATTCCAATAGAAAATAGGGCGTAAAAATGATAAGAAAAAGAAGAAGAAGAAAAAAAAAAGTAAATAACACGGAAAAGCAAAGCTTACCTAAAATAAATGTTTGGTGCTGAAATCTTATTGCCAGGACCTTTCTCATAGGGCACATTGCGTTTTAGCTCTATCTGACCCCCTGGAGGGTGTTTGGGGTGGGGTTTTCCACCCTATTATGATTCTAAAAGCTTAAGTAAAAGTATTCGTGTCAGATATCGCTCTAGGCAAAATCGACCCTGCTGACCTTGAATCCGTTGTCAGATTTTTGGTAGATGCCACTCCTAAGGTGATAGGGGTGGGTTTTTATTCTCAAAACCGGGAAATTTTTGGAAAATAAAGCAACATTGAATTGTAATAAAATGCAATATTTTCGTTAATCTAATTGCATATTCCAGTACCTCTGGTATGTTTTTAACATGAATCCTATGCATTTCCAGTTTATATCACTTTAAAGACGGTTGCAGGGTGCATTTTTCACCTTTATTTTATTATTATTTTTTTAATTAAATGACTGGGTTACTTTACTTAAGAATGATATCTCACCAATCACCTAATTTAAAAAAAAAGGGTAAAAGCAACAACCCCAGCTACCCTCTTTAAAGTGATTTAAACTGGAAATGCATAGGATTCATGTTAAAACCATACCAGAGGTACTGGAATATGCAATATTAGAGTAACGAAAATTTTGAATTTTATTACAATTCAATGTTGCTTTATTTTCCAAAAATTTCCCTCTTTTGAGGATAAAACCCCACCCCTATCGCCTTAGGGGTGGCATCTACCAAAAATCTGACAACGGATTCGAGCTCAGCAGGGTCGATTTTGCCTAGAGCGATATCTGACACGAATATACTTTTACTTAAGTTTTTAGAATCATAATAGGGTGGAAAACCCCACCCCAAACACCCTCCAGGGGGTCAGATAGAGCTAAAACGCAATGTGCCCTATGAGAAAGGTCCTGGCAATAAGATTGCAGCACCAAATATTTATTTTGGGTAAACTTTGCTTTTCCGTGTTATTTACTTTTTTTTCTTCTTCTTCTTCTTTTTGTTATCATTTTTACGCCTTATTTTCTATTGGAATGGTTTTTAAAGATTTATTTTCGTATTGTTTTAATAGGAGGTACTACATGACTTTCAGACACCACAGAAATGAAATTAACAAAAAAAATAAAAAATAAAAAATAAATAAATAAAAAATAAAAGCATATAGCAAAGGTTATAATATTGAAAATCGTGTTTTTGGTCTTTACCCCTTGAAGGGTAAAAAAACCTAAGGGTTGAAAATCACATAGGCATGACAAAAAGGTTAAACATTTTGCTATCTAGAGGTGAAAGTTTCATCTAAATAGCGCTCAAACTCGAGATATTCAAAGTTTTATATTGAACGCTACTTTTGGACTACGCGCGGGGTCACGGTCTATATATTCCGAGCTCTAAAGTATAGTACTTTTTCAAAGTATGGACGGTTGAATATGGCTCTAAATATTTTAAGATGTATTTCAAAAGATAATTACTAATTAGGTAAAAAGTTTATTTTGCATGTACATTCTACATCTCTCTGCAAACCCCAGTCTTCACTTCAGTGGTATAAAGATCATATTGGGAGAAACCGCATTTATTAATCATCTTATTTTGCCATGAAAATAAGGCGTAATTACATCATTCTATGCAATAAATGAAGAAAAAAACAAAAACAAAAAAGGAATACGAATGATGAAAAGTTATTGTAAATAAAAAATAAACATTAATTAAGTGCGGAGAAATAAGTAAAAACACGTGCAACTTATTAATTTTTGGTCTATGTTTCGCGATCGAGCGTAGTTTTAAAAATCGACACTGCTGGTATAGAGATAAAAGATTAAATATAAACTCTTTTATGCTAATTATTTTTATGAAAAAAAAAGCGCAAATTTCATTACTCTAGCTGGACTAGGGAAAAGGTTAAAAAAACGAGATGTTTCGTGTATATTATACCTATTATATTTACGTAAAATCGATATACTGATGATATTTTTAATATCGATAAACAACCTAATTCCATATACTTATAAAGAAAACGTAATTTAATATCGCTTAAATCAAATTTATGAACATTTATAGTAAATATAGTAAAAATAAAACGATTTAAAAAAAATACTTGCCATTGTTATCACGATAATAGCTTCGTAAAAAATACAGCGTTTTCAAAAAAGCGTGCAAAATTGAACACTAAATAACGGTATTTGCGAATTATTGCGACTTTTGAATTTATGTTATTTTTTTTGCCAAATAATAAAGTTTCATCTGTGAAAATTTCATAACTTGACAACGTTTAGGTACAATTTTATGAGTCTTCAAAATTTCATTTTTTCCCATTACTTACGGTCATTTTCAGAACCAAAAAACCCCCATTTAAATAACATTGACTGACAACAATGAAAATTTTGGGCACGTCAGCCAATCAGATTTGAATATTCTCGATTTCAACAACCAATAAAATGGCTTTAAAAATTCTGCTGGATCGCGTATACTCCCCCCTTCTAGAGTACTCTAACTCTAACATTCAATACATGACTATTTACTTTTCTAACAATAGTGTTTATATTGAATATTAATTCCAGATCAATTATTATTTGATTTTAATGTTGACTTTAAGTTTGGGGAAAACGGATTTTGTTTTAAAAAAAACCTTATAGAATATGATGGTTTAGTATGAAATGTAGCAGGTGATGAAATAAAGGAATAATTATATGAATTTATTTTCATTAATATGTTAAACATTTATCAGCATCGCATTCTAAAGAATGATTATTTAAACAAATTATTTCAATGCATAGCTAATAGACATATAAAAATAATACATATTTTTTAAATAAATTACTCTATTTTATTATAATTTATCTTTCACATTATTCAGAGTATAACTTTAGTTTAAAGCCATAGATAGACCACATAAAACAACATGTGCTTTTTAATGAATAAACACGAAATGGGATCTTCAAAACTCATGGCAATTTTTACCATAATGTTAATGTAGCCCCACTAGAGAGCATGAAAAAACTGTAAAGTATGCAATTTGCGTGACTATTCATGCTTCTGACGTCAGAAACATGCAAAAATTAGTATGAAAATGTTGTGCGGGTTGCATAAATCGAATTTTCTGATCACTGCTACGAGGCTACTGTTGGGTTTTGAGACAAACTAATGTTATTTATGTAAGTCCCATTAAGTGTTTTGTGATATAAATGCTTATGTTTTTGTCTGGTCTATTCCTTTAAGCTTAATAAATTATTATTATTATTAGTAATTTTACTGTATTAACTCTTTTTATATATATTATATAACATAGTGTTTCAAACTACAAAATTTGTATGCATGTAATAATTAATATTAAAAATATAAATTTTTATTGCTTTAACCTTTCTAGGTTGTTATAAAAAGATTATTTATTTGTACTTACAAAGTAAACTGCAGTAGGGAGAATGAAAAGAAAATACAAAATACACAGAAAAGTTGTACATTTCTATGTTGGTGCAATGAATCCTAGTGTATGTTACTTTAATAATACAAAGAAAACAGTATGGCTTCCTCTCTCTCTCTCTCTCTCTCTCTCTCTCTCTCTGTACAAAGATTTATAAAATAATAAAAATTTCCTTTATGATTATAAAATGATGAAAGGTAAGACAAAGTTACTTCAGTCAAGTATATTATTATTATTATTATCGTATTCTACATACAAAAACGTTCAATTTAAATGTTATATCTAACATTCTGATTTAATATAAACCACAAATATTTATGTTAATTATACATTGAGGTAAATGAAAAAAAGAGGCATTGTTAAATGTAAACAGTGGTTTTTGTGTGTATATATTATTGGCATGCCATACATTCTACAATCAGTCTGCATGCTATTGAAAATATTCCATATTCTAACTATATAGTAATGTAGTGTATGTACGTATATTACATTTTCATGCAATACAAATGAACCACTACATACATACATTTATTTAATTTTTATTTACAAAATAATAACTGAACTTATTACATCTGTATATAACTATTATTATAGAAATTAACTGTGCATGATTAGATTGTTTATTTTAATTTAAATTTCATAAAATTTTAATATACATTATTCAATTTTATATTATAATCTGTTGAATAAATTAATTAATATTTATGTTGTTTAATTTAACTCTCTAATATTGTTTCTATTTTATAATATTAAGTTATAAGAAAAAAATTGTTTTGTATTTTACTTTTAAATATATAATATCAGTATTATTAATATTAATTTAAAAAAATTACATACATATTTCTATTTATTATTATAAGTATTATAATAAATCTTTAGACAGTTATAATAAATTATAAAAATAATATTATGTTGAGTTAAAATGCAAAAAAATAAAAAATACATAAAAAATATAAACATTATAAATAAGTAATATAATATTATCTTGATAGAGTTCCAACAAAAAATTACGCAACATTTAGTTTTAAAATAAAAATAATCGAGTCATCTGGTGAATACATAATCCTGAAGAGATAAATTGCTGGAAAAAAAAGTGCATTTTGTTGTTGTGTTTTGGAAACGACACAGGAAGTTGGTTTTTAAAGTTTATAGTGTTAAAGAGAGGGCGTGCATCTTCTTGAATGCTTTTTATTTTTATTACTATTATAATGGTGACCTCATATAATAATATTGTAACCCCATTTGGTGCCTTATGCTTTCAAGTAAAATTACACCAGATAAATTATTAGTAAAGCTTCTTTTTCTACTTTGCATATTATTTTCTATTCTACTGCATCGGTATTTTGCAGAGTATCCCCATGACTATATAGCCAGCAGTTTTACTTTAAGCCAACTATATTTTATTATAATCTATATTGAATTTACAATATTCATATATTATTTAATTATACATTTATCTCAATTTTAATAAGTTTTATATTGAACTTTATCTATTAATCTGATTATATATAATAACAGTAAATTATACAATATTTTTAATATATTAATAATTCAAAATAATGTACAGAAAAATAATATATCGTGTGTATAAATTAATTATTACAGTATGAACTAATTATTTTTATGTAGTATACTAATTATTATTATAAAAATAATTGGCTTGGTATTTCTGGCTTTACGCCAAAATTATAAAAAAATAAAATAAAAATAATATAATGATAATTATGTCACCTTACACGTAATAAAAATTATTGCAGTATATTATAATGTAAATTTTTATTGTATCACGTAATTAAGTATTTTGCATTCGACTGCATAATTAGAGCAGATGTGAGTATGAAAAGTGCATTTGCATTCACGACTGCTTTTGTGTAAATGCTTTTGTAAGAAATGCATTCATATGTATTATTTTTTTCACTTACTCACAATGCACAAAAGTCAAACAATTATATAATGTTTTCTTGTAGTACATGTTCTACATCATGTTCTTGTGTACATGTTCTGTATCATTATAAAATACCAGGTAACAATTTCTAAAACAATATTTTTCTGTTGTTATTGTCAAAATTCTGCAAGGCATAAATATATTCAATACTTTTTTACTCTCATTATTACTATTAAAGAAATAACGAAGAATGACGGCTATAAGTTATGCAAAAATATAAGTTGAACGATTTTCATGATATTGCATTCCATTTTTTCAAACACATTGAAAAAGTATAAGCCAACTCTAGTATAAGTACTATCTATTGTTTCCTTCACATTGTAATGTGCATAAAAGTATCTTAGAATATAATATTTGAAACAAAAAAACAAAAGGTGGAACTCTATAGAAAAAAGTGCGAGGATTTGAGTAACAATGTACAATTTTCTTCGCTTATAAGGGGTTAAATACAATAAGTGTGAAGATTTTTTTTTTTTTTTTTTTTTTTTTGCGTATAGTTTTCCTGGTTGCAGCATTGAGATCAATAATGTACGCAAGTTTATATGTATGCCTTTAACTTTGCCTCCACACTAAAGAGTATAGAAATGGACCAAGTAGAGGGGTGAGTGAGATACCATGACTGTCTTACTTGGTTTACCTGCAGGCAACTATCTATATTCTCTCTCTCTCTCTCTCTCCCTCTTTCTTTTTAAACATTGTTTTATACACTTGCCCCTTTGCACACTTATATTATCCTATGTTATAAAAAAATATAACCATTTTTATATGCTTTACTTTATATATGGTAATATACTCGTCTATAGTGTATATATTTATATTTAAATATATAAAAAATATAATTTTTTTGACGTACTTATAAACTTTGTGAGCAATATCGAAACTCTATTTTTTAATGAGCGTATTACATAAAACTGCTAAAGATTATATTATTATGAACGTAATATTTAGTAATGTTATAAAACTTATTATATTTATGTAGACTTTTATTTAATACGTCATAATGTTTATAGAGAGGTTTTAATGGTTTAAAAATTGAGCATAAGTAAAGCATACATGTTTTTTTTAAATATATTAATAACTCTATCAAGTACAATTAATTATTAATAACAATAAAGTTTCAATAATAAATTGAGTAAAGTATTTTTTTGGTATATTGAAATAAAAACATTAAATACCATAAATTTCGTTTTATTTTTATTTTATAATCAATTAGTTTGATAAATACACGCCTTTGCTTTTTATAAATTAATACAAAAAAATCTGAAATATATACAGTTTTTATTAATGACTATTGAAAATTCATTGTTGGATTTGCATTTGATGCTGGGTAAAACAAATATATATGCGCACCTGAGACAAAAAAAAAAATACTGCTTTTGTATCAGTAAAAGCAATTCTATGTATATATTTTTTAAATAAATAAAATTAACAATTAGTTATATTTTTAAACCGATCAAATAAAAATTATTATGTTTTTATTGATCGAAATGAAATTTATGTTGAAAATGGCTAACTGCAGAATTCACATTTATCAAAGTTTTTTTCTAAACGACAAATACAGTTGTAAATGAAATCTAATTTAAAATCTATAATTAATTATACCAGTGCATTATAATATGCATTTATTATGATAATTGTCAGAAAAATACATAACACGAAATAGCATTATAAAATTAATTGTTATTGCCCACATTAACATAAATGCAAATGACGATTACTCTATTTTTTTTTCTGTAAATTTCTATTTTGAATCCATTGCAAGCCTTTATTTTATTAAGATCTTGATAAGTTTTTATTATTAAAAATGTACTAATAATTAGGAAAATTTTTTAGTTGTTAAGTTCTAACTTAAAAAACTCTTTGAAATGAATTCCTTAACGCAAGAACTAATAAAATTAAGAATCTCGTTTATACGTTTTTCCCTTGAAAGAAAAAGGGTGTTTTGTCCTAAATAAAATGTTACAAAGAATTATGAGACTTGTGATGTATAGGCCAGCAGGCTTTTGCTTAAACCAGCACCACATACACAACCATTACTTTAACGCCTTTTACAAGAACCTTCTTGAAAGTGATAAAATGAGGTAAGGATTTTTTTTTTTTGAAAAGCACATTATATGAGACCAACTCGTTGAGAAAAGTAGAAAAAAGCATATTTTTGAGTAAGAAAGATGAAAGAAAGTAGTATGTAATGTGAAGAAAGAAAACATAATAATATTTGAAAGAGAAAAACGATGAATTGTCCATGCAAGCTATGACGATCTAACCATTTTCTTTATCCTCTTCTTTACACCTTATTCGTAACCTTCTCTTTTATATTCAAACCATTACTTTTCATGATCTACCCGACCTTAAAAAATACCAAAGAAATATACTTTTTATGTTAAAAATATTCAATCCCTATAATATTTTTAAAAACTACTCCATATATATTCAACAAAAATGTTTTAATTAAAAATTAAAATATTTGAGACAAAAATGAAAGAGACAAGTAAAAAGGAAAGTCTTTAAAAAAAAAAAAAAAAAAACTTATTTCCCGTTTCTGCTACATTAATTTATTGACACACAACGGAAATTAGATACTTATGACAAGAAGTTTTTATTAATATTATTAAATTTTATTTGATGGTTTTGACTTATAGACAAGATATAATTTGTAAATGACAAAAAAAAAAAAAAAAAAAAAAAGTAAAAAAAAAAGTAAAAATAATTAAAAAGATAAAAAGTTGTGATTAATTACATGATAAATGTCAATAATCATAAGATTCTCCATTTTATTTATTATAAAATATCCCATTCGATTTTTTAATCTTAAAATCTTTACATAAAAAGAAAGATTTTGTTTGTGCACTTTTACGTGAATTGCTTAAAGCTTAACACTTAATATCCCTACTGTAAATACTATGCAAATTGGAATTCTAAAAAAATAGCATTTTCATGAAAGATAATGTGCAGCATGAAATTTATGGGTAACTTCAAGTCAATAAGTAAAAATACTTTCGTTTCTGTATAATTAGTAACAAGAAGACATAAAAATAAATTAAATTAACGATATAGTACCTAAATTTTAGTTGAATAATAGTTACATCAACGTGAGTTTTTTTTATATATATTTTTTTAATGCATTAAGAATTTTTAAATTAAAAAAGGAAAAAAAAGTTTCTGCAACTTTACTACCCATTTAACAAAGATAATTAACAGTCTAAGTGCTAAATTTTTTCAAGGAGATTGTATTAAGAACAGAAAAAAAAAGTTTGAAGAAGAAAATTATTCTTATCCTGTTAGCAAGTTAACACTTTACTTTCATTTTTTTTTTTTTTTTTTTTTTTTACTTTTTTTTCCTGTTAATGTCAAGTTTGTGACCTAATAGATGGTAAGTTAGCTTGATAATTAGACGTTGGTGATTTGACTCTTAGCACAAGGAGAGAGAAAGAAAGACGCGAACAAAAGACTGCAGTGTGGTTCACAGATTACGCCCCATTTAGTGATGAATCGTTACTTCTACTATTTATTCACTGCGACTAACTGAACTGAACACAGAATTGGTCGTAAATTATTCATGTCTTTTTTTTTCTTGTCCTATTTTTCTTCTCTCTCTCTCTCTCTCTCTCTCTCTCTCTCTCTCTCTCTCTCTCTCTCTCTCTCTCTCTCCTCAACTAATCTTTTAATCTTTTTCCATCACTACTATAAAAGCTACCTGCGAAATTACATTTAAAATTATATGGCACATTTTTTTCCTTCTCTTTTCTTCTACTTTTTTAATATAAAATAGAGTTTCGTTGAAGTAAAAAATAATAATAATAAATAAGAAGAAGAAGAAGACGAAGCTTGCAAAAGTATAAATTGTGAACCAATCGCCTTGTGACATACATTTTTTTCCTTTTTAGTAAAATATAGTTATTCACTGACATTTTTGAACTTTGTGTTAACAATTATTTGTCATTACAAATTGAAGTTATAAATTTAACCTACATTTTTATTCCATAATATAATTAAAATCTATTGTGTTAAAGAACTTTTTCCTTAAAAAAAAAGTATATAAGAATAATATAATAAAAAGGTAAAGTAAAACTTTATTCATATTAAAAGTTTTATAAAATACAATAGATTGATATAATTCAAAAAAGGTTGTTGATTAAAATTTGAAGTACGATGCATATAAAAGTTTAATCAAAGTTTCATTTTATGTGCATTGTTGAGTTTTTAGTTCAGGAAGATAAAAATAATTCTTCTTATCTAAAAGTTTTCCATTATTGCATCGTGAATGGGATTTTTTTTTCAGCTAATATTCAGGAACATACAGTATTAGCAACATCATTGTACTAAAATATTTCACTTTTTAGTTTTCAAAAGCACAGTTATGATTTATCAATGAAATAAATTAATCTGCTGCACATTCAAATCACGAAAAAAAAAAAAAAAAAAAAAAAAAGTAAAAACACATTAAAATTTTATATTGATCTTGTTGCGGAAAAAAAGACCTATCTCGTGTTTTGTCAGGGGAAGCAAAAGGCCTATCTCGTTTTGTGTCAGTGGAAGCAAAAGGCCTATATCATTCCCGAACGTTATGGAGATGGCGCTCGAGATAGACCTTTTGCTTCCACTGACAAAAAAAGAGATAGGCCTGTTGCTTCCCCTGACAAAATACGAGATAGGCCTTTTTTCGCAACAAGATCGATATAATAATATATAAAAAATGAATGTTCATCTTTTTGTAATAATATAAAGGTCAAATTTTTTTTTTTTTTTTTTTGAGCCAAGAGAAATAAAATGATTGATCAATAATAAAAAAAAAGGAGAATAAGAAAGAAAGAAAATAATAATTTTACAAGATGTCTTCAAGAACATTATTTCGGGGGTGTTTCATCTCTCTCTGTTTTGGTGTTGTACTTTGTTTTGGTGCTTATGTGCTAGGATATGCAGAGGCTGGCTGTGAATTTGCCATAAATTCGCCATTTTCTCTCTCTTCAACGCACATTTCTCCGCATATACAACTGCTATTTATCCCGTGCTCTTGCTCTCGCGACAGCGTCGGCGACTGAATGCCAGTCACCCCACATTGCTTTCCACACGTCCCTAACAGCAACAACGTCTTAAGATCTATACTTTATATTTATGTTTATAGAAAAAAAAATATATATACGCCTCTTTAAAAAAAACTTGCAGCATCATAATATCTAGCTTTTTTCACTGCCAAAAAATTTCATATCATATCTTTCTGTTTGTGACTGAGGTTTGTGATAAAATAAAATAAATGTTTGAATAAATTTTTGTTATTGAGAGAAAAAAAGCAAAGAAAAATGTATTAAATATTTATATTAATGGTCACATTATAGTTGATGGTGCGTTGTTTTCGAACAATTTTCTTTAAAAAAATGTGTTTCATAAATAAGAAAAAAAAACAAAAACATACTTAATGTAGCTTTTCTTATTATTATAAAGATTTTAATCTCAAAATCATATTGTAGGCGATAGAGCAGAAAAGTATCAGAGATACTCAATCAAAACATATAAAAAAATACTCAAAGGGAATGAAAATATCCCTGCAAGCTGCATAAAGAAAACATATAAGGCCATTTAGAAGGGGAAAAGAGAAGACATTTACTGAAAATAAAACCCACAAATCACATCATGCGGTGATAGAAGTATTTTTTTAGAATAAAAATCCTAAAAGTATATTTTTTTCTATAATATATATTTTAAAAAGAGTAAGAGAATGCAAGCTGTTGGCTTTTATCCCATATAATGTTATATAGATATGAAATAAAGATAGTAAAAAAACATTGGATATTATAGAAGTTTGATATAGTACACTGTCCATATCTTGTTAGTGGAGTAGATATTACACTACACTATAAAATGACAATATTATGAAGAGTCTACAGACCATAAATTACATAATATATATACATGTGTGTTATATACGTAGGTATATACTTATGTTTGTATTATACTGAAGGTTGTAGTATCAACATGGGCTGCTGTAATGATAATAATATGGATGGATATTAGCTAAGTGAATGTTGGGATGTTACATTCCTATAACTTCTCTCTCAGCACTCTCACTCTCATATATATACTACTACTTGATGCTATTGAAAGTCAGCCTACAACAAGCTTGAAACGTCATTTGCATGGAAGCAAACTACAGCAAGTATAATATATACGGACAAATAATATATATTTATATACATACAACTAGATGTTGATGACGGAATATATATATAGTGAGATTTCACAGCTTCTCATTTCTTCTTATATACATACATGAAGAAAAACATGCCTTAGTATAGTACACCATGTACCTACTTTTTTACTACATATAATATCACATAGTCTTGTCATATACGTAGTAATAATGGTGTGTACAAGCTGCTCATCGTCACGTTCTCTCTCTCTCTCTCTCTCTCTCTCTCTCTCTCTCTCTCTCTCTCTCTCTCTCTCTCTCTCTCTCTCACACTCACTCACTCACTTTGCTATCCTACTGTCGTCATATTCTATACACAATAGGTCACTCAACTTTCATAACCTTATCCTCATTGCTCTTAGCTATTGTATACACTAACAGGGAGTGAGAAGTGCATCAAGTTGATATCCAAGTTTCCGCATAATCAAACTTATTATTTTTATTTAATTAAAGTATATATATGTATGTAAATATATATATATATATATATATATATATATATATATATATATATATATATATATATATATATATATATATATATATATATACACACACACACACATATGAATTTTCATTTATTTTATAATTTTATGCATAGAAACACTTAAATCTAACTGTTCTCTCTTGATATAACAGCAAGTACAGTACTTTAATTCTTAATTTGCACCAATTTTTTTCTTTTTATATAAAAGCGTTTAAAAAATAAAAGTTAAAAAAAAAAAAAAAAAAAAAGATAAATATCTCTTTGATCCTTTAGCTGGATATATGGGACACGTCATACGTAATGTTTTAATGTCTGACACTTTTCGTTATTATATAAAACATGAAAAGTTTTGAAAGTTTTCGTGTTTATGTGAAGCTATGAAGTTGATTTATCAAAACTATAAATTTATAAAATAAAATAATTCAATAGAAGTCACCTGCAAGTTTCAATTTAAATGACGAAAATTTCACAAACATTTTAATATTTACTTGGATTTTCTTAATGAAAACCTCAAGTACATACTTTACTGCTTAACAGCATTTTAATTACATTTATTTATATCTTATTATATTTATATATAAGATATTAAAATTATTATATTTTTCACATGCATTGCATAAACTTTATAGTTTACATTGAAATAACTTTGGAAACAATTTATATATATATATATATATATATATATATATATATATATATATATATATATACATATATGTTATAGTTATATAACGCTAGTTTGAACAGTTGCTGTTATTCAGTTGAGTAATTAGCAGTAATAAGTAAAAAATATAAAGTATTGTTTTTATGCTATTAAACCATTTTTAAAAGTTAAATAAAATTTCTTTTCTTGCATTACAATTGGTATACAAATATAATTCTGGTGCAGAGAAAAATAAATTAATTGGATATTCAATTTCATTCTAACTGAATAGGGCAGAGAAAGAAAACGAGAGAGAGAGGGGGGGGGGGGGAAGAGAATGGCGGAGTTATGGAGTTAACAATTTTATACATAACCAGGAAAATAATATAGCCAAGGTGCGCCAGGCAGGCACCCTACTTCATATTATAGCTATCCTGGCTGGCTGGCCAGCCGGCCGGTCGGCCGGCCTAGCTGCGTGCCGCATTATCCGCGGTCAAATGCGCATACTTGAGAGCTCGCCAAACCGTTGGTGGTACTCATTCTCTATAGTCCAGTCTGCATTCATTTCATTTAATACAACAGAATTTACCGCTTTCTATAATATAAGAGTCGTTTTCTATAATATTAATGTGCTCCATAAATTCAATCCATATTTTCTCCTTTCCTACCTCCCCTCCCCCCCTTACGTCCTTAAATGGTGAAAAAACGTTCAATTTTCAAAGTGAGAGTAGCTTCAATTTACATCATTTTCAAATATGTACGACGTATAATTTCAAATGTTTTATCATAATATTTTCAAATTTTCAATCTCTATAAATTTACATTGTATTATACATAGAAATTCCATGAATATGAATGGAAAAAAAATCTAAAGGAATGTAGATATGTGAAAGATTTAGTGTAGAATTCATGATATTTATTATTATAATTATAAATGAATGTGAAAATTATTATAATAAATATATTATAAATTATTAAAAACAAATGTGGCATTTTTTGGGGGAAAAAAGTTTGCTTATTATTATAAATTATATTTTACAATTGAAAATATTTGAGGATAATACTAATTTAAATTTAATGTTAATATAAATGGCAGTTACATGTGATACACCGGACGTTTGTATTATAATATCTATAACATGTCCTCACAGTATAACGAGGTAGCTATAACCAGAGCAATGAACACAAG
The DNA here is from genome assembly GCA_949318235.1 of Ecdyonurus torrentis. Taxonomy (NCBI): domain Eukaryota; kingdom Metazoa; phylum Arthropoda; class Insecta; order Ephemeroptera; family Heptageniidae; genus Ecdyonurus; species Ecdyonurus torrentis. The sequence continues at coordinate 3,158,832 of OX439128.1, read as the reverse complement.
AGGGAGAGAGAGAGAGAAAGGGTATATAACATAGCAATAACGTGAGGCACCCGGCGCACTCAAGCAGATTTATGTACGTCATAATAAAAATTATAGCGAAGCTAAAATGACACTTGAGGCAGATGTTTTGCCACTTCTTCTTCTTTCTTCTTACTGTTACTTTTTCAAACATATTATATATACTTTTCTCATGAATTACATTTTCATTACATAAAATTCAACACAAAATGTTTCAAAATAAAAACAAGAAAACTAAAAAAAAAAAAAAAAAAAAAAAAAAAAAAAGTAAGTTTCTAACTGATAGGAACTTAACTCTCTTCATAGAAATAAATAATAAATAGAAATATTTTTTTTTATTAAATAAATTTGCTACTAGATATGAAATTTTTTATTAAAATAAACTACATTTGTTTCCAAGAAAAAAAATGCGTCGTTTTCTTTCATCAATCGATTGTCATCTTATTTACAGGCGACTGCACATTATTGTATACCATTGCAACAATTTTTGCTGACACGTTAACAGTTTCTTTTAAACTTTTCTTAAACGTCAAAGTCTTCTCAAATCAAAGATCTCTCTCTCTCTCTCTCTCTCTCTCTCTCTCTCTCTCTCTCTCTCTGTTGCAATTTTTTATGTTCTTCTTGAAAGTTAGACTGTGATTAGATTAGGACTCAATTATAGTAATTATTTACATATAAAGCTTGATTACATAAAATTTTTAATAAATAAATTATAAACTTTGCTATGTTACACGCTAGTCATCTATGATACTTTAAGAATGATAATGGAAAAACTACTTTAAAAGTGTTTAAAGAAATAGAAAATAATAAAAAAAGACAAGTAGAATAAAATACGTTATTTTTTTTGTTAAATGAATGTTTTAAGTATAAAGTACAATATTTATGTTATAGTAAAAGTTACTTTTAGAGTTAACTGAGAGTGAATTATAGTACAGAAAAAGAGTTTGTAAATCATAACATTTCTAATAAATAAAAAGTTGAAAAATGATGGGAAATGTTGGACAGCTCCGCAAAGACCACAATTATCCAAACACTGTTGCTTGAAAATTTAAAAACTTTCAGTTACAAAAGAATGTTTTTTTTTTATTTGAGTAATTATTAAATTTTGCATTTATATAATAGTTTGAAATATCAAGAATTACGTATAAATTTATTATTTTTTTTTTGTCACCAAGCTTGATTTTTATTGACTTCAGTACATTACTGTAATGAATTCTACGAGCTATATGAAAAAACAAAAATATTACAATAAAATAGTATATTATTTTTAAATTGTACCACTTTATAAATAAAAAAAGTTAATATTAATTATAAACTTTGCTATTTAATTTATTATTATATTCAAAATAGCTATAAAAGGTCGTTACGTAGATATATAGTAAGTAAATGTCAAATATAATATATTTTAATGAAATATTGCATATTAATAAGTAAGGTCTAAGTAAAATTTACATAAAATTATTATGTTCGAATATTATACAATCAAGCTAACAAACAACAACACCAAGAACAAAATGTAAAGTCTCGTTAAATTGTCTTCTTGTTTTCTTTATTCATTAGAGAGTAAATGAGAGTCTCCCACTTGAGTTTCTAATTATTATACGTATATATATATATATATATATATATATATATATATATATATATATATATATATATATATATATATATATATATATATATATATATATATATATATATATATATATATATATATATATATATATATATATATATATATATATATATATATATATATATATATTTTGTGGTGGGTAGTTTGGTTGTCATGAAATAAGATTGACTGGCAGGCATTTTCTAAGTAAGTTTCTATTTTATATAAATATATTTTATACCTTGTTTATTCCTTTAAAGAAAATTGTGACCACCACTCCAGTACCCCTTGGGACAAACGTCATTTCTTCTTATAAACTTCATTATTATATTGTTTACCACATCAACATCAAGTAAAGTTTGACGCTTTAAATTACCTTTCTAAGCCTATCTGTTATATATATAAAGTAATGAAATAGGACACTCTTATTATATACTTTCCTTCCTTCTATATATTATACTATGTTTGCCCTAGTAACCAATCTATAATACATAACACACTACCTTCTAAAACTTAAATTTATTATAGCTTTTGTAACGTATAAAGTTTCTAATTTAATTATAAAATTAAACATATAAATATAATATTTATATTTTTTTTATACAGAGCCCCTGTAAAGTAGGCAGAAAGTGTGTCACATATACCAAACTGGTTGCATAACTATAACTTTTTGCAGGCGCTCCGAGTAAACGCAGACTTTGCGTAAACAATGTAATGTTTTTGAACGTCAAACAAAGGGAATTGGTAATAAATGTAATGATTTTTGTTATTAATTTCCTGTACTGTAACAATATAAAACAATTATATTTGTTTATTTTTTTTTTATTTTGAAAAAATCAAAAGAATCAAATCAATACAAACGACATTAAGGATGTTATTCTTTCCATTAATTTTAATTAATGCCCAGAGATATTGAAATATAAATTGAAATTATATTTAGCTATTTTAATTGCCTCCATAACAATAAAATAAATAACACCAAGAAAATAATGCTAAACTTTTATTTATTTATTTTTTAAATTTAATTTTAATTGATTATAAAATAATCGAAAATAGCATTCAAGTATAAACTGCTAAAATCCCAAATGTAATTAACCTCTCTAGAGTAAAATTATCTTTCAATATATGAGTCATAATCTCATTTCATAGGGAGTAATACGTCAAGCGCATGAACGAAATGCGTGTAAGTAGTGTATGGTAAAGAGGAGAGAACGTGCAAAGTTTACGGGCAAGTGCGTGCTAATGGTATCAGTTGGGTCGGTAGGTCCTACATCCGGCTTGATCATTCTGCGGTACTCGTGGTGGGAATTTTGTTACTACTCGCGTACGTTCGTGCACCGATCCATCCGGACATCTCTCTCTCTCTCTCTCTCCTCTCTCTCTCTCTCTCTCTCTCTCTCTCTCTCTCTTACACACCCACACTTATACACACGTACAGTGTTACATACCAAAAATTTTATTTCCCAATCTTTACTTTTTCAACCCACACACTTCGAAACAATCTTCATACAAGAGATTTGTCTCCATGCCACTCGAGTTTTAATTTACTGGCATTACTCCATATAAAATAAATCAACTTTTGTTCTAAAAATGACAGTAAAAATAAGGGGGTTAAAACATGTACCACGAGCGTAATTCTTTTGGCTTTCACGTGCTCCTTTGTTTTATAATAATATACAACTTTTCTTTTAATATTCAGCATGAATAGTCACTGACTGACACTATTTTTAACGTAGTGTATGAGATATTTTTCAATTTCATATTATGCAGTTTGTATAAAAACTAGCAGAAAAAAATATACTTAATTTTCTAAAAATTATGATTGTTCTTTACAGAAAATTTATATATTTTTTTAAACAAATTCACACAAAATTTCATTTAAAAAATTTAATAATTAAAATTTAATCCCATGCTTAAATATAAAATTTTTAAATAAATATTGATTGAAATCAAACGTAGATATAATTTTTTTATTTACTTTATGTTAAAATAAATAACATTTCTAAATGTAATCTTTTATTTACTTTATAAACAAAATGTTTAAAATCATGCATCAAAACTTTTTAATGTATTGTATGAATATTTCGGCGTTGTTATATTAGAGTTTTGTTGGTATAAATATAATTAAAATACCATGGCTTACGCTTGGTATTATATCATTATTATACACATATATACAATGTATATTATAGCATTTTCGTTTTGTGTTTTAACTTTAATCTAGTGATTTATTAGTGATATTGCACTTTACTGTTAATGAAAACCTCCTGTGTAAAATTAGAACCATTTGTTGTTTTTGTTTTTGGAGAGAGAGAGAGAGAGAGAGAGAGAGAGAGAGAGAGAGAGAGAGAGAGAGAGAGAGAGAGAGAGAGAGAGAGAGAGAGAGAGAGAGAGAGGTGGGGGTGGGGGAGGGAGTAGAGAGAGAGGTTGTTTACTGTATACACACAGTAAAGTAAAAAACATTTCGAATGATATTAATACTATGTATTTCTCTTTTACAACACATTTAAAGGGTGTTGTTCTATTTAAAGCTAACAAGTAACACCTTGTGACAATTACTGTATAGTAAAAACAAATAAAAATAAATAAAAAGTAGCAAGGTAAATTTTAGGTAAAACAAGTTTAGTTTGTAATCAATCAATGTAAACAAGCTGTTACAACTTATTCAACTTAAATTTACAACATTACTTAGGTATCAAAACACGTGCAAAACTAGTCTTTTACTCTGTTTCTACCAAGTCACGAAACTTTTAGAGAGAGAGAGAGAGAGAGAGAGAGAGAGAGAAGTTCTCGTTTTCCACTTTTTTTTTTTCGAAGTTTTGTGAACGCATTTTATAGCCAATACGTCTTTAATCCCCTCTTTCAGACTTAAATAGAATATACAAAAACATGACTTCATGTACACGTTTTTTTTTCCGTAAAATGTTAAAATGAAAATGATAAAATTTACACTTTGTCTCTTTAAAAGTTAAAAATAACATTTATTTTGTTCTTTTTTAATTAAATACCTGAAATACCTGCAAAAAAAAACAATTTTACTTTATTTTTAGCCTTATTTAATAAAAAAAAAGTGTGTGACCAACATACATTATATAGACCACATGCGGCTTTTTTTCATTCTTCAACCTCTGTAAATATTTCTTTCGTAGGAAACGGGGAGGGAAAAAAACTCTGCAGTCTTTAATTAATCTTAAAACTAAAAATAAGGAACCATAGCGACAATAAATTTTTAGAAAATAAATCATTAAAATGGGACAACGTTAAAAGTTATTATACTTACAACATAAACATCGTTAAGTCCAAAAATATAAACGAGCAAGCAAGCAAGCATGTATTGTATTGCAGTGTATAATATATATTACTAAAACCAATATTGTAACACATCATTAGTGAAAAGCTAAATTATTAATAGATGTATTTCATTGTTATTATATCGTAAAGAGCAAATATAATGATATGACTGTTTGGCGGGAAAAAAATAATAAAAATAAACAATTATTGGTTAATTATAATGTTTTTTTGTGATCATTTATTTTTTGTTGTTTGTTTTAAATAAATCGTATTGTGGTGACAGTAGCAAAACACCTCATTACTAGCGTCTCTCTCTCTCGCTATCAGACTTCATCATGGTAAATGAGTCAACTAGAACCCTCAAAATTTTTTTCCTCCTTCTCTCTTTTCTTTTTCTTTTTTTTTTCTCCACTCCACTTTGCTAATGTGTAATCATCATTTTGTTGAACTGACATGAAAGTAGATGGGTATAAGTAAAGAGTTAAGGAGAAAATCGTTCAATCATGTTTTTGTGGTTTTCTTACTACTGAGAACAGACAGTTTAAGGTCTTCCAAGCAGTTTAGTTTGGAAACTAATTTGTCACTAATGATTCTTACGCTTGCCTACTGCGTGAAATGCTTACACTTCTTGCTTACTTGCTTTTGCTTTGCAGTGTGTAATGTAACATACATATAGAATAACGCCTTCGTCTTATTTCTTACTCATTGAAAAGTAACTGTTAAAGCTACTAGTATATGAACGAGAGAGAGAGAGAGAGAGAGAGAGAGAGAGAGAAAGACAGCACGTACAAACGTTTTGCACTTTACCACAAGAAACTTTGTACATTCACATGTCACTAGGAAACCACAAGAGTCGTACGCAAGGAGGCACAAGCTTCATCTCTCCCTTTCTTCTCATCTCACGTCAAATTCTAAAAACCAAGAGTTATTTTGCTGAGGTAATGTGTATTTCATAAACACATTATAAACTTTTATAACCCCTTTTTTTTTATTCTACTCATCTTACCAAATACTTCATTGCAAAATGTTTTACGTATATACGTATGTATATAAAAAAAATCTAAATTTAAAAAAAAGAAAATTTTATTAAAATAAAAAATGTAAATATCTTTAGGCGACTTTATAACCTATATAAATATCTTATACATAATAAAACATTGCTTTTTTATATTATCAACTTTTCGGCCTAAAGAGATTAAATATACAAATTTTAAAAATAAAGTTTTATAGTATAACATAATGAATATTTTATGTATTAATCCATTCATCATTGACCTATGGAAATTATTTTATTTGTTAATGCAATTTTTAAACTAACCTATCAACATTATAGTTTTAATTAATATACTATAAACACATATATATATATATATATATATATATATATATATATATATATATATATATATATATATATATATATATATATATATATATATATATATATATATCACATTTTGTGTAAATATAACGTTACACACACAAATTACTAAACAAATTTAGACTTTTGTCCGTACAAACCTAAGCACTTCAGTAATTAATAATCAAAATAACATGAAAATCAACACAACAATAAAACTAGAACATAAAAATAAACATTTGTATTATTAATCTCTTATTTAATCATGCCACAAACTGTTTCATGGTTAATTTTGGTTATTTAAATTTTTTATGTTAAATAACATAAAATATTTTGTTAAAAATGCTGGTATAGTAAAATGGTTTAAGAATTACAGTAAAACTTGACTTTAAAATATTATATAACATGAACATTTTTCATTCTTCCATTATATATATATATATATATATATATATATATATATATATATATATATATATATATATATATATATATATATATATATACAATGTATATTATACATACATACTGTACATACACAGTACACACACACACACACATATATATACATGGTTCCATTGAGCCCTTTTTCTCTCACTCACTCACTCTCTTGCTCACTCAGCGAGAGCACACGTCAGCAATTGGGTAGCGGAGCATGGTAATTACCGGGTGCAAGACTAGAGCACGGGGGGTAAGAGGGGATGGGGCATTGGGGGTGGAGAGAACAGCGGGGTGAGCGTCAACACTAAAGTTTGCCCGGGGGCTACATGAAATCCCCCACCTCTCTCTGCCCTCGAGATTAGATATTTTAGCAGCATATATGAGATTTAAGCGCTCATCTTCGAAGTGACTATTATGTAACACTCCTGTCACTCAATTACAATTACGTATGTGTCAACAATAATAACATGCTTCAAGTAACATTACCATATGAGTAGAGCAATTTTTAAGTTATAATTTGCAAGTTTAATAACACTTTTAAGAACTACTTTTTCATCATAGAGGAATTGCTTTTCTCTCTCTTTTTCTCTCGTGCTCTCTAAAAATTTAACAGTTTAAATAAAAATTATAGTAGGTTCACAGAACACTTTAGGGTAAAAAGTTATAAGACAGGGAATTAACGTATTTAAACAAGAAAACAAAAAAAGAAAGAATGAACTTCATGTTTAGTTAATTATGAAAACAATTTATCCTAAATTAATTCTACTTTTATTATAAATTGCTAAAATATAACTTTAACTAATTTTCAATAATTTTATGATCAAATTTCATATAATAGTAAAGTTAAACTTAAAAAAAAAAAAAAGAAAAGTTACTTTTAAAATATATGTTTTCAGAAAGTTTTGTAAATAACTAATTTAAGTTTAGTATACGTGTCATAAATAAGGTTTCTTCTCAAAACCACTACACCAAAACACACTAAGTTTAGCTTCCTCAAACTATAGCCTATATATATTTATAGATATAATTTTATATAAACTAATAATTAAAATATCTTGAAAGTTAATATAGACACAAGTTTTGACGTCAGCAAAGGTTTTGTACTTTACTTGACACAAATTTGATGATGGTAACTACCACTACTACTACACGTGGTTTTAAGTGGTTTGACGTTAATAATAATAGTTGATATGTTGGTGTGTAGTATATATAGGGTGACATTGGCGTGCTTGAGTGTTTACTTGATAGAGAGAGAGAGAGAGTGGCCTGCTTGCGTTACGATGCGTTATTTGAACCGTGAACTGAGCCACAAGCCTTAGGCATCAAGTCTAGTACGAGAGAGAGAGAGAGAGAGAGAGAGGGTGATAGAGTTTTGCGTCTCTCTCTCTCTCCCTCTCACGCTCTCCACTTGAACAGAATGAGAGAGCACACGCGACAAGAGAGGCATCATCCATACAGCTAATTGTGCATGGGAATTCTTAACCTTGATTGCCTTCTATACATAACATAACCATAATAACTCCTCTCCCTTCATATACATAATAACTACTAAAAAAAAATTTCTATACTTAACCTACCCTCTTCTTTCATATCAAGTTTTTTTTTTCTTCCATAAAATGACTCGTCATACAATTTTTTTTTTTTTTTGTTAAAAATATACATGCATAAATATATTTTTGTTCTATAGTCATTGTATATGACTCATATCTTAATTAAAAATTATGTTTACATGGATTCATTTCTTATAAATAAAAAAATTTGTTATGTATATTTTTATACATCATACAATATCCACTTATAAAAAATTACTTCAAGTCAATGATTATTTAATTTACTGCGTAATTATTAATGTATTTTTTTAAATACAACATTGAGTATTATGCTTTAATAAATATGTAATGTAATAAGAAATTACATGATTTTTAATGACTAATTAAATTATAATTAAGTGTAAATATGTACAAGCTAACTTTTAAAATTAATTATTTTTACGAGTTTCAAATACTTTCAAGTACTCAAAATTTTTTTTTCATTTTGTTTTCACAAGAACTAGAAAACAAAACTTTATTAAAAATTATACAAATATATTTCTGTCCATTTTATTTTTCGTGAAGTAAGCTTAATAAGACCCTTGAAAAATAATTAATGAATTAATTAATATGGTCATGAAATTTTTATAAATATTTAATACGTTAACAGTTTGGATTGAAACTTTATAAAAACATTTTAATTAGCCTGACGAGGTAAAAAAAAAAATCCTGGTTAAAACAAGATTTTAATATATTTATATCTATTTATTTTTTTCTATTACGAAAACCTACGCTTAAGGCTATAATTAATAAACTTAATAAACTCAAATATTGAAAGACTTACCTTCCTACGTACTCTCCCTCCGCTCTTGCAATTTTTGCCATTTCACTGAAAACATATATCCTTGATGATCCTCGGTACCACTTAATGGAGTGCAGTTCGCCGCACTTTTCTGTGTCCACCTCACAAGGCAGCAGCATTGTGTGGCCCACCAGGCCCGCAATGTCGTTTTGAGGCAGGCCTGAAACATACACAAAACACTTCGTCAGTTTTGGAATCCTTTTACTTTAATGCAATAATTTGCGATGTTCAATAAAATACCAATATTTATACAATTAACTATTTTCTTATACTTTTTAGAAAATTATATTTTAGTATTGATTGAAATTCTTGTATTAAAATTACTGAATAACGTTTCATGTACCGATAGGAACACAAAAAATTACAAACAAAGGAAGTAAGAGGCAACATTTCAATATATTTTAAACCCATCACATTCGCTCTCTAACTTGTCCTGTGTTATCTTTGTGGCTATGTTGCTACATTTACCATAATATCTAATGCTTTGTAACTTACTGTGTACGTATTACGTATCGGTACATGAATTTATTGTTTATTCCAAGTTCATTCTCATAGTAAAATGTTTTTGTTTAAGTTGTTTGCAATAATAAATTTGTTGTGGTATTTAGATATTGAGGTGAACCACGATTTACAATTATTATTTTTGAGACAACTTCATTTTATAATGAACAAACATCTATTGAATTTAATTTTCTTGACTTTGTCAAAATATGATTTGTTTTCAAAAGAGAAAAGAAAAGTTAATACAAAGTAAAGTCTCCAGGCGATAATATCAACGTTACACAACTTTAAGGAAACGGGTCACCTTTTTTATTTTTATTTTGTAAACATACAAAGAAATTTCACATAAATATTTTCTCTAAGGGTTTTATTTTAATTTAATAACAAAATAAATATGATTATAGCATAAAATATTTTAAAGTAAAAATATTAATTAATATTTCATTTATATATATATATATATATATATATATATATATATATATATATATATATATATATATATATATATATATATATATGTATGTATGTATATATGAAGATGAACTGTAGTATTTTGGTAAATATTTACATTCAAACCAGTAGTATAATATAAAGTATGTACACATAGAGTAAGTAAGTAAAGCAACATGCATCAATCCCTTAAGTTGACATGGTTGCCATGGTGATATGGTCTTGTTTTGTGGCTGCTGGCTCAATAAAGAGCTACGCTTGCTTATACATACACAAATATATACGTCTTTATGTACGTACTCTATGTATGTATGTATGTACTGTACGTATGTATGTATGTATAGTCTGCAACATAGATGAAAGCACGGCGCCGCCTATGTTGCGCCATTGTATTCCATTTAACACTTTAGACACTTCACGAATTATTCCCCAACCCCCTTTAATGTTGACCTCCTCTTAACAATATACTCACTCTATTTTTTTTATGTGTATCTATGTATTAAGCACTTGCTAATCGTTCATAACTTTTTCCCCCCTTTCATTTTATTTTGTTAAAAAATATATATAACATTTAAAAACTATACCCTAATGATTAATAACATTTTATTCATCCCCTATTTTTTATTGTATTTTGCATTTTTATTATAGTTAAAAAGATATATTATGATGTTAATAAATCTTAGGTTATATTTCGTATATATAACATTGTTAATATCAAATAATGAGTTTTTATATAAATATATATATAATATGATACGGTTTTAGCTTCATTTTTTAAAATTGCTTTTACAACCATTCTTGTCATAATTATTCTTACTATTTAACACTTAAAATTCATGTACTATTATTTTTAATAGAATAATCACATTATTTAATAAGTCATCTTATTATTAAAATCATAGAAAATGATTTTTTTTTATATAATTCTTATTTTAAATTAAGTTTTTATTATGAGTACCAAGACACTCCTTCCTCCAATAACTATATGAGTTCATAAAATAATTAATAAAGTTGTTGTTGTTTTTTAAATATTTAATATATAAAAGCAAGAAGAAAAAAAAGCTAAATAACAATTAAATGATATTCTGTAAAGGTAATGGAATACATTGCACTTACAATTGTAGGGTGATTATAAACGATATAACAAAACTGATTTGCCCATGATATAGTTGTTTTATCCCTTCAATTACCATCGTTTGTATCAACGGTAATTGTGTTAGAAGTAATTGCAAGAGTTAAACCGTGCTCATGAACAAATCAATATTGATTTCAAGTATGATTACACAAGAGTATCAAATAAAAATGTTCAGTGTCTCAAAGAAAGTGACAAAACTTATTTAAATATTACGATAACTAAACACACATTTTATAAAGTGCAAAATGTTATCACTAAAAAGTAATATAAAACATTCGTTCACAGTAACTATCTCTCTTTTTTTTAACATATGTTACAAGCATCATTAAAGAAACCGAGTTCTATACTAGTATAAAAAGAAAATTTTATTTCTTATAATATGAAGAAGAAGAAAAAGAAAAAAAGTCATTCCTTAAAAACACCCTAAAATTCTAACTTCCTGCGACTCAAATAAAAATGAATGAATTATTACCAACACTGCAGATGAATTAAATTAAATCTCATGCACAAATACTATGAGATAAAACTTAACAAAATTTTTTTTTTTCTACATAATGTTTTTTTTTAAAACAGTAATGAAAGTTATGTAATTATTTTTTTTCTGTATTTTAAATAAAAAAAATTATCTTATATATAAAAAAATAGTAATTTATTATAATTAACTATGTAACGCACAGCACAACATATTTTTTATCTAATTGGACATGACATAAAAATTGCTATACTTGACAAGGAGAATGCAAACAGTTAGTAAATTGAGCTTTAATGGAGAGAAATTACCGTGGATAAAACATGCATACAAAAAAGAAATGTATAGAAAGAGAAAATGAGTGCGAAAGAGAGAGAAAGAGAGAGAAATATATTTTAAACATATAATATATATATAAAAAAAGTTTTACAAATTACAAGTGAAGAAAAAAAAGGTCAAAACGATAAAATAAAAATGCTGAGCGAGAATGAAACGAAAGAATAAGAAAGAAAGAAAAAATTGTGAGCATGGCTCAATTTTTGGGTTACCAAGCCAAATGACTACCATAGAAAAAAATGAAGAGCGAGAAAGAGAGAGAGAGAGAGAGAGAGAGAGAGAGAGAGAGAGAGAGAGAGAGAAAGGTGATTTACATATATTGAAATAGCCTACTACCTTCCTGGTTTTGGCTGCATGTTTCCCTTAGCCAAGAATACATACACTCGCTTATCATATACTCGAATGTTGTTATTGAACAGATGCGTTAAAATATTCAACTTCCACTCCTATGAATAGCATGCAATTCATAAATAAATATATCATATAAAATTATATAGTAAAATTTACAGCTCAGAAAATTTCAATACTAGGGATTAATAAAATATACATTTTTTTGTATATATATATTGTGAGTATTTTATTACCTTGACTTTTGAAAAAGTAAATAAAAAATATGGATTAGGAATATACAATTACAGAAAATAAAAATCTAGCAGTAAAAACTTAAATTTATATGACTTTCACTTACGCATAATATATTTTATAGTATTGTACAATTAATTATTCATTCGTGACACATTGCACAAAATCAGAAACGCCTTTAGCTAATTCTGTTTAATGTGATGGAAATTTACAATATGCTTTATAAATGTACTCGCAATGTATTATATTTAATACTACAAATTTCTATAGTCGTTGGCGAAATATTGCAATTTTTTGTTTGTTTAGTTTCTTTCTCATAATGAATAAATACTTTAAGAGACTTTTAGAATTAGACAATCTGAAGACTCATTGTTTAAAATGTTCCAGTCTTTAGATAAAATCAGTATGATAATATTTATTTAACTGCAAAAGTATTATTAATAGTTTATTTTGTGTTACAGGGCGTTTAAACTTGTGGAATATATAAATAAATATTATTACTATATAATGTTATTGTGCAATAAAAAAATAAATAAAAAAAAAGCATAGGAAAGGCATGAGGTATATATATATAATATATATATATATATATATATATATATATATATATATATATATATATATATATATATATATATATATATATATATATAGTAAACTATAATAAATGAAGACTGCAATTTAAGATTTGTCATACACATCACGTTTTTTCCCCCCCCCCCTCTCTCTCTCTCTCTCTCTCTCTCTCTCTACTATAGAAGTCTAAACCCTATAGCATCCTTTCTCTCTCTATATCTTATTTTTATATAATAATATATAGAAAATAATATATATACAGTATATATATATATATATATATATATATACTGTATATAAATATATATATATAGAAAGAGAGAGAGAGAGAGAGAGAGAGAGAGAGAGAGAGAGAGAGAGAGAGAGAGAGAGAGAGAGAGAGAGAGAGGTGGTTTTTGTATAGAAGTATGTATGCTACTAAAGCTACACACAACACAATCAAATAAAGCGTAATTGTAATTGAGTTGTGAATCTCTAGGGAATCAATATATATATATATATATATATATATATATAAAGCAAAGACTGCAAAACAGGCAAAAGGTTTATATAACAGCTATCTCTCTCTCTCTCTCTCTCTCTCTCTCTCTCTCTCTTTCTTATACTATAGACATGAGAAATGCTGACGTCATTAACAATAATCAACGAAGTTAACGTAAGGAAAGTGTGAACAAAATAATATATTTATCTTAAAAAAATATATATATATTTAATTAAAAATTTATTTATACTATGTTATTAAATTTTTACTATGTTGTATTCAATTTCATGATTTTTTTTTTCAATATTATTAAATTTTAATTTATTGATATACAATAAATATTTAAGGTGATTGATGGATATTATTTCAATTTCAATTTCAAAGTAGAGATTTAAAAGTTATTAAAATAATCTACAAAGGCTCTTTTTTTTTCTTTTTAAAATAAAAATATTTTTGAAGACAAATATATACGTGGTACATTTTAAGAACTTACAAGTCGTAAAGTGAAGCAGCAATAAAATGATAGGAGAGAAACAACATTAAATACTTAGTCCCAAAAATGTAATTAAAACTAATGTAGAGTTCACATATCAGTGATTTCTTTTCTAACAACAACATTAAACTATAATTGAATGATATTTTTGAAACTGTGTAGAAATTTAAATCGATACATTATTTAGTTGATGAAGTGAGGCATATGAGCAATGTGCGCACCAATAATTGTTAAATTATCACTCATGTGTTTCAAAAATATTCAATCAAAAACAAATATTTATTATTATTATTTTGTTTATTATAAATAATACTGTATTTAACACACGAAAACACAGAAAACAATGATAATTAATTAATATGTATTAATTACTTTCATTGAATTTTAATTGTTGATATTTATTTTTATTGTTAAATAATATAATTATATTTTTTAACATTAAAAGTCATACAGAGTTGTTAGGTTGATAGCATAGTATTTTAAATTTTTTTTTGTTTAGTAACAACTCAAAAAAAAAAAAGTCATGAGAAATGAGTTCCAACATATTATTTCTCTTGTGCTCTTATATTATGATGAAAGAAAACACTTTTATACGTACTTCATTAAAATAATAATAATAAAAATATCTGCAATATTACAGTTTTAAAATGTTACTAGTAATGCACTCGTCCTACTTTTTGTCACACAAAATCCTCGAATGAAAAAGTTCACTGTATAATGATCATTTGCTTGACATAAGTATGCTCAACGTAAATATTACTGAAGCATACATATATTATGTTAACATTTTAAACCCTTCCTGTTTCTTCTATAACTGTATATATAAAGTAAAGTACATGACTAAATGTTGTAAATTATTTTTTTAACAAGGTAAAAATACTGTAATTGTCCACCTCACGTCATTAACAACTGACATTACGGTAAACATAGACTCTCTTTCTCTCTCTCTCTCTCTCTCTCTCTCTCTCTCTCTCTCTCTCTCTCTCTCTCTATATATATATATATATATATATATATATATATTTATATATATATTCAATCATTTTTTTTTTTAATTATGAAAAGTTATAATAATAACATTTTCTTAAATAAATATGTTAGTTTGTTGAAATAAACTTGATTCATTACTTTATCGTAATATGTATTGTTTACTTTAAATACACACACACACACATATGTGTGCGTATATATATGTATATATATATATACATATATATATATATATATATATATATATATATATATATATATATATATATATATATATATATATATATATATATATATATATATATAATCAAATTTTGTAAAATTATTACGTTTATCAAGTTTGAACGTATGAACTGTTATACGATATTAATTTACTTATAAAAGTAAACATATAAATAATTAATTATACATTAGTATCAAACTTATTAAACACATATTATATTACATGTTTAATATCATGGTTTAGAATTGTAAATCTATACGATGTGTAACATTTCAGTGTTATAATATATTTTAGAATGTTTTAAATATGCAATATTATAAATAAATATACATAACTTTAGAAAAATTAATATATTTGAAAGATTGAGGAACTTTTTTTTTTTTGTAAAAATGTTGTTTTTAAACTACCCAATAATTACATAAAAAAAATAATAATATGGCATTATTCTCTACATTTTTTTAGTTAAATTTCCAATACTGAATAATACATAAAATATTGTTAATCCATTTTCATATTACTAGTAAAAACAACCTCTTTTTGTGGAGATTTAGCTGACCTATACATATTTTGATAATCAAAATAGTTGATCCCTTTTATTTTTTAAATCTATTTAAACTTCGTAGCTTATACATAAAAATAAAATAATAATCGACATTAAAAAACAATCTTACTGCGTAATAACTGGCCAGGTTTGTATCCAATAAAAAAATCCCTCATATTTTTCCCAAAGGAATAGTCTTATATAGTTTACACTCTGGCAAATGTAAAATGTTAACCTACTATTTTTTTTTTTTTTTTTTTTTTATCTTTTCGTCTTAAAAATGAACATTAAATCTGTTTATGAAACGACCATATAAACACAATTTGTTTTTCATTGTATAAAAGCTGAAATATAACAAAATATAATGATACCTAAGGGAATTTGTGTATACAGCAGTATATAGATAACCTATTTGAATAATTTATAATATTTGTACGCTAAAATACAAATTCAAAACCAATAAATTATAAGTATATGAGGTAAACAAGGAATATATATATATATATATATATATATATATATATATATATATATATATATATATATATATATATATATATATATATATATATGAAAATAACATCGCCAATGTATATTAAAAAAAAAGATAGTGCTGACTTGTATACGTGAATAGAATATGAGTAAAAAAAATGTAAGGTGGAAAATGTATTTATGAAGCTATTGAAGCGTTTCTCTTTTGTGCGTGTGGATCGTTGCTTGAATAGGTCAGTTGTTCCACTTATTGGCCATAGAATGATGCAAGTGGGTGGTTCAATAACAGCACCGTACTAGTCAGCGTAATTTTTTCCCCCTTTTTTTTTCTTTCGTATATTTTTATATGTATTCTCTCTCTTTCTCTTTTTACCTCTTTATATAGAAAAATACTGTGCTATACATTTGTAATGCTGGTCTTCTGTAAACCCATTTGGAGTTCCAATGAACCGCGAATAAAAGTAGAAAACAAGAAAATTTACTACTAAAAAAATATTCTTTATTATTTTCAGTGGTATTATATTTCCCTGCAAATGTATTACTTATGCAACCAGTAGAATACATTTGAACGAACAGTTGCATAGTCTTAAGGGAATAATATGCTAATGTTTAAGCGTGTAAAGTTATGAAAAAAAAAAAAAAAAAAAAAAAAAAAAAAAAACGAATAATATTATTTTCTATTTTTTATTTGTCTGATCTTTTATATCTTTAGGGGGCAGCTAAGAAATTTAATATACAATTTTACTAAAAATTTATTTTGACAAACTTAAATAAAATAGAGAGACACGTCTAAATTTATATTTTCTTTATTTATTTTATTTAAATAACTTGTTATTCATGCGCTGAAAAATATATTTACTAAAGTTTGTAGGTTTTACATTTGAGTTCACTTGAAAGTATGTTTACATAATTAAATATTTCGGGAACTTTTTTATATATATATTATATTATCACTTTAAATTTAGAAATATATTTCATAAAAATTGTCATTTGAGTTAGAAATTGTTTGTTATGTACTATGTTTTTATTTTGCAATGAACATGTTAAAGTTGTTGAAACTTTTATTTTTTAGACATTACTTCTTTTGTTACAAGCAACTAGGTAGTCTGGTTTGCTTGACTCTGTATCTCTTGTCCCCAGATAACTGAGCTCTCTAGCTTTTTTTTTGTAAGGTAGAGTTCTGGAGCAAAAAAAAAAAAAAAAAAAAAAAAAAAAAAGCCAACTTCTAAATTATGGCTTGAGTCTTTGTCACATGTGTGTGCATGTGTGTGTGAAGACGAGGTCAAAAGGTGCGTAAGTGCGTGTGATACTTCTCTCTCTTAAAAACTTTTTTTTTCTTCTGTTGTTGTATGGTTCGTATCATATGTTTTCAAAATGTAAGAAAGTTAAGAAAAGTCCACCAACACAGTTTTCCTGTTTTATCAATTTAAATTAATTATTTTACCAAAGCAAAAACACGATTCTCTTTTTGTCCTCAAATTTTAATGTTAAATTAATTAAAATTAATTAGCAATGTTGTTATTATTTTTCTTATATTTTCATTTAAAATTTTAACATATAATTTTTGATTATTTTTGTTTATATTTTCTGTTAATAAGCTCAACGCTAACACACAAAAGTATTGAAGAAGAATACATTTTTTTTTTTTTTTTTTACATTTTGTATTTTATTTTTTTCTCTTTTATATCGTTCTCTCGTGAGTATATCAAGGTAATAGTTTTCTAACACCAATAGCACGTTTTGTTATCAGAGAAATAGTGCTGAGCACAATCTCAAGTCATTATCTTTACTGCAAAGAGACAAAAGAAACTAAGCTTAATTACAAAAATATAAAGAAATCACATGAACAAAACTCTTTTTTTTTTAAATGTTAAAAAAAAAAAAAAAAAAGAAGAAGAAGTTATTTCAAATTAAATTTTGTGTAATAATTTTGATGATTCAACTTGATAAAAAGACTTTCACGTTCTTTTTTTTTTTGTATCTTAATTGCATTCATAAAATATAAAAACTTGATTTCAGATCAAATTGCTTCTTTTTTTGTTGTACCTCTGCTCTTGACATGCACAAGTAAAGTAGAAAAATTATCTTAAGTTGTCTAATTGAGTCATCATAACAATCACGTGATATAAAAAGAAGCTTAAGTATATAGGTTACCATCATTTATGTCAAACCCTCTGAGAGTTGAACTCGTGATCTCTGATACTTCAAATCAAGCTCGCTAAACACTATCTTCACTTATGTCTACTTAAAACAAATACATTATAAATATGGATTGAAATGATACTTTATTTATACAACCTGTATTCATGGACATTGATCAAATAGTAAATAAATAAATATGTCTATTGGGAAAATAGTTGTCGATATAGTCTTGTCGAGCGACGTTTTCTTAAAAAATAAATAACACGAAGAAAATAAAACAAAACACACAACTAGTATTTTGTTGTTGTTTTGTTTTTTTCTCGTTCTCGTTATTCATATAACAAAACAGACTTACTATAGTGAATTTTTATATTCTATCAGATATGGTAGCTTCTTACGATTTTCTATGCTTTTTTTTTTTCATTTCTTTATATCCCTTATTTCTTTTCATTCGCTCTTTTTTCTTTGCTTGCCTTTTCTAGAGTTAGATCTAAAGCTTAGCTGTTCACTATACTTTAATCTCACGGGATGCATGAAAACTAGCTACATTGTACCGACTATACTTGTTATGTGTTTGCATCTTTATATTTTCTTCTTACACACCTGATTGAAAAAAAAAAATCTTTATCCCAAGAATTCACACTGGAAATTATCTAACATAAATCCTTTAAGAACACACAAGCATTGAAAAAAGTAAGAGAGAGAGAGAGAGAGAGAAATGAAAAATGTGAAAGATTTATATTTATAGAAGAAATGAAGAGAGAGAGAGAGAGAGAGAGAGAGAGATGAGGAAGAAAAGCTATTTTATAAGAATAAATTTATTTTTGTATATAATGCATAAAATATTCATGAATTCTAAAATGTAATATTTTATAAAATAAATTCATGTAAATTACTTGCGTCATCGTTTGCTGATTTTCTATAGAATATATTATAAGTATGTGTGAAAACTAACATTATGTTTTTTATATAATTTTTGTAAAAGAAAAAACTTAGTTTTTTAGAAGAAGAAAAAAAAAATTACATAATTATATTTTAGGAAGTTGAATAAACCGTCAAAATTTTATATATTAATGTGAAGAGAAGTTGATTAATACATAACGAGGCTTTGAAACAATTTTATATTTCTCGACCTATTAACAGTATTTTAAAATATTAACATTTATAATAAATTCCATCCATCAGCTTGTTTGTATATATTAGAATGTAAATAGCATTATATTATTGATAAGTATGATATTCTTTTATAGTAGATAATTTTTATTTATCAACCCAGAGTCTTTTGAAATAGTATATAACAAAGAAATAAAGGGAAGCAAAAAATAAAAAAATAATAATAAAAAGAAGAAGGCAGACTAAAAAATTACAAACACGATATGATCTGTTTGATGGATAATATCAAATCGTAAAAAAAAAAATCATTGGAAAAAAATAATAATCCTTTCTCAATATAATACTTCAAAAGAAGGAAGAAATGTACGAGGAAAAAAAAATGAAAGAGTAATGCGACAAGTAATTAATTACAGTATTATGATTTACAAAAAAGCAACGCAGGATTCGTATGAAATGGAAAATAAGAAGAAAAGGAAGCAGAAGTTTTTTTTTCTTTCGTTTTTCTACAAGTAATTGGAAGTAAAGAACAAAACATTGGTAAAATCTTTTAGCGTGATGACATTTTCACAATGCTTGTAAAAATCACTTGCGTGAGTTCCCCTTCGCCTTCCATACACATTTTCTTCTGCCAAAGCTACGCATTCAAATAACTACGAAACATTTCATTGATTTTTTTTTTAAATATATTTTCTTTTATATTGTTTAAAATAATTTTGCATACATTTTATAGAAAATAAACACAAAATACCATTATTTTATATTACTTAAAGTCAGTTTTTTTTATCAGTATTTTTGTTTATTTTAAGTTTATACTTTTAATGTCTTTCATTTAAAATTGTATCTTTTTAAAGATAACGAACAACAAAATTAAATGTTAATTAAGATAATTAAAAATTTACATGATCAAATATATCTGTGAAAGTAATTTTTTTTTTAAATTTTAAGGACATTTTATTTTCATTTTTACAAATTTCCTTATAGTTATCAATTTTAATGATTGAGTTTTTTGAATTGACGTATATACTTATTTTATTCTTTACGCTCACTCGGTAAAAATATCCTCATTACCAGCTTTACATTGAAAAGGGTGAATGTTTTTCTTTCACCCACTTCAACCCCTAATGTTATGCAACCACACTTCTCTTCTCCTCATGTAGTATATATATATATATATATATATATATATATATATATATATATATATATATATATATATATATATATATATTATATGCACACATACAAAAACTCACCCTGTCTAATGAATTCATTTTTCTACAACGTCACGCTATCAAACTCTGTTCCGTAAATAATAATAAATTTTTGTTTGCAGTATACTTGAAAAAAAAATAATAATATTTGAATATTTGTATGCATAAAAAAATGTAGGTATGCGTTAGTAAATAATAATTATTTTTAATATAAATATTTTCAAGAAAATTTTATGTGATATTTATATGTAATGTGTTGCATGAACAGTTTGGGTGATATAATTTATTTATTTTTAAGTTCCTACTTTTGGTACCCATTTTGTGTGATGTGTTTTTGAATTATTATTAAGACATTAAACAGGAAAATTAATTATAAACTAAACATTTTATAGCATACTAAAGCTCGTTCTGTAAACTACACACAAATATTGAGCCAGCTTCGAAAATATTCCTTTGTTTAAAACAGCTGGATATGACGTCGTTACCTGTTTACTACGTTTATACATATGGTCGATCATTGTTATTTCTTCTTTTAGAACTTTGAACTTGATAAGAATGAAAGAAACTCACAAAAAAAAAAAAAAAAAAAGTTCCATACGAAACATGCGACTCACTTTTATCGGCTCAAAAAAAAAAAGATCAACCAATGAATGTGTCTTATTTTGTTGGTCAGCCAATCACTGTAATTGAGATTCACTTTACTTTTTTGTTTATACAATAAAAGCAATATTCATAAAATATTGATCTGTAATTGACTAATGGTTACAATTATAGTATAACGATCATTCTTGACTAGTAAATACTCAGCCGAATTATTAAAGACATGTAAAAAAATACGAACTCTAATTCTTGTTAATACAAGTCAAATATATTTTGTTAGTTTTTAGATATAATTAAAGTGATATACGAGAAGTTAAATAGAAAATTTGTTAGTTGTTTAAAGATAAAAGTTCGTAGTTTGTTGACAAGTATAACGTAGACTTTATATTTTAAAAGGGGTTAAAGATGTAGGAAGAGTTTCAAAATAAATCTTATTTACTTGTCTACTTAACTACAGTAACCCAGCCCAGCTGTGGTCATCCTTCCTTATTATAAACTACATTTTCGTATATCTTCATTTTACTGTAAGGATCTAAGAAGCGTGAGACGTGTTTAGTGTTTGTTAAATTTTAGTTATGTGTTATACATTGTCAAGCAAAGATTATACCAATTCAAAATAATACAAATTTAAGTAATTAATAATTCAAAACTATAATATTCTCAAGAAAACATTAATAAGTAAATTATTATTTCAGCAGAGTATTATGTGATTGTTGAGAGTTAGATTAACGATGATAAGCTTCACCTTGCTAAGCAAATTAACTTTGTCCTTGAAGAGAGAGAGAGAGAGAGAGAGAGAGAGAGTCTATGGTAAATTATTTGTATTTGTATCTATATCTATGATACTTAATCAATTATTATAATTATTTAATTCAGTCTGTGTCGCAGTGGCATGCGTATTAGTTTAACGAGCGAAAGATCACGGGTTCGATACTCGGTGGGTATATACGGCTTTTTCAGAGGTCGTGGTATTCATTGAATGAGCTCTCGTGTTCTCCGTACATTTAATCTCGTGCGTATGCGAGTGTGTCACAGGTAAAACTGTATAGGAGCCATGTATAATTGACAGGTGTATTCATGTCTCCGGCAATACAAAGTGGTAGTGGCCCACGTCAAGTCAGAGGTATCTCAGGATGGTTCACCAAAACACCTCATCTCAATCATTTCTATTAAATCACACGTTGGGTTTATGCTTTTGTGTGTTATTGAACTCATTTCCAATATGTATAGTATAAATTTTACTTTTTTTTAAAAATTATAATTATTTGAAATATTGAAATATATTTTATGAGTTGTGAATACTGAAGTGTGAGTGTTTATACACAAGTAATTAATAAGGAAAACCGTAGATTTAAGTTTGTTTGGCACACAAATATCAGTAAGTACGTAGTAACCCCAAGCAAAAATCAATCAAGTGAATGCACTTGCAACAAAACTCTCCGATCACAAGTGATGTGTTTTCAAACACAGCTCGAGTTTCTCATTAATTTACAACATCTTTCATTATTATATTTATATTTAATATATAAAAATACAATTAAAGAATTAATAATAATGATCATAGTATCAAGAAATTATTATTTTATATTATTTGTTTATGACATTGGTCCCTTAAGATATCGATTCAGTTATTAAAAGTTCAAATATTTTCCCCCTTTATTTTTTGTTAAGTGTCAGCAAAAATACCAACATTTCTTAATGATGATTTAAAATCTATTATAATTACAAAAATATAATGAAAATTTTAATATTAAATCATTATAAATCAATATAATATTTATATATAAAATAGCGTAAAACTTTATTATCCCTTGGTAATAATAAAAAATAATATAACATGTTATAATATGAAATTTTCTCAACCCATGTGTATTGTATAAGTTTGACATGTATACCCTTTCTACTAATGCATTTTGCATGATTTGGTATTCTGTGCTCCTGTTATCAACTACTTTGCATGCTGCACAATGTTGCGTATATCAAAAAACCAAAATATCATGGATATACATATATAGAAAAATCTTAAACTTTTCCAATACAAACTTACTGACAACTTTATCCTATTTTCTTCTTCTCATGTATAGGGTGTCCCAAAAAAAAAATTCTGCGTTTGTAACACAAACTTTTTCTGTACACAATATGAGGAAGAGAGAGAGAGAGAGAGAGACAGAGAGAAGGAAAGAGAGACGTACTGTTTTGACATATCACTTTTTTTTTTCGTTCGTCAACTTTTTTTTTTTTTTTCATTTTTTTATTAGATATATATGTATATGGTTATTCTTTCAAGCGTAATTCAGTCACAACATGCTTTATCAAAAAAGTATAGAAAACTTTGTGTTCTCTGTTATTGAAATGGGATTTATTCTCTCTCTCTCTCTCTCTCTCTCTCGCCCTCTCTCGTTCTCCCTATAAATAAATACTTATAGTATATATGTCACAAACATACTTGTAAAAAATATAAAAACAAAAGTTAAAATTGTGATATTCATAACTTGTAACTTTTGTAACGGAAATTTAGATGAGATTACGATAAAAACTTTAACACATTTACAAATTTAATGTCGCAAACAGTAGTAGCAAAAACAAACAATAAATAAAAACCCCATTTTCAACTGATATATACATTTCAATACACAGAACAAAAATGTCAGTTACAAAATTGGAACAAAATTATGAGTCATAAATTTAAACAAAAGAATACATATAAAAAAATTAAACTTAAAAATATACAAACATATATTTGAAATAATTCAACAAGGATAAACGATGATATTAAAAAAATTTAATAATGTAAACAGAAATAAATGATATTATTTAAATTAATATAAAAGTAAATATACGAGTAAATTAAATTAATTTGATAGTTCAAATATAAGCTATAATTTTTTTAATTCAATTTTTAATATGATATATAATGGTAGCAATATGCACATTTACACAGTGTAAATTTAAACTTTATGAAGTTTTTTTTCTTCTTTTCTTCACGCGTGATTTTTATCAATCGTCTTTAGTTCAAAGGACGTACGCAATTGCGGCTACCACTGATTGGCCTCAGATCTCTCTCTCTCTCTCTCTCTCTCTCTCTCTCTCTCTCTCTCTCTCTCTCTCTCTCTCTCACATGGAGCCGACAGTCAATTACTTTGACAGCCTCTTTGCTAGCGCTCGCCGGCCTCTCGGTGACTGTTCAGTACATACACCAACAAACACACAAAAAATCGAACTTGTTTTCTTCTTTATACTTGAAGAGAGACAAAGCCACTTCACTTTATATGACAAAACAAAGAAATAAACAAAATATTTTTTTTTTGATGTAAAAAACAGGAAAATAAAAGTTTATTATTTGAAAACAACTTCTTTTTTTATTATTATTTATAATTTTAAATGTCACAGCAATATTCACAATCTTTTCTGTCCTCTTTTGTTTTGTTAGATATATACAACGTACTGAATGTAAATATGTTTATTGGAATTATATATTTTTTTTATTTGTTTAGTTAAAACATTCAGTAAATAAAAATATCTATAAATCAGGTTGATATAAACGTATAATAAAAAAAAAATGTTATAATTTACTTTTTTTAATTGAAATGCCATTACTTTTCAAATAAAATTCTTTTAATCCTTCAATCAATTTGTTATTACTAAAATTCCATGACGCAATCACATTTTTTTTTGTGTATATGTTGTGTGGTGTGGTGTGGTTGTGTGCGTCCAGTTTATAGAAGATTGCTTTGATTGGTCTTCTTTTCTTAAGATTTAATCTAAACTGATCACAAGGATCAAGAAGTATCGTAAAGAATAAAAGAGAAGAAAAAAAAATGAAGTATATATAGCAAAGAAATAAAAAGAAATCGATAAGGAAGGTTAAGAGTAAAAGGGGCGTGAACAGGGAGGAGATGTCGAATGAGCTTAGAAAATTTCGACGAAAAGAAAGAACGTAGGAAAAAAAGTGGTTTTACAGAGAGAGTATAGTAGACATCATTCAACCCCTTATAGCAAGCTCGCACACTCAATCGTTTCTCACAATACAAAAGATCTGCTTCTATTGCCTGACCACAATCAAGAAAGCGGGAGAGAGAGAGAGAGAGAGAGAGAGAGAGAGAGAGAGAGAGAGAGAGAGAGAGATGTGATATATTTTATACCAACCGAATTTCAAAAAACAAAAACTAAAATTTTCAAAACTAACCTATTACTCATTACATTAAATTTCAAAATCTAAACAAAAAAGTTTTCATTTAAATATGATAAAAAATATATTCATATTTGAAACACACAACAACAACGTATTTTATAAATATTACATTAAACAGAACATACTATTTACACTAGAATTGGTATAGAATATAATATAACAACAAAATAATAATCACGTTTTGTTGTGAATATAAAAGCTTTAATCTAAGATTAATAATTCACCAAATGGTTAGTTCTTGTTTGTGTTGATATTAATAATTAGGTTTATATTTTGTAATGTATGTTGAGTAAATAATATTATTTTATTGTATATATATATTTGTGTTATTGTGTTGAAGAGCATGTTATTATCTGTGTGTTTTGTATTGTTCGCATATACATAATTTAATGTTTACATTGTTTAAAAATGTATAACAATAAACGATCGTATGATTGTTATTTCTTTTTATAATAAATCAATAAACAGGTGTGATTATTATTGCAATATATAATTTTATGGGTACGTTAATACATATTATACTTCTTAGTGTAATTTTTATTGAGTTTTATAAAAAATTAAGTACACAATTGTAAAAAAAGATAAAAGAAAGAGGCTATTTACAATTTCCAATAAACTAGGAAATAAACAAAGTTTATGAGATATAAATGACAAAGTAAACTATTATTACTGGCAGACAATTAATAGAATAATATTTAGAGAGAGAGAGAGAAAGAGAGAGAGAGAGAGAGAGAGAGAGAGAGAGAGTTTATGTTTGTATTGAAAAATATAAACTTCCTTTTTTTTTTTTTTTTTTTTTTGATAAAATTCAAAGATATAAATTTTAAAATTCTGTACCAAAGCTTCTATTATTTTCCAGAGTAAAAATAACAGTTGGAAAATGTTTTGTAATGTTATTTTATTTGTTTTAAGTATTATAAGCTTTTAGTTTTGCGATCTGTTTTTTCTAGGTTTACAATGCAAAGTTTATTTACTTTTAAACTAATAATTGAAAATCAAATATGTTTAAATAAAATAATCATTATTTATAAATTTATTTTTTTTTTATTTTAAATTAAATATTTATACATATGAAATATGTATTATAGACTCTAATATTAATAAGTTAATGTATTATTATTAAACTATCTAATTTATAATGTATTTGCTATATATATATTTTTTTTTTACTTTAAACAAAAAACTGTTACATAATTTTTATTGTACAATATTCATATTATTTATAAAAGAATAATAATAATTATAAATTAATAGCAATATTATTAAAGCTATACATATATATATATATCAAGAAAAAATAATGGCTAATATTATATGTTTATTACATGTTGTACCATGTTATACAATATAAACCCTATACTTAAAACAAATATATTTTATATATTATAACAACATAGAAAAAGTTTCATCGTGAATTATGACCTCCAATCATGCTATTCTTTTATGTAAATTAATTTTCTTAAAAAAAAAAATAAAAAAAAAATTGGGTGCAAAAACAAATGGAGGTAAAGCCTTTAGTTTTTTTTTTTTTTTTTTTTTTTTTTTTTTCATTGTTTTAATGTGTTTGCTCGTACAAAGTATAAAAGTTTATTTAAGGATTAGGGAAAGAAGAAAAAAATACAAGCATAATGGAAAAATTTAAGAGCACATAGAGAGATTTTTTTTATCGTATATGTCTTTGTTAATGTTGAGATAAATATTTATTATTTGTACGTACTTTCTTACTGAAGGTTTATTTTTAAGCTTGAATTTTAAAATATTGAAAGCAGGATATTTAATGTTTGTTTTTACTTTTTTATTTTTTTGATTCTTTTTATTAAGATTTACGAATGAGAGAGGGAGAGAGAGAGAGAGAGAGAGAGAGCACATTGTTGTGGTTCTTTAACAGTGCTGCTTTTTAGTTATTTATTTAATTCACCCAGTAATATATTTTAAATTAATGAATTACTTTATAATATTAAATAATTTAATATGACATTAAATTTTCATTTATTTCTTCAAACTGAATTTAAATGTATAAAAGGAAAACGTGTTATCAATGCCATAGGGAAGAATTCTGTAGTTGTCAGCTGTGAGGTTACATATCTTTAACTGGACCCATGGTGAGATTGACAGATTACTACAACAGAGTGACATTATCGTGTGCATGAGAGAGAGAGAGAGAGAGAGAGAGAGAGAGAGAGAGAGAGAGACTACATTTTTGCACTGATGTCTTTTCCAATAAAACGTCATCAAATACCTACAACCTTACTACCATCTATCACTTTCTCTCTCCAAGTCCATGGGCGTACGTACATCTTTGAGCAAACATACAATTTTCTAAACTTAAATATAATGTGTTCTGTACTAAGATAAGGCTATCCTTTTAAATATGCATCAGTCAAAAAGAAAAATTTCATTTTAAAACATTTTCTCCTCGATTACAAATTTAAAGTTACAGACTTAAATGCTAATATTAGATTTCATCAACTTTTCCTGATTGAAAAGAGTTTGTATAAAAATATAACAAAATCATGGAATATTTTTGTTAAATTTTTCTTCTTTTAAATTAAAAATTTAGTTTACACTCAATGTGTTTTCTTTACAATGTTTGATAAATGTTTTTCAAACATTTTAAGGAAGAAAAAGATAAAAAAAAAACTTTTAAAAACCACTCTTAATTTTCGATATTGTTAATGGAAAGGAAAGAAAAAATACATATATATATATATACATTGTTTTTTTTCAATATAATGAAGTAACATTAATATAAAAACCTATAATTAATGAGAATACTTAATTATCTAAATTGGACTTAACAAAAAAAATATTATTTTTCCTTTTTTTTTTTTTTTTTTTTTTTTTTTTTTTGGCAATCCAAATACTCTTGATGTATACAAACAATATTTTTTATCACGTTAGCAGTGAATATATTAAGAAAGACAAACTTTTATTTTAAGCAAACTCGTAAAAGTTAAATAAAAGATTTTTTTTTCATCTCAAAAAGGTAAGTTTTTACTGCAATCTAAAATCATTAATTATGCCAAAAAGGTTTTTAATTTAGATTGAAAAAAAAAATAATATTAAAAAAAAAATAAAGAGAGAAAATAATAAATGTTAAAAAAGAAAACTATTAAATTTGTAGGATATAAGTTATAAAAAAAAATGGAGTAAAATTTCTTTATGAATAAGCTGATCACAGCAGGTTCGTGCTTGGGAACAAATTGACACAGTATCATGGCATTGAGTGAATGGTCGAGTGGTTACATGCGCCAAGCTAAGGGTTGGAAAAAAAAATAACAATGGGGTGGTGGAGTACGTATAAGCAAGCAGGTAGCTATAGGTATGCTTTTTTTTTCTGTTGCCCAGTAGGTTATATACGTTGAGAGCTCCTCAGAAATCTTATACTATATAATATAAAGGTCAGTCTTTCTCTCATCTCATAACATTATACAATAGAATGTAGATTGTAATAATAGAGAGAAACACTTGTGTGTCAACTTTCTTCCCCGAGTAAGGAGAATATAAGACTCGAGTGGATACGATATTCAACCTAACAAACAATGAAAATACATCTTCAACAAACCAAATAAAAAAATTTATATAATAATAAAAAAAAAATTTAACTACATATATACTGTATTATTATAAACTTACGATACTCAAAAATATACTTCAATTAAAAATATACATGTAATATATAAGTATTATAGCATATACTTGAAATATAATATAAAAATCTTGTTAATGTATAAAAATCCCTACAAAAATAATTGTACATTATTCGATATAAAAATAACTCTCCCACTTAAAATATATAAATCATGAATGTACTGTTTAATAGGTTTTAATCCTATTAAAGTAAATGTAATTTATCAATAGTACAAGCTAATATCATAGTTTTAATGCAATAAAATTATGACTGATGATTAATTATATATTTTTTAAATTTTTTCTCCGTGATATTAAATATAAATTATGTAAAACATTAAATTTGCACATGAATGCATTTAAATTATTAAAATTGTATAATTTATTTTTATCTGTAAAATTTTTTTACATTACAATAATATATTTATGAAGTTAGAATTGTAAATCACGTTAAATATAGATAATTTATATATATATATATATATATATATATATATGTATGTATGTACATACACTCACACACATTTTATACTTTTTTTTTTTGTAAATGGCAAAATAACTGCATTAAAAATATATTTCAAGAAGTAAATATTATTACTGCAAAAAAAAAAAAAAAAAAAAAAGTAACAAGTCAATATTCAATTTAAAACGAGTTAACACAAATATGAAAATTGTGTGTATTATGTAGGGTATCGTACAGGAAATAACAAAAATATAAATGACAATAGCAAACTGTTACAAGACAAATGACATTAAGTTACGTGGGCGACTCCGAGGGGAAATCAGTGCTCGCTGACAAATTTAGAGGTGGAGTGGGTTGAAGGTGGGGGAGGGGGAGGGGGGGGGGGTTGTTACATCTGGCGCCACGTTGTATCATCCATCAGTAGCCATAGCGGCAGTGAGTGAGAATTTGACCACCACAACAATCGAACTAAAAGTACCCAGCATACATACCTACATGTATACACAATACACATATAGTATACGTGTACGTAATGTGCAAGCTAGCTATTCATTCAGTCAGTTCAGACACAATTAATTTAATTTAACTTTATTCATTATTTTTGTGTGTGAAAATAAAAGCAATTAATACGTGATAGATTTTAGTAAAAAAACAAATAATAAAATAAAAATAATATTTAAACTTTTTTTTTTTTTTTTTTTTTTTTTTTGTAAGTTAATTTTTCCCTGATGTTAATTTTTATTTTTTACTGATATTTTTTGTGTTTCTGACATTCATATAAAAACTTCCTCAAAAAAAAAAAAAATAATAAAATAAAAAAAAAATTGAGACTGGACCGAAGTATTATCTTTATGTAGTAAAAATGAATAAAAAATTTTATTCATTTTTCAGAGTATACAAAGATAATAATTTCATTGAAAATTTTCAAACGTAAAATTCTATCTAAATAAGTCATCATTCATCATGCTATTAAATAATAAAGAAAATTACATTGAAATCTTTTATTTAGGCAAAAGGAAAAAAAATATATATAATATTGTTTATAAATCATTATTTCTCTAACAAAAATAAAGAAAATAATGAGGCTATATTTTCATTTTTAAATAACAATATAAAATGTTTTCACTTTATGTCATACAAAATTATTAGAATAATCCTCTTTACTCTAATTAGCTGAATAACGTTATATACTATATAAAATGTGGGTTTTATATTTTTTTCGAAAGAGAGAGAGAGAGAGAGAGAGAGAGAGGAAACACAAAATATCATCATTTCTAACCTTCTGGTTAAAGAAGATACTCTTCAACTAACTCGCCACTCGTTAGTATTTAAGCGATGAAAATTATACTCGGCTTTAAGCTATAATCTCTACTCTAGCAGTGTGTGTATTACCTACCTACCCACCTACCTGCAATATATTATTATATAAAATGTGTACACATACGTATATTTAGACATAATATATAAAACAACCAACAAACACCTGACTAAAATGTGAAATTATAATTTATTTATAATATGTTACCTAATTAAAATAGTGTCAAAATTATATGTATATTTTTTTTGTTTACTATTTAATTTACTATGTAATTAGGTTTAATTATTATTTAATGTAATAAACAATATTTATTTTTAACAATGGGTAATAAATTTATTAAAATTTTAAAGAAAATAATAAGAATAGAAAATACACTTATATATAAACTGTGATTCAATAATTATAATTAGATATATTTTTTTATATATTTTCAAAGTTGGTCTACTTTAAAAATTGTGTCACATTTATGCAAGAAGGTAGCAACAACAACAACTTTGACAAAGCTTCCTCTTCAAAATCTTTCCTCCACATGCTCTACTCTACGTAACCCTAAATTATATTCAACTCAATATGTAACAAATTGCTTATATATATATATATATATATATATATATATATATATATATATATATATATATATATATAAAATAATATATATATATATATATATATATATATATATATATATATATATATATATATATATATATATATGAAGTGAAAAAGCTCTTTTGTGAGTAAATTTTGTTTTTGTTTTTAAAAAAAGTGTAAATTTAGTAAAATTCTTATTATTTTATGCAGCTACATGTTTACATGAAAATTTAGGTTTATTTTATGCGTGCTATGTTGTTTGAGTGCTTACCATAATAAGACAACAACATCTTAATTCAAATTTTTCCATTAAAGTTATAAAATATGTTACATAAGGAAAACCATATATATACAAAAGTTTATAATTTTAATCATAGTAGAATACATTTTTTTTAATGATGTAAATTTCAATAAAATACTTGTTTACTTTAATTATTATTCTATTATTCAATTTATGTAAATTATTATTATTTTTTAAATATTAAATTCTTTTAATTTTCTCGTTTTTAATCTCAAAGTAATTTCATTGCACAAAATAACTGTGAAGTTTAGTCATTGCCTGTATAGAATATGATTTGAATAACAAAGCATTAAATTAATTCAGTATCCTTGCAGCAAGATTATTCAAGATAATAATAATAATTATAATAATAATGCAGTAATATAATCTTATGAAAGAATAAATGAATAATGAAACTCTATATTATGTATAATAATTTACAGTATAATAGAACAAAAAAAATATATGTATCATTAATAAAATTAAAAACTGATAATTTCTTTGTCATGTAGATTATATATTATATTATATGAAAAGTTTTGTTAAAAAAAATTTCATTATTAAAGTATCGTATTATGAATATGGATTAATTTCATACAAATCTGACACACACAAAAAGTGATTAATTATAAATGAAGTACAATGCTTCTTTTTTATAATATTTCCATAGTAAATTTTCTGTATCAAAATTCAATTTCGATTGTTTCAATTTAAAATAATACATATTTAGTATAAAAGATATCAACTTGGTTAATTTTTTTAAGGAACATTGTGTAAAAAGAACTGTATTTGACGTTTCTTATATCACAAAAGAAATTGCGAAGTGAATAGAGAGAAAGAGAGAGAGAGAGAGAGAGAGAGAGAGAGAGATTATTAAGAAGAAAAAGTGTCCTTTATCTTGAAATTGAAAAGATTAATGAAGTTAGGCAGGAAAATAATCAGGAATCGTTATCGTTTTTTGATTTGTAATTAATCAAGTGTGTTAATACGAGACAATGATAATTGCATAATATTTTTAAAGAAAATCGTAGCCCTGCATATTATGTAGTGATGTTTAATCAAAAATATATTCTATTAACAAAATTTATCATTATACTTTTAATAGACAAAAAATAATCCTGTCAAGTATCCATAACGAAAATTTTCTTGTTGTTATAATCAAAGTAATTAAAGTTAACTACATCAAAAAGAAGAAAAGAGAAGAGAGAGAGAAAACATTTATCTGATTTTGATCTTTGTATTTTAATTGAGTTTCTTCGTTTACTTTTTGCTCACATAAGAGCTGTTCTCAGATATATCGGAGTATCGTTTATTTTTGTTATAGAAGCAAGATTATTTTCTAGAATTGTTTTCAGCTTGGGATTTTCATTTTATAGTTTTTCTCAATTTTATTTGTACAACTTTCTCTCTCTCTCTCTCTCTCTCTCTCTCTCTCTCTCTCTCTCTCTCTCTCTCTCTCTCTCTCTCTCTCTCTCTCTCTCTCTCTCTCTCTCTCTCTCTCTCTCTCTCTCTCTCTCTCTTACGCTATACGTAGTTTTCTTATTACATATATCCTATCTTTTACTTTCGTTTTTATTGACTATAACATTCTCATAAGATAAGTGTTTATAGATTTTTGATGTATTTTTACAATGATAATATCACTTGAATTATTGAAATAGTAGCAAACATACGGTAATAACAATAATAATACGTAGAACAAATCAGTTTAAACCATCTATAAAAAAACTACAATAAAAAAATATAATGAATAATGTACTTCAAAAAAAAATTAAAATGCAAGAAAAAAATTGCTAATATTAAGCATACCGTACTGTACTTTGTATCTAATCGGATAATAGTTTTGTCTTGCACTTGTCTTGTGTAATTAATTAAAGTTGTTAAACGAATGAATAATTGATATTTTAACCTCAAATAGGATTAGCAAGATATTCTGTCTGTATAGCATACATTAAGTTAAATAATGTATTATAAAATTTTAGTTACACACAACGTTACAAGATAAAGATATTTTTTTAAATAAAATTAAACATAACATTTTATGATTTTATTATTTAAATTGCTTTTGTATGCAATTCTTGTACATGACAGTTTATAAAATTATTACATAACTTCAGGTGCAGCTTTAAGTTCATGTATAACGTATGACTGTAGTAGTAGTTTAGAATTATTTTACAGCTTTTTAGAAAATTATCACTGTATATTTTAAAAGTTATCATAACAATTTATACGGGACACACACACACACATATTTATTTCAATTGTCTTGAGACCAACTTCTTTATATATATATTTATTTTTTAACTGTTAATAAAAGTTTGGAAATTTCCACATTTTGAACATCACAGATTTTGTTATCAACATTTAAAAGAGAAATTAGATTTTTTTTAAAAATGAGATAAAATACAGTTTATTAAATGTTAACTATTTAAAATTAAATTAAAAAAAAAAAGGCTAACCCCCATAAGCTGCAACGCTAACTAACTGGTATAGCCGAGTGGTGAAGGCGGCTGACTCGTAACTGTGTACTCCTCACCGAGTATAGGTTCGAGCCACTGCTGGGTGCGTACGTCAAGTGTGAGAGCACAACACGTTTCACGATGCATCTTTTCATGCATTCCATGACGACGTACAGCATTCGGGAGGTACATGATTGATGTGATTGCACCGACCAGCCTGCCTAGATGTTTCCACGGTTTCTCTAGGCTGTCATGGCGAATGCCGGGCTGTGTACTTAGGCCGTTGCCAGCCCGTGTGTGCTTTTCCATTAATTGGAAAGTCCTTACCTGTCGATAAGACAATTTCTTGACTGAGAGACTGAGACTGAGATTGGTGTGGCACGATAACACAAAATAACAAGCAAAAAAAAAAAAAAAAAAAAAAGTTAAACCGTAGTGAAGTTGTTATTTTGATTGGTTGCAACAATTAAAAAAATACCACTAAGGTTTAACTAGAGGTTGCAGTTGCTGGCTCTAAGTGTCTATTATATACATTGAAATCAGTAAGGTCAGAACACTATACAAAATATTTTGATAAATTACTCTTAAGGGAATATTTTATTTCCTCTCATTTATTTGCGCAAGTATACTGCACGTAGAGTATAACATTGATAATGTGCAAATAAATTTAATTGCATGCAATCTTCATTTAAAGCTATTCAATTTTCAAGCAATCATTAATGCAAGAGATTTATTGCACAGCGCAAATATTACTTCGTGTATGTAAACAGACTACAGAAAAAAAAAAGTCATTTATTTACTTTTTGCTTTAACCTTAAAATTAATATAAATAATTTTTTATAAACTAAAATTTTGTTAGTGAGAAATAATACAACATTTTGTGTTTGTTTGTTAATAAATACAGACGATTGTTTGTTTTGTTATATATATATATATATATATATATATATATATATATATATATATATATATATATATATATATATATATATATATATTATAGTTAATTTACATTAATTATATTAGAGTTATTTTAATGTAATTGTTTGAGGGTAAATTTCACAGCTGAGTTCAAGTCTTATTAAATACATATTATTATTATCATTAAAATGTTAACATGAAACTATAGTGATTTATTAAATAATCGATAACACGTATAATATATTTAGTGTATAAAACACGTTATGTGTTTTGAATGTAATGCATGTTCTAACTTATGATGAGTAAAATTTGTATGGATATATCAAACATAATAATTAATAATGTTTATGTTTAACATTAAAAGAAAAATATCA
Organism: Ecdyonurus torrentis; assembly: GCA_949318235.1. Taxonomy (NCBI): domain Eukaryota; kingdom Metazoa; phylum Arthropoda; class Insecta; order Ephemeroptera; family Heptageniidae; genus Ecdyonurus; species Ecdyonurus torrentis. The sequence continues at coordinate 3,123,150 of OX439128.1, read as the reverse complement.
TATATTTAAAGTATAAAAATTATTATTAATGGTTGAGAAGTTTTAAAACATTAATAAATAATATGTCAAAATTGATGATTTTTAGGGACATTATGCGTAAATCACAGCAGTACATCATTTAACAACTGGTTTATATTTATGAAAACAGAGTGTGTTGTGACAAATTGATATTCTTTGCATGTTAATTGTAAAATATTAATATAATATGTTTCGGTGCACTTTTTTTTTGTTTTTTACGTCAGCAAAATGATTTAAATATTTTGAATATTGACTCGAAGAAAATATAAAAATAGATTCTGATATATACATTTATTTGCAAATATATTATATATATATACATACATACATACATACATACATACATACATACATACATACATACATACATACATACATACATATATATATATATATATATATATATATATATATATATATATATATATATATATATATATATATATATATATATATATATATATATATATATATATTTATTTATTGATTTAAGTTTGATGTTTAAAGAAGGGGAATGGTTTATATGTAAGATCGTTTTATTTGAAACAACTTTTTATGTCTAGAATATAAATAAAGTGCATTTACCAAACATATAAAAAAAAAGAAAAGAAAGAAAAGATATAGGAGGGATGAAGTGGGTTGGTTATATAAGTAAACAAAATGGGGGGCAAATACTGCAGGACTCGCACACAGATTATACCAAACAAGAAACTGCTTCCCCATTTTCATTCAACCATTAGAAAAACTACGCAAGCAGAATAAAAGTAAATAATACCTAATATTGACGTTTTTCTGTCTTTTAATTGATCATGCCAAGTCTTTATCAACTTTATTTTACTCAATACGTAACGTGTATTATTTTGTCAGCTTTTTTTTTCTGTGGTTTTATCAAACTCGTATCATAATTGTTCTTATATTTATTGTGACAATTTTTAGAATGGTTTAAATTTGTTATTTTCTGCCAGCTAACGACATTTTTACTTGTTTTTTTTTTCTTGATTTAAGTTAATGCATAAAGAGATTAAATACTTTTGTGTAAAATTGAAAAACTGAAATCGATAATTTTATTTATAATTATTATTATTGTCCTGCAAACCATGCTACGTAATCCATTTTAAATTTTATTCTTTTATTCATATAGTTATGATTATAAGCAACAAACTGAAGTAAATGTCTAGCTAGTTAAAAAAAAAAGTATTTTATTAAACCATTAAATTAAAATCATATTTATATAGTGTACGCACACACATCATTAAAACGCAGACAAAACTTTTTTCCATAATAATATACAATATCCATTATATGGCTCTACCACCCTATATTATTATTGTATATTTATTAAAAAAAAAAAAAAAAAAACATCAATACATCGGCAGAGAATTCCCATTTTAACATATGAACAATGGGTTATGATTAACACGACAAATAATTTAGCGTGATAAAAAAAAATAACAATAACAATGAGTTTTTTTAATATAGCCGGCGTTTGCATGTACATTTATTGTATAACTAATGAACTAAAAGTAATTCAAAAAAACAATTATATGTGTCGATATTTACTCGTTTTTTTTTTTTTTTGCATAGCATACAAAAATATTAAAAAATACAGAATTTTAAATGAAATTTATAAAATATAAATGAAAGATAAATGAGAAAATGATTCAATATAGTGAAAGAAATTAATTATATTTTATAATATGTAACAAAGAGAATGTGTATAGGTATACAGATATTTATATGTATATATAAAATACAATAAATGGCTTGAAGCTATACTTTTTTTTTTTTTTTTTTTTTTCATTATATTATTTATACATATCATTTTGAGTAATAAACAGTGAATATAATATATGTATATTTTTCATATTATTCAAATTCAAAATTCTATAGTATAGAAATTTTTATTATTATAAAATAAAGTTGGATTTAACATGGTAAAATTGTTATTGTCAGCTAATCGCATCTTAAGGAAATGTCGCACGTATTAGCAGTATTGCGCAATCTGTGCGGCGTTTTGGACAATATTATATAACATTGCAAAACAACTACGGAATATAATATACCTTTAAGTTCAATAAAATGTTCAACTACAATTTTGTAAGTATACAACGTTAAAGGAATAGACCAGAGAAAAACATAAGTATTTATATCAAAAAACACTTGATGGGATTTACAGAAATAACATTAGTTTGTCTCAAAACCCAACAGTAGCCCCGTAGCAGTGATCAGAAAATTCGATTTATGCAACCCGCATAACATTTTCATACTAATTTTTGCATGTTTCTGACGTCATAAACATGAATTTTCTCGCAAAGTGCATACTTTACAGTTTTTTCACGCTCTCTCGTGGGGCTACATTAACATTCTGGTAAAAATTGACATCAGTTTTGAAGATCCCATTTCATGTTTATTCATTAAAAAGCACATGTTGTGTTATGTAGTCTATGGCTTTAATAATGAAGAAAAATATGAAAATGGGGGGGAAAATATGAAATTATATGATAATTTAGGCTGTAAAGCTCATTCTTAAAAATTCCATTCTAAACATAACATTATATAAAATTACAAACACACACAACACAAATTTTCAAAATATTTTGAATGATTTGATTTTCGTGTGAAGTATGAATTTATAAAATTGTAATTGATAATTTTACTTAAAAACTTTTATGTGTTGAGGATATATCAATAGCAGTGCAAAATAAAGTAGATACTATTACGTTACAGTATATAAATTGAATCTTATAATTTAATTTTATATGGTGTACGTGGAGATGAAACTTAATGTAATATCTTTTCAATATCAAGACTTAAAATACATACATACGTGTTTTCTCTCCACTTCTTATTTCACCACCTTTTATATATATATATATATATATATATATATATATATAATATATATATATATATATATATATATATATATATATATATATATATATATATATATATATATATATACATGAGATTTTACTTAACCTTGTAGAATTAAATAAACCCTATGCTATCCAGTTAAGATCAGTTTCAAGTTACGTGTGTTGTGGATTGCAGAAAGTATTTTTAATACAATAATGACAACGTATTCACAAAATGCATTACTTCAATAGTTAAATAAATACCCATAAATTATACGTTAGAAAAGAAAAAAAATTCACATCTACATTTAATGAATATGGATAATAATTTTAAACAAAGTACTATTCATATTGCAATTTTTCTATTGTATTGAAATGCAGTAATTTTATATAGTTTTATGTATAACTCCTGTATAGAAATATAATTTTTATAATACATACATTAATGCTATTGTAAGCTTGAAATATTATAGTTATAGATAATATGAAACCATATTGTATTAAATAATGTATATAATCACAATTTATAAAATATAATAGAGAGAAAATTAAAAACTACTCTACTAATATAAAAAAAAAAAGTTAAAAAACCATCTAGTTTATTTTATTTGTATTATTTTTTATTTTACTATTGGAACAATTTTAATTAATTTTCACAATAGTTTATGGTTACAGTATAGCAAAATATTTTATCATAAAAGCTTCATCATAGACATGGATTGTTTTTACAATGCATAATATTTTATTAATATAAAAGAATTTAAATTATTTCTATTTGTATATATAAAAAAAATAGAACTCTACAAATTTTTGTAAAAATTTATATTTGTATATATATTTTTTAATTTCAAATAAACATATTAAAAAGCAATTTAAATAGAAATAGTAATGTAAAGATTTAAGATTTAAAAATACATTAAAATTGGCTTTAATTTATTGATCTTGTGGTAAAAAAAAGCGAGAGAGACAGAAAGAGAGAGAGAAAAAAAAAGGAACGAGAGAGACTTTTACAGCCGCAAAGGTTACTATTTATTAGAGACAGTTAGGTACTGTACAAGGGTAATGCCTATCAATTTAACATTCAACTGTACCACTGTGTGTATGGTACTTTGCTTTAAATAGAGTAGTTAAATTAAAAAAAAAAAAAAAAAAAAAAAAAAACTTTTCACACATATTACGCTATATATAGTAATATAAAATATATACTTTTAAATTATATTGTTTATTATATAGTATTATATTATACTGTATGTATACATTATAACGATTTTAGCTTTTAAACAATATATAAATTATATAATATTATATAATGAGATTGTGAATTCAACATGAAAAAGTTTAAAATTTGTAAAATGAACGTCACGTTTTCATTTTATACCAAAATAATTTTAAACTTTGTTATATATATATATTATACACAGTACACATAGATATATATACATGTAATTTGTATTTTGTTTTTAACTAAAGGGAGGAATTATTATTTTATACGATGTCCATTGTTTATTGTTTCATATACTCAATAGCTGCTCAGAGAATATATAAGCAAATTGTGTTAAAAATTAATGTGTAATTTGATTAATTTTGAAATAAACAAAGAGACATTACTAATTTGAAGCTTCAGGGTAATATCAGAGATCGATATTGTTTTATATTGTAATTAATGTTCACTCACTATATTTCAATATCGCTACTTACTAGAATAGTTTACAATTTTTTTTTTACTATGTTCAATTAATTAGGTCACCATGATATAAAACGTTATTATATCATGTGTATGATGTATCAATAAAAGTATTTTTGATTTTAATAAAAACAAAAATATATTACTTTTTATTTCAAATGATAAAATATTGTTTTAATGTTTTTACGTTTATATTTAAGTTTTGTGAGTATTTTTAATCAAGAACGTACTGGAATATTTTAATTTTAAATGTTAGTTTAATAGTTTTAAATAAATTTTAGTGACATAAACAATCATTTGTAAAAAAAAAATATAACTTACTGTGTACAGTATGTATTTATATATACTTTAATATAAAATAATCTTATATTTTTTAAATTAAATTATTACAAAATAACTTTATTTTTAACTATAAATAGTAGAGGAAAAATATTTTTATATATGAAATTACTATAAGAGACTGCAATTAAAACTTTTCATTGAACTCGCTGTAAAAAATGTAACAATAAAAAAAAAAGATGATGAAATAATAAATAAAATTGAAAATAAGATGTCAAGTTGATATTATAAAGTAAGAACAAAGGAAGATAGAAAAAAAATCTTAAATTTAGTCTTGTATATTAGTAAAGTAAATTTGTGTTGGTTTTGAAAATATTCTTTGTAGGAATATGTCAGTCAAGCTAAGCAGAAAAGCCGCCCTAAGGGCTCGACTCGATGAACGTATACGCATGCCGAATATAACATTCTCACTCAGTTTCACATAATACACATACGTATATATATATATATATATATACACACGTATGTATGTACGTATGTGTGAGTGAGGTTATACAGTAGGTGTTTGTTACAGCCACATCAGCACAAAAAGCTACAATAATCCGAATTGTAAGCATATCTGTCTATCTATATCTCTGACACTTGCAAGTAGGCAAGAATTTGTAATGTCGTTTTAAAAATGATCTCACTTAAATATTCAAAAGGAAATGTATGTAATATATTCATCGATATTTCTTGTCATATTACTAAATATTATCATGGTTTCAATTTTGATATCATAAGATGTCAAAATATATTATAGCTTGTTATTGAAGAACATATGTAAATATTTTATTCTATTTTTTCTTTCTTTTCATTCGTATATGAAGCAATAACTTTTTTTTTTTACTAAACAATACTGTACTGATTTCATGACAATATTTACTTATCGTATACTAGATTTAAACATTAAAATAAAAAATCATATAAAGAAAAGTTTACAAATCCATAAAAAAAATCGATGTTAATTTCTGAGAAGAGTAGCTAAAAAGTGATTCAAACAAAATACATAAAAAATTCTGATTTTAAAAAGTTAATAATTACATAATTAAGTAACTTACAACACACTGGTGTAACTATCTATTTTTAATTGTTATTCTAAAATATAAGTAAAAAAAAAAAACTTGTTTTTATATTCAATTATATTCATACATGAACAAAATTTAATTTTTTTTTCTTGTTTATGAATCAGGAAAAAAAATCTAATTATTTAACAAAACACTGTTTTCATTTAAAACTTTAAGCACATATAAATTATAAAATTTAAATATTTACTTAAATATTATAAGTATTTTTTTTATAAATAAATTCACAAAATATTTTTTACTGAATTTTTATATGTATATATAAAATTTTACAAACTCAAATATAAAGTATATTACACGAAGAAAAATAAGACGAAGAAAAAAAGTTTATTTTTTGGGGGGTATATCAACTATATCAACAGGCTGATGTATTTATGTATACTTGGTATGGTTATTTGGCCATGTCTGATCCTTCATATATGTGTATAGCTTTGCATGATTTATAGTTTCGTTAAAAGATGGTTTCATATATATATATATATATATATATATATATATATATATATATATATATATATATATATATATATATATATATAAGACGTAAGTTTTAAAGTGGGTGGTGGTGGTATGTGTAAGGTTAGAAACGAACGAACGAACGAACGAACGAGAGAGAGAGAGAGAGAGAGTCAGTAAAGTATGTACACACATAAGATAAGATGGCAACGGTATAACGTCTTTTGCTATTTGATATTCTGGATAGACTATCTTATAGTTCGCGGTATATACACACATATCTGCTGCTGCTGTTTCCCTATATAATATACTATAGACAAGACCTAAAAGACATAACCCTTCCCACAAAAAAAAAAAAAAAAAAAAAAAAAAAAAAAACTTTAATATCTCATTGCTCATCTACGATAGATCCGTAAACTTTGCTATCCCATTTTTCCACACACACACAAACCTTTTTATGTTTTCTTTTTCTTTTTCTTCTTATTAGTTGAAATTTTGTAATATATTTATATTTCTTCAATAATAATGGTCAATTTTATTTTAAACTTATATTTTTCCTAGAGATGATAAAAAAAAGTTGATTTTCTCATTATAATAATTGATAAGGTTACCCATACTTGAATTATATTCCATTTATATTCGAGTGTTCTATTATAGACTTTATTCTACTTAAGTTTGATTTATAAGATAACTAGATTATATTTAGTTAAAACATTTTTTTTAATGGTGTATCCTGATAGTAAATAGGTAACCAATTGAACACTCTTGTAGTGTCATGTTTCATTTGGGAGAAGAGAACTTGTTGTCATCTTCTGTTTCTCAAATATCATTTTCAGTATTTCTTAAGGTGAACTCTTTAGAAAATTGACCCCAAAACTAAAGACAAGAGTATCATTTGTGATATATAATATTGTAGTGTTTATTTACTTTGTATGAACAACTAAAATTTAACACTCCAAATTTCAATTTTAGAACGTAAACTTTGAGTAACAATTGTCCTTCTGTTTTAAATCGTTACTCGGAGAAGTTATCGGTTACCAAAATTCCTTATAAAGGATGAAAAATAATTTATATAAAATTTATAATTTTATTATTATGGCTTGCTCTTAAACAATTTTGTTGTTCATAAATTTTCAAATTTTATAAATATAGTTGTATTTTACATTTTTATTACCTTTATCTATACGCTGTAAAAAGGGGCAAATAGGTGCCTCAGTAAAATATCGTGTATCTATATAATGAATCTAATGGCACTTAATTCATATTAAAAATTGCTCTGCTTCCCTAAGTTTTAGAAACGTTATTTATGACAAAGTATCTAAAATAAACGACAGCTTATCACTAAAATTTATATATATAAAATATGTGTATATATATATATATATATATATATATATATATATATATATAAAAAATATATATATGGGATGGGAAGTTAAAATAACGAGTATTATTAATCTAAAAATAGATGCGAAAATTTAATAATAACCACTTGACCTATCACAATCAGTTGATTGGCAATTCGAAGAAATGAAAACCTCATTTCTTGGAATTTTCCTTTTCTTTTATTTTTATTAATGATCATTCAATCTCAACCCTCACACACAATACTTTTTTTATTATTACTTCTCTGAAAATTTCAATGCTTTTTCCATTAATAAGAAATATTCACTCCAAGGTAACTAAAAGCAATTCTCTCTCATTCTTACACAAATAACACTTATTTTCTTTGAATAAAAAAATATTTTTATATTATACTTTTTTGAATTCCGCTCTGTTTTTTTTATAGACTTATATTATGAATGTCTCTTAAATATGTGAATGTGAAAAAATAACGATATTCATGCATGCGTTATTAATGAGTATAACTTTGCATACGTCGAGGGGGTAGAATGGGGATTTGTATGTCATGTATTTGCACATAAAACAGTTGGTACGCAGAAATAAATCTCTCTTTTCTCTCAAAAATAATGAGAAAAAGTAGCAGGTACAAAAAAAAAAAAATCTTTTTCTCTGCGCGATAAAAGAAAATAAAAAGTAAAAAAAGCTCTTTACCTTTTAGGTACAGAAAAAAAAGACAAAAAGAGAGTAAAGAAATTTTATTTAATAACTAAAAGTTTATAAATAAAGCGTTTCATAAAAAAGAAAGAGTTTTATATTGTTTCTTTTGTATGTCATATTATAATATAATTCGCGATATTATGTTTAAAAATAAAGTTAATGCTGTGTAAGTGATCAAAAATTTAAATATTTAGTATTTATATAATATCTATTATAAATGTTTATGAAATATAATAGTTTAAGTTTATGTAATTAGAAATTTAGTAAAGTCAGGTGTGCACAATAATTCTCTAAAAGTATAAGTAGAGAGATAACGTGAAAAGTTTATACTGTAGAGAGAGAGAGATGGTAGTATTCTCATACATGTAAGATGTTATGTAAGTCACAACCCACATAACATACCTGTAAACTGCAACTTCTCCCTGGAGAGTAAGTAAGAAAATGTATACGTGAGTAACATGTAAGAAAACATGTAATTCCTTGTTTGAAATTATATACAATAATACGAGTCACGTAATTATTATTATGTGTTTAGAAATACTTTTTATTTTTAGTACAAATCTGTTTTTAAATATAATATATATATTTAAATCTATTTATTTGAAACATTATAATTATTTCTAAAATGTTGTTCAAGATATTTTTGTAAACTTTTATTAATACTACTACTTACTTTAATTGAAAGAAATTTTATAGTGTAATTTCATTTTCATAATTATTTGCTCTATATTATAATTACCTTTTGTTTTTATTAACAAAAAAATGATAATTAGTTTAAAAGTTAAATAGTAATAAAGCATGCTAAGTATTTTATTCAATGTTTAAAGTTTTAATTATAAGTAGTATTAGGAAAAGCTGCAACATCCAAATAACCTTATATATATATATATATATATATATATATATATATATATATATATATATATATATATATATATATATAATTTTTAAAACTATGTATGCATAATATGTATGGTTTGAGAGAAGAAAAATGTATATCTCGCTAAATTTAGTCTTCATGTTTTTAACCGCCTGAAGTGTTTAGCTTACAACATTGTATAAAACAAAAATATACATTGTACATCATTTCTCATTTACATAACTAAGATTTATTAAAATTCTTACTTTTAATGACTTTTTTTAAGTGTTGGTAATATTTAAAAGAAAAGTTAAAACAAGAGAAAGTTGAAAAATTTCCATGTTAAAAATTAAATCATTTTGTTTTCATTAAATTATAAAATATATTTTGAATTAAATGCATTAAAAATTTTAATTCATGTGTTCTAGCATATTCTAGGAAAAAAGCTTGCTTTACTTACTCCCACTGTTGCAATGATGCGGAATCACGTTGATATATTTTATAATATAACGTAAAAGGGATTTCTAATCCATTTTCACATACCTGAAACAAAAATTAATACCGAGATCATTAGTATCTAATAACACATTAACCATCACATAGTGTAACACAAGAGTGTAATTAGATAATGCAGTAGTGCACTGAACAACTGCATTATCTAATGTTACTATAACAACACAGTTTCATCATAGATATTATATAATGTTGCACTTCACAAAAATAATGCAAATTATCATTTACTTAATTTAAAATTTTTAAACTTTTAATTTTGAACAAACTTATTTGAATCATAGTTTTTATCATTCCAAAAATTCACGCTCAGAGAGACTCATGATTCAGATTCAGATTCAGAAAGGGATTTATTTCAAAAAATACAATACAAACACAATAAAAGCTTGAAATGAGATTTCAGTGTGTAGTTGATTGGTATCCTGATGATTAGGCTATTTGTTGGTCTGATATGCTGCTCCGGTTGCCTATATTACAAGTTTTTAGTAGCAAAGGAAAAAAAATATTTAATGAATTAATTTCAAACTTAGAAAAAATAGTATGAAAATATTATAAATAATTTTAAAAATGTTGGATACCTTCATTAATTGATTTAAATTATAAACAGTTTTAAAGTTAATATTTTAAGTTGAAATTATTCAATGTAAGATACGATGTATTAAACCATATTTCAAAGTAAAATAAATAAATTTTATTCCTTTGTATCCAACATGAAACATAAACTTCGTTTTCAACTCAAGTATTCCATTAAAAATGTTGACTAAACTCTATCAATTGACATATTAGTATTAAAAACATTATTTTTTTTAAACATTTAATTTTTTCTTTCATGTATAAATTTTTATATAATACCTTTCGTCTTTGTTATATACATATATAATATATTATACATAATATTTTCTTTGATATCTAAAAGATATTCATATATTCTAAAAATAGAATATCAATATAAAGTACTTTGAGGTAAAAATAGAAATACAAAGTTATAATAAAAGCAAAAATAAAATATATTATATTTTTTTCTTGAAATTTCTTTTAAAGTTTAAAAGTATAAGACTTAGATTAAAAATATAAAATGCAAGTAAAAAACTATATACATTTACTTAAATGGAAATTTATTATTTAAAAAAAGAAAAGTAAAAAAAGTGCATGAATGAAACCTAAAGATATTTTACCTAGACAAGATATTATATTGAATAATGCATGTAATCTTAAACATTAAATAATTCTTTAGAAAGTTTTCATGCTTGTTATTAAACATACGTTTTTGTTTTATATATAAAGTCAGAGATAATGAATATAATAACAGGACTTCAGAGTGTAGTTTCTCATTTTAATTAATTGTATCTTTTAAGAAGTACAATTAATTTAAAATTATAAACAAGGTTTTTTCTCCATGCTATAATACTTTCTTATTTGATGGTGATATAATGGATGTATCTTAATGCAGTTTTTAATATAACATTATAAGCAAACACACAGGTTGCTTAATAAAGAATAATGTTTTGTTGCTGCAAGAAATAAACATCGTAAAATAATAGGAAAATGCATTTTATTTTTTCATTACATGACATGCTTTTTTTTTTTTTTTTAAACATTATAAGCCATTTAAGTGCTTTAATAGTTTAATATATAAGATTTGATCTAAGTTATAACTGCACATACAATTATATTAAATTTAGTGTATTTGAATGAAAAATCAAGTCTCCAAAAATTTATAGTATTATGTCAATGGAAAAATAAAGTTCTTTCTTTCCGCAATATGTCTCATACAAAATATATGTTTTAAAAATGTTTCCGTTCACTTTTTTTGTCTGCTTATTTCTCTTACATTTTTATTTATTATTATTATTATTTAGTTTTTTTTTTTTGCGTGTGGTTGTCTAAAGTTTGTCGTCATCTATAAGACTTCTCGTTCCTTGTCACCCACCTGTCAGACAAGCCTGATTGCACCTCCCTCTAGTCATCACACACGAAGAAAAAAATCTTTATAAAGCAAGCAGCATATAGTGATAGTAACCAAATATAACTATAGACTTCTTCTGCAAAATAACATTCACATAAATATAAATCATGTTTCTTTAGAATTTAACATTTCTTCAGTCAAGAAAATCTGCCTTATTTTTATATATATATATATATATATATATATATTTTTTGTATATTTTTAGACATGTCACTGAATTTATTTTGATGTGAAGTCAACTAAAAACAAGTAGTGATCACTTTGTTATCTGAAAGTTCAAAATAAATGAGTTTCACAATGACAACAATTTTAATTTTTTAACGTTACTTTTCAGTTCATTAGATATGTCTTACTTGATGTTGCTTTTTAACAAACGATATTTTTATAAACATTTTTCATTGCTTACTATTTAAGTCTTGCTTTATATACTAGTAGCCCCTATGTTGTTATTCATTGCAGAAGAAAAAAACAACTTATTTTAAAAAAAATTCTAGAATACTGAAATAAAGTAGACTACTGGAATCAAATTATAGAAAAATAAAATATTATTATTGTAAATAGTTTGAAAGGTTTAAAGATAAACGTCTATAAATTTAGTATGTATGGCATGACATACAATTGTAATGAATTTTTAGATGAAATTTTCCCTAGGCAATATCAATATGTTTTTATTTTTATTTTATTTTTTATCAGATATATATAAGGTTTCTCTATGTGTGAGTTTGAAAGTAAAAATGCTTAACACGTGCAAGTGTAAATGATGGATGGTACATTTACCTGGTTGACCCTGAGCAAACAGAAAAAGAAAGAGAGAGAGAGAGAAAAAAAAAAGTCTTGGAGTGAGATAAGGTGTGCTAAGAATGGATAAAGAAGAAATAGTGGGAGGAAAATAAGGAAGGTAATCTGATCGCATCCCTTCAAACTCACCCTTCTTTTTTTTTTTTTTTTCTTTTTACTAACACGGCTTGCGGCTTTTTCAAGCCACTCTGCTAGAAATAGTACGAGAGAGTGAAAGAGAGAAAGCAAAAGAAAGAGATAGGATAAATTAGATTTGTTCCTCTCTCACACACGCTATAAGCCTAGTTAGACACAAATAAAACCTAACTACAAAATTAAAAAAAAATAAAGAGAGAGAGAGAAACGAAAGGTAATTTACAGTAAAAAATAGTCACCAAATGAAGTCTTGTATTGGCTTTTCAAAACAATTCAATTTTGATCATGCGAATATTGCTATCGTGTAAATAATTGAGGGTGAACTGTGAGGATGATACGTTAAGTTTTTTTTTGTTTTTTAGTCCCTTTATTGCTATACTGTTTACGCTTTGTTTTGACATTGCTTATAACTATTGGAATTACACAAAAATCAATAAAAATAAACTTTATTTACAAAGTAACTGCTTTATATCTTGGTAAGTCTGAAAATGACACTAAATAGTTGCTTCTACTTAAAACTTAAAATTAAACGTCACATTGCAAGTTTACTGTTATTTGTGTTTAATTTATACTTAAGATGAGTCTATAATTTGAATTTGCATGTTAAGACGGGGATCTTAAGGATTCTATCGTTCGCCCTATATTTTCCTGTAGTAATTTGGTATGCTCCCCAAGTCATCAACGTGTTCCTTATATATATACTTACTTACTTACTATAATTTTAATATGATGCGAACTTTGATGAGCTCCTGAAGCTTCTTCCTTCATCCCTGACCATATCTAATTATCTTTAATATCATTAAGTCTAGACAACTTTCATTTAATTATACATGCCTTCAATTTTATAAAATTATTAATTAATTTTCTAATACAATTATTGTATATATTTGCATTAAATTAAAATAAAAAATTAAGGTAAGTTAGATGATAAAAAAAAGCTGTAACTTAATATATTTTTTAATTTAAGTCAGGAGAAAAAAAGTGGTTTCTCTTCATTATTTATATTAAAAAAAAAAAGTTTTTTAATTGCATTGTTTGCATTTGCTTAAAAAAAGTTTAAGCACTTACTAAATTAAAAATATTAGTCTGCTCTGACTGTTGAGAAATTTTTAAATATTTCATTTTTGTTGTTGCTATTATTATTATTTACTTAAACAAGTGAATCATGTAAAAAAAAAAAAAAAAAAAAAAGATACAGCAAATTAAATAAGTTCAGCAATTATTGAACTAAGAATAATTTCATAATTGTTTGTCTCATAAAGCTTACAAATATCGAATTTACATAGAAATGTTAATTAAATGTATTTTTTTAATTAGTTCTGAATAACTAGCATTGAAAATTTGTAAATAACATTAAAAATATGAAAAATATGTTTCAATAATAATTATTATTCTATTGACAATGTTATAAGAATTTTTGTTTTTGTTAAAAACTTCATAAAAAAAGTTTTTTTTTCTTATTAGTGACATAAAATTTAGCAAAGCAGAAAAATGGCAGGAATTCTCCCACTCTACTGGTCAAAATTGAGAAACATGCTCGTGGCAAGACGCCAATAATAAGGCTATTCATCAAATAATAATAATAATATAGCTTCGCGGAAACAAAAATATATTTACCTACTAATGGAAACGATTACTTAAAAAACATCCCCAAATCTACAGTAAATCATATATATTTTTTTTTTTACTTTCTATAATAATAGGAACAGAGTTTTATAAAAAAAATTGTGTATAATATAAAAAAAAACTACGATAGAAAAGTTTTACAGTTAATTTTTTATGGCGCAATTCTAGTATATTTCATAAAATAAGATAATTATATTTTTATTGTGTTATAATTGTCATTATTAATATTACATGTATATTCATTTTATTTTTTATCCACAATAAAAAAAAATATAAAAATAAACTACAATATTTCAATTAAAAGTATATTATGCAAGCGTTGCAAAAATAATGCAATTAAATTAAAATAGTTCTTTTTTTATATAATTATATTTTAGAATGAAACTGCAAAACTTTTTCAGCATATTTATAATTTTAATGTTAAATATTTTATGCATGTTTTTCATTTTTTTCAAAACTATATTTAGCAGAAACCATTTTTAATATAATTTAGCTATTTTATGCAGCAAACTTTAAAAAACTTGATTTTTTTTTCTTAAAAAGACTTCTTTGCTAAAGTACATAAAAAAAGTTTTTAAGATATTCAGTAGACTGTAGAAACATAATTATTTAAATGAAGTAAAATCATGAAGAAGGAATGTCGATAACAAAAAGTGAAGATTATTATGAAGGTATTCATATTATAATATTCAAAAACATCTTCCATTTAGTAATTTTTAAACTTTTTTGGTAACAATTTTTAAAGTAATTTAAGTATATTTTTTTAGGGCAAAGTTATATCCCAAATGAGTCAATTATCACATTATTATCTATAAGCTTATCATTAAATAAAAAAAATAAAAAAAATAAAAAAAACAGTATTATTTGATAAAGAGATAAGCGAGAGATAAAATAAAAAAGTAAACGAAAAAATATTATACGTTTCGGGATTTACTGTTGGTTGCTTCAGCAATCACAAAACATGCTGACTGCTATGTAAAAGAAAGAGAAGCATTTTTCATATAGTGTAGTGATTTCAATTTTTATATATCATGAGATAAAATGTGCACAAATTAAAAATAAAAAGTTCTATAAAATGGAAAATGCTATGTAAGCAAGGGAAAATAAACAGGAATATATAACTTTTACAAAAATCAGAGGTAATGAATACTTTAATTTTATTATTATTATGTATATCACTTTTTTTTTCTGTTACATACTTTTATAAATTTGAACACTTGTCTCTTTTAAAGTTTAAATAAAGATATTTATGTGGACGGTTTAAATTGCAGACGCTATTTTCTTAAAAATACAATATGATTTTTGCAGATTTATGCGACTCAAATTGTAGAGCAAAGAGAAACTACGTTTAATTTTATTATATATATATATATATATATATATATATATATATATATATATATATATATATATATATATATATATAAAGGTCAACAAGGTTGTAAAACTGATCAAGGACATTTTAAATAATATTTTATTTTACGAGTATTTTATTTTAAACTAAACTTTTGTTATGTATTGCATTTATTACTTATTGTAATATTTTTTAATACATTGTGAAATTTCCAGATATTTTTATATTTATCATATAAATGAGGGTTATCAATCTGACAATCAATTTGACAACAATTCTATCACTCAGCATTTTGTTCAAACAAGGTAATTTTTTTATATCATTTTTTTTCAAATGACGTACACAATTTTTATTTTAACTATCACTAAATTTTTTTGTTAAAAAAAAAAAAGAGACATAAATCTTTTAAAAGATATAAAATTGAAATGTTTTATTTTTATTTTTATGACAAAGAATTTATTTTTTATTACATAAGAGTTGATCTTATTCAAGATCCTTCAATTTAAAAGTATAAGCTCTTTACGTGTTTATTGTTTTTATTTGCACCACGAAAAAAAAAAAAAAAAAAAAAAAAAAAAAAAAAGGTTGGACATCATTGGATGATGACTTTGAGAAGTTTTATGACGCCATCTCGTTTGAGGACGTAACTTCTGCCTTCCTTGAGTCTTATAAAGATGACCCAACTTTTGCTGTTGTTGCGGATTTTCTAGTTTCAGAAGAATTTAATAATTTGATACAAGAGCTCTTCGTGTCACCTTATTGGGAGGAGGTGAGTTTTTTTTTTATTATTATACCATCTAAACAGTCTTCAAATTTTAACAAAAATGTACTCTTTTTTATTGTAATGCTCCAGTATTAAAAAGAAAAATTGTAGACATGAATAGAGTGCGATTTCATTGTATTCTATATAAGAATTTTCAAAAAGAAAACATACTATGCTATATACCAAAAACAAACCACAAAATTGTGAAAATGCCCGTTACAAAAGTTTAGTGTATAAAGATAATTATTGTTATGAATTAAAAAAATATATTTAAACACTTTTTTTATAGTGTTTAAAAAGTGTTTAAAGCACATACATGTTAAAGCCACATAATAAAATTTTAAAAATAATGAAACAAAGTAAAAATATTGTATTGTAACTAACCGCACTATTTTGTACACAAGTTTACACACTACAGAAAACATTTTATATATTTTCACGATTTGTAAATCCAATGCAGCTTCTCAAATAAAAATGTTTATTTATTACTTTGAGGGTATAAAAAGAAAGAAAAAAAAAAAAAGAAAGAGAAGGCAATCTGTGTAACTGGACAGGAAAGTTTCATTTTTCTTATTTTATATTACGTGTTCATATAAATAAAAACTTAAAATGACAGTTTTTTTGATAAAAAATTTATCTCAAATTTTTATACATTTTTTTTCTTCTGAATATATAAGTAGCAAAATAAATTTATATTTATACATATTTTTTCGTACTGAATATAACTTTTCTTGACTGAAATATTATACAAAATACCATGTAAATATGTATGTACGTATATATGCTTTGTATACTACAGAGTTCTCTAATATTATGCCCATGAACTGCATAATAATATGCAATCATCTATGTATGGAAATCAACTGCACTTTAGTTTTTCAATTCATTTCATTTTCAATATATAACATATTTTATGTAAAGCAATTTGAAATATCACTAGATAAATAATTGGAGCACGGAAATTTATCCTTTTATGTGACTATTGAAATATATTTTCTTGTAAGATTGCTATACATGATATTCAATTTAATAATATCAGCATATTGCATATAAGTATCGATATTCAACTTTCATTGCAATCCATTTATCTCCTTTTATACATTCATTTAAATAATGATAAAAAAAAGTACAAACTTGCAAGAGAGCTACTTTATCTTGTGCACTGAAAAGTTCTATTCTATGTTTTTCACATATTTATTTGTATATGGAAGTAGATTAATAAGCTCTTTTACAAGTAATCTATATAATAAAATTTGATAATAATCCTTAAAAGGAAATTACCTGTAAATCAATACAAATTTTCCATCCGATTAAATGTTTTAAATTAAACTGTATCAAAAGAAAATTTACTTTCACGTCAAATGCCTTTAATCTTGAAATTTATCGTCTTAATTGTATATATATATATATATATATATATATATATATATATATATATATATATATATATATATATATATATATATATATATATATATATATCCGTATATACGTATATAGGTGAAGTATTTTGGTATTTATATATTTTTTTTTCAGTTGGTGCTACTTTTGGAAGAGAATGGTGTACCAATAGCTCGTACAGTTGGGAAGGCTCGACTGTCATTACGTAACCCACCTTTCCCAGTAAGAAGTAATATGCCATTTTACCCAGGAAGTGGTGACCTTATACCCTTCATTACCAATCTCGTGTCTTATATCATCGTTACAGACATTACAAACGTGTATCGAGAAGTAAAAGAAAATAGCTCCGCTTTTCAGGCAAGTTGATTGCTTTGTTATAAAAGAAAATCTTTTTTCTTATTAAAAATATTTTTCAATAAAAAAATATAAGCTCTCTCTTTATATACGTATTATAAAGCCTACAAAAATGTATACTAATTAGTAATTTTGCTTCAAAGACTTAAATCAAACTTAATTGGTTGTTTGTCTTTATTAAGACTTTTTAATTTTTTTTTAAATAATTTTATGTTACAGGATTTACTTAAACTTTTGGAGTCACCAGAATATTTAAGTCTACAAAGTTACGTTTTTGAAAGTATGGAATTTTATAATCTGAACTCTACTTTGATGATGTATGGTATTGATATTCCTAAAGCTGTTTCATATTTACAACATATCACAGACTACTAAGAGACAAGAATTCGATGTAAATTACTTAAAGTAAAAATTGAGTTCATCCATCGATTACGAATATCACAGTTTAGAAAATGAAACGTGTAACACCATTTGCTCACTAGAGGAATCTTCATAAACTGATAAAAAAAGTTTATATTATGGAAAATTGATTTTTTTTTTCTGCATTTTTATATGATATTGCATTTTTTTATGAGATAAACACATCTTACAAAAGTATTGAGGTATGAAATAATGTTATACTTGACATACATTTTATAAAAGTTAATATCGTGTATAACCACAAGTGATAATATTTTTAAAATATAATATATATATTTTTTTTATTATTATTTTATTTCTTATAAAAGCTATTATATATTATAAAATAAAACATAGATATAATATATTGATGTACAGATAAATTAAAGATTTTTACCTAGAGAATTTACGATTTTTATTGCTAGATATATTTTGAGATATTGGAACAATAAAATTTTATCTCAAAATACATTTTTTTTTTCAATACTATTTTTCTGTATCTACGTGCATAAAACAAAAAAAGGTATACATAGTATTTTATTACATTGAAGTATTATTTTATTTCTTAAGAGAGAGAGAGAGAGAGAGAGAGAGAGAGAGAGAGAGAGAGAGAGAGAGAGAGAGAGAGAGAGAGAGAGAGAGAGAGAGAGAGAGAGAGAGATATGCAATTTTCTATTGCTAAATTTTTATATCAATAAAAAAATGTTGCAGTGAATATTATAAGTATGTAAAAAGAGGAATAAAAAAGAAGTCTTTCATGCGACAAAAAGAAAATGTTTCAGAATCATTTTCAATCGAATCTCTTGACATACTTTTATATATAAATGACATTTATCGATATCATGTAATATAGTATCTTCATATTATTTAATGTTATTATAACTTAACATAAATAAAATTTTATTTCTACAACGTATTTTTGTATTGATGACGTAATTCAAAGATGATTATTTTGAAAATATTTTGAAAAGCTCTACCCAACACCTGTCAGCACCTCAATTCTTCACCTGTGGCGTAACATTTAATTTGTTGCCTTATGGAGTTACCATGTATTTATTTGAAGCATTACGTTAGTTATCGGGTAATAGAACGTAATTTTATATCAAAATGCTTGTATGTTGGGCAGGTCCCAATTGTTGGTAGATGTGTTAATGAAAACTAAAAAAAAAAAAAAAAAAAAAAAACTAAATATATATATATATATATATATATATATATATATATATATATATATATATATATATATATATATATATATCTTCTCAATCAATAAAGCTTACGAAAATCTTGATGATAATACTAATGTCTTAGGCTCAATGGTGGCATCAAAAATGTTCTCAACTCAGTAATTTTTCAAAGTGCCAATAATTAGGAATGGACCTTTTCTATATACATAACCCGTAAAAAGCCATTAGCATGCTAACAAATGGGGTTCAACTATACAGAATTGAATTATAATACAAACTTAAGTATACATTCTATTTTTCAGACAAGTGTTCTGTAAGAAAATAATATAAATAATAATAATAAAGAGATAAATAATAAGTACAATTATTATTCTCGAAGATGTTTCAATGTCATAAACAGAATAAATATTTATTTATATACATATAATATTTTTGATCAAGATGATAGGAAAATTGATTTGATTTCGGAAGTATTGGAAATCGAATGAATCTTGACAGCTGTCATTTCTATGCAAGATTAAGTAAATTCTTACCCAATTGCGCCATGCTTCCTGCTTACCATTCTCCTACAAATAAACTTTTTTTTTTTTTTTTTTTCTTTCAGAGTCGTATTTTATTTGCTTCAACAAAAGTTCTTTTCCGTGTATCCCCAGTAGATTGAAATATAATATCTATACTGAAAAATAAAAACTTATTTTTATTTATTTATTTGATATGAATAAATATAAAATTATTTACTGCTGCAGAAAAAAATAATTATAAATAATAAATAAAATGAAAAAAAAATTAGATGCCAATATTAATAACTAATAAGTATGGAACTGAAAGAAAAATTAAATTAAAAAATTGAATTTTTTGTTTCACTTTTTGTAACTCATTTTCCATTTATTCATTATAAAACATAAAAGTATTTTTATTATTAATTTTCTATTTACTTTTTTATATAATTTATTCCTTTTATTCTTTTGACGTAATTTTTTATATCTATATATATATTTCTCATTGCCAATGTTTTGGCACAAGTAGGTGTAAACAAATTAATATAATTTGTCCTCTTATAAATAAATAAAAAAAAAAAAAAAAAAAATCTGTACTTAACATCAAACGATAATTTTTACCCTCTTTGCAAAAGCTAAATATCAATAAAGCTTCAAAGAAATTAAAGTAGGTTTATTATTTTTAACAACTTAAAAGTGACATTTTTATAATATTTTATACAGTTTACCTGTTAAGAACATTCACTAAAGAGAAAAAAATATATAATCAAAATTCAAATATTCCTCTTCAACATTTGAAGAACTTTTGGCTTTAAAAATCTTTTACCTTTATAATAATATTAAGTATGTAGTTATATTATTATGTATAGAAAGCACTGCTTTATCTCAGTATATATACAAAAGAAACGAATTGTGGCAACAAGGAATTCCGCGAGATGATTAAGGAATATTATTCTCTCTCTTTCTTTCTCTCTCTTTCTTTCTCTCTCTTTCTCTGTAAGTGTGAATAAAGGATATATAATTATGCATAAGAGTAAAAAGAAAGCAAAAAAAGACTCTTTCTTTCTCATTCTGTAATATATAAAAGAGAATCAAGTTTTAACTGTAGTAAATTTACAAGATTATAATTGCATGAAAAAGTTTGCAGCAATCATCATCATCATTATTAAAATGAAACAAAAGATTTATAAAATTATATTTAAATTTATATTATTGTATTGCATTTTAAATTGAAGTTCAACTTTATGTTGTGAGTTTATGTCTACAACAAATATTAACATTTTAACAAATCAGTATTTATAAGAAGTAGCTCTCCAATAATAATAATAATAATTAATATGTGTCATTTTTTAACCATGGTTTATTCTTAAAAGATGTGGGAAATTGCAATTTTGCTAATAATTCGTATATATATATATATATATATATATATATATATATATATATATATATATATATATATATATATATATATATATATATATATATATATATATATATATATATATATATATATATATATATATATATATATAAATTTTAAGTACAATTTTTTCCCATAAAGCAAACGTAATTTTATTATACAACATAAAATTGTATAAAGCTTTATAAAAGAACTTTATTTTTAATATACTATGTGTATTTTAATGTAATGAAGTATAAAATTAAAGTTAGATGATATTTTTAAAACAAATTATTTTAAATAAAAAAAATAAAAAAACTGAAAGAAAAAAATGAAATTAACAAAGTAATAAATTTCAAAATTAACAATTTTGTTAAAGATAAAGTAAATGAAAGGGAGAGAGGAGAAGAGAGAAAACTAATATTCAAGATTGGTACCCCATTCAAAATCAAATTAAGTCTTTGTGCTTGTCTATCTATACCTTTTGCTTTTGCTCTTTCTAATTAAGTCCATTAATTTGTTACAAAGCGATGATATATTCTGAATACTAAATTACTAGTTTAGATTTTCTTGTATATAGCAAAACAAATATTATTTTATATTCTCAACTATTTACATTTTTTTCATATATTGTTTCATATATATTTTTATATTTTATAAAGCAAAGCTTGTTTTTTAAAAACTATTTTTATTTTGTTTGAGTGCATAACTTTAAAAAGGAATTCTTCAAACAAAGTCACAGTGCAGTGCACATCAGCTTTAGTCGATATATTCTCAAAGAAAAATGAGAGAAGAAAAAAAAAAATCTGTACTATTTTCTGTAATCTAGTTATAATTTTTTTTTTGTAGCATTATTTCTACAAACTTTATATAAATCTTTAAACTTTTCAAACATAGAAGTTGGAAGAAAAATAGTAGAAAAAGTACGTGACTGATGATATGATAGCAAGGAAAAAAATAAAGATAAAGTAGTAATAAATAACACAATCAAATAAGAAGATAAATAATAAGTTAGTGAACCAATAGAGGTGTATTTAATCATCAAATCTTGGGTAACGAATTATCTGATGTCATCTTATAGGAAATAATGGGTTTTGTATTTAGAAGAGAAGTTCAACTATTTATATACTCACAATATATGTCAATATACAATCAAAAATATAATAAATTTATTTATATATTCGTAGTACAATAATATATATATATATATATATATATATATATAGAAAAGAACAAAAGATTTTACGCACGGGGAAAATATATTGGCAAAACGTATCAACAAAAGAAAGAAAGAAAAAAGTTCATATATTAAAATTTCCTTATGTTTATTAAATAGAAAACTTTCTATTTTCCTATTTTCTTTTTTTGTGATTGGTTCAACTTTTTTTTTTCTTTTTTATCTGCTTGTAAACTAACAACAAATTGAATTGATTTGGAGATTTGCACTGCAAAACGTAGGAACTCAATGAAAGTCTATGCTCTTTTTTACACGCTGCTGCTGCTGCTGCTTTTTTTTTTTTTGTTTTTTTTTTTGAACAATAAAAAATCTACTATTTTATTAGGCAACCCTTTTTTCCTATCCTTTGAAAACAAGTAAATGTAAATTGAACTCTAATTGAATTATCACAACCAGTTATTTTTCTCCGTATTTTCCTTTTTACTAAACGCAAACAAGAGGAATAGTAAAAATGGACAAATTCATTAAATATCATTATTTCAGGTATATCTTTAGAGTGTATAATTTGTGATACAATGATTTTAATTTGTAAATAAAATAATCAGTCTGATATGGATACAGAGAGAGATTTTTTTTATTATTATTATTTTAGCACACAAAAGTTGTAGAGTTCAAACACATTTAAATATTAAAATTTACATTTTTTTTTTCCAAAAATAATCCACACCCAGAAAAAAAAGAGATTATTTTAATGTTACTTTTTGTTACAAAATGTGTAAATTATATAAAATTATATATTATTTCTATACGTACAATATGCATTATAATCTATCTACTGAAATTATAGGTCTTCCTTATACATATTTGTAAAATTACCATTTCTTTAACTTTTCCTGCGCTTTGTAAATTTTATAGTAATAGGATTAAGAATAAAAACAGAGAGTGTGAAAATATAATGCCTTCAATATTATAATATAATCACATATTATAAAGGGGAAAAAAAAAGAAAACCCGAAAAAATAGAAAGAAGAATAAGAATATAAGGTATAGATAATATATATATAGAATTATAATTTATATAATAAAATATTATTAAGCTTATCTAAAAGTTACATTATTATGAGAGTGAGAAGAAAATCTTTTGGTCGCACAATGATTATTAAATTATCAGCTTTTGAGTGCAATGGTATCAAGGATTACGTTGTGCCTAAATGGCTCTATTCTGACCAAAGCGGACATCTAGGGTAACTAGGGTATACAATATATGTGTCTTTTTGTGTGGAATAAGCTGGACAAGTATTAAAGTTTAATCCTTAAGCTTGGACCTCTATAGCTGTGTTGCTCTCTTGATAAACCTAACACCCAGTTAACACAATTTCAACCGTCTTTTGTTTGCATTACATCACAATAACCAATATGCTAAATTCATTCAACTATATAATAAATAAAATAAAAAAATTGGATTTTGTTTTATAAGGTTTCTTTTTCATATTTTAAGGTTTATTCTTATCTTATACAAAACTGTAATGGTTTTTAAAAATATTTATTTAAATGTATTTTATAAAGCTATGGTCAAAAAGGAATATTTTGAAAATAAGATTTTATTTTATATACATTATTATTTTATATCAAAAACAAGATTTTCTTTACTCAATTCTATTCCAAATATTCCATAAGTAGCTGAACATATTCTATTGTAGTGCAAGTATATATATATATATATATATATATATATATATATATATATATATATATATATATATATATATATATAAACATATAAGAAAATATCTCTAAAAGTAAAATACTGAGAATTGTTATTGTTTTTGCATGTTTTACCTCAGTTTAGCAAGCATGACATGCGAGAGTTGTCAAACAGAAAGAAACTGATGTTGTTTCCATCACCTTTCCATCATCTTTACTTTAATAATCCATTCTTCAAATCTCCTCCTTGTCTATCATTTTTTGTCTCTGTTCTCTCCGAGACAGAGTACTGGGGTATCTCGCAATTCTAGATGACAACTGAAAGTTGATTTAAAATCAATTGCTCAAATATAAAGACACTTCACGGTTTTTCATAGTTTATTAGTTGTGATTTTTATTGATGACTCATAGTTTTATTTGCGAGCACTGACCCATATATCAAATATAATTTAAAATAAAAAGATCATTCAATTTATCTAGTATTATTTGTATTTATGAGTTTATGTTGAAGCTTTTTCGTTTTTTTATTTTTATTTTTATGTTTCTTTTTTTTAGTCTAGCAACAGAGATCTTAAATTTCAAACAAAAACTTTGAATTTATAAAAATGATATATAAATAATATAATTATTTATACATTATTATATACATATTAGTCTACTAGTTTCAAATACCACGTAGAAAAATATTATTTTTACTTTTGTATAGTGAATTTTATTAGCAATGCTCACTTGTTATGTAAAGGAATGAGTAAATATTAAATAGGAAGAAAGTATATAGAAAAAAAAATATACCTATATCTTTATAGCATTTATAATTTAAACAAAGGTCATATTTTTGTTTACTTATTTGTGTAAAAAAAAAATAATAATATAAGAGAGTGGGAAAAGTTGAAATGTATGTGTTGTATACGGAAGGATGGTACAGGGTCATATAAAGAGTTATATTTTAATGTACTGTACAGCAAGAGAGGAAAAAAAAAAAAAAAAAAAAAAAAAACTTAGGTTTCAACGTGTATATTAAAACAATAGAAAGTCACGAGTTATGAGAAAGAGAGAGAGAGAGAGAAGAACTGAAAACAGAAAGAGTGAAAGGGGGTATATATGAATATTATAAATTGCTTTAGCACATTTTTTTTATATATATATTATTCTTTTTTGAAAAAGAGGATTTTACACACCTCTTGCTTTGCTCTTTTCTCTTAAAAGTAAATTACCATTCTGTTTTTCTCTATGTATACTAATTTTTTTCACACTTATTTTTACAACAATGATTATTCACAAAAGTATATAACATCATTATGATGGTCAAAAAATATTAGTTAATTTACCTTGAAATGTTCGAACAAAAATGAAAAAATAAAAGTACTTCCCTTCAAAAAAACTAATTATATATTTTTTCTTTCTATATACAGAATATTACCATAATAACTTATAAAGTTAAATAAAAGAACTTGGGTGTAAAAAAAAAAAAAAAAAAAAAAAATCATATCTAAAATCTAGTCTAAATTTATCGAGATAAAAAAAAAATGTGTTTGACGCAGCATTTTTTTTATTCTTATTCTTTTTAACAATATTTGTAGAAAAGAAAAGATTTTTTTTTTTTTATAAAAATGAAAATTCTAGGGTGGTACTTTAAAAAAAAAGTCTATAAATCAAAGTTAACAGCCCTCATAAAAAAATCCAGGTATAATATAAAATGTTTTAAAACGTGAATTCATTTTTTATTAAATTTTATTACAATATTATAATCGTCCATATGTATATGTATACATATATTGATTCATCTTAATGGATTTATTTATTTCTATAAATTTATCTCAAAACTGGATACAATGATTGAATAGAAAATTAAAGCAACATATTGAAATTTAAAATGACATGTGATAAAGTCATCTATCATGAACAGAAAAATATATATAATCACATTATTATTATTATTATTATTATACGCCTCATACAACATTGCCTTTTAAAACCATTTTTCTGCATCTTTTCACTCAAATCCTTCTCGTTGATCAAAAAACTATTTTCATCTCTTCAAAAGAAAAAAATCCTCTACTTGACTGCATTCGCTCTCTTTTTTTTTTTTTTTCTCTCTTGTCTTTTTTCTCACTCACTTGCAAATCAAATATTGATCCATTCACATTTGAAATTTGAAATATTGAAATATTTCTTTTAAAAAAATAATATATTCAAATTTTATATCTCAATCTGATTTATGTACACATTGAATGAAAAAAGAAGAAAAAAAAAAAATGAAAATAACAAAAAATGAAATACATAGTTTTTCAAACGTTTGACATTTTTTTGTTAAAAAAAATCTGTTATTTTTGTGTGTGGTTAAATTCCATTTTAAAGATTTACTTTTATATTTATTCCAGTTACTTACGTTAAAATAATATTGAATTTAATATTAATAAAAAGCTTGCTAGAACTCTGAAAGATTAGGTTAAGTGAAAAGGCAGAAAATATAGAGCGGAAGGGGAAGGGGGATGGGGGTAGAGAGGTTTCCACCCGTTTTACAAAAAACATGCATAATTTTGCAATGTAAAAAATTAAAACTATAAACTTAATTATATTTTTAGAATGTAAGACAAGATTTTCTTTTTTTTTTCTTTTTTTGCAGCGCGTTTGAACAATTTTGCTACATGATATAAGAGGATATAAAATATTTATAATATAAAAAAACAACTTCTTTCGTATAAAGATCTTGACATCTTTGTGTTGCGGCTTCAAGTTGCTGATTCTCTAGCTTAAAATACACACAAAAAAAATATATATACTAGAGCAACGAGAGAAAAAAAAATACTTGAGCTCTTTTTACTTTTTTTATTCAACAGTTCTATAAAACACTGAAGAAAGTAGAATACAAACCAAGAGGGTAAAAGAGAGGGAGAGAGAATTTACCAATTCAAATCTACACATCTTTACCATATCTCTTTAAATAAACAATATATATGTGTGTGTTTTTCTATATATTTATATATATAATCTTATAACTGAAAAGAAAATCTATAGTCAATTTTCAAACAGTGCTTACGACAAGTGTAGAATAAAGTATAAGAATGAAAATTTTATTCAATGATAATTTATTATATACTATATTATTATAATCCTCTCTCATTTTTTTGCTTTCTCTCTATTTTTTTTTCTTTATATTATGTACTATATATTATCTCTATGGTACTTTCACTATTTTAACCCCTTAGGTCTTATATAAAGTCTCATTAAGCTAAAGAAAACTCCAATAGTCCTCAATGGTGGCAGCACAGTTGAAAACATACATATTACTTACTCCTACACTCACTCAAAAACCTTATATATATATATATATATACCGCATGGAAGGGAATTCAAAGTTGATTACACGACCAGGAGTTGAGATGCTAGGAATGTGGAAGCAAAAGCTATTAACACACTATGTAATATAATATATATAAAAAATAAAGTAAGTAAAATATCCTTAAAAAAAAACTACTAAGTTATTTTCGTAGATATTATGCAATAAAAAAAAGTTCGTAAATCAAAAAGTTATAAAGTATAAATTATTTAAAATTATTATATATTCAAGTAATTTACACGTAATATTTATTTTATCAATGTAAAATAAAATTAGGTCACAAAATAAGGGTGTGTGCCGTGTGTGGTCATAAAAATATGGAGTAAGTTTTGCACAAAGTACATAATATAACTCTCCCACTGTATATGAAATTTAAAATTGTTACTATGTTAAATATATATTACGATTATCATGCCATGTATAAAACACAATAATACAGCAAAGATACTAATCTTTAACATGTAGGGGGGTTATAAATAATGTAAAATAAAATGTGGATTACAAAATAGGTTGTTTAAGAAGAAAAAAAAAGTATAAAATTTATTAACTGTAAATTTTTTCTTGATAAATTACTGGAATTAAAAATTTTAGCTTTTCATTATTATTATTTTTTATTTAGTGTCACCTTCTTAAGCACGAAGTGTTTATAAAGCAAACAAACAATATGACAACGTTTTTGTTGTAAAAAATAGTTAACACAATATTTACTTTGAAATTTTAATAATGACGAAAAATAAGCGAACCATATTCCTCTATCACTCTCTTTCCCTCTTATCTTTTTTAAATTCTCTTACCCAGCATAATTTTACATTTTGTTCTCAAGTATTATCTCAAGTATTATATTAATAATTAACTAGCTTATATTACTAGTATGATTAAGAATTAATATTATAATGTAAATTATTATGCAAAATCTTAACTACATAACTTTCAATAGGATGAATGCATATTTAATATAAGTATTAGATTTTAATGTTAATTTCTTAATTAACTTAAGCTAAAGTTGAAAAAAAAACTATATAAAAAGTTTTTTTACTGTTATGGATTAAAAGCTCAACTATGGGTTATTAAAAAGTTAATATAATAAACTAAAAGTTATTATTCTCGTACTATATACCTATATATATGCATGATACCTTTTTATTATTATTTTAATATAATAAAATAAAAGTGCCCTTTATTTTTTTGCATTTCAATTAAAGTTTAAAAAAATGCGTAGACATTAAAAAAGAAAAGAAAAAAAAAGCAGATTTAATAAAATGAGCTATTTAAAAAAATTGCAGTAGAATAGTAAATAAAAGTGATAAAATTCATTACGATTACTGTACTGAAAAATTTATAGTTCATGATGTGTAAGTAACGCAAAGTTTAAATTTAATTTAGCTCTTTTACTAAATCTTTCTTAATAAATCTTTAAGAGTAACTTTAACCTTTCTGATTACTTTCAATTAATTTACTTTCTAAGGGGTTTTTGATTTTTTTTTTTTTTTTTTGTCGTATAGTTTAGTATAGTAAAAAGGAGTTTTTGTTCCCTTTATATTAAAGTCAAAGCACTAGTATATTCTATCGACCAATTCATAATAGCGTTTGGTTTTGCGGTTAACTCGAATTTTTTTTCTAATACAATCAGCCTTCAATGACTCAATTTCTCCTAATGTTTCACATATTATGTTTGATTTTCTTCTAGTGGTTTTAACTTTTTATTTCACTTACGATAAAAAAGTATATATTTACCTTATAGTTTCTTCTTGATACAATGTTCAGTTAACTTAACATTTATTCGATTATATGTTCGATAATTTTGCCGCTATTAAAAGGTTAAAGATATATTTGTTTATAACTGGACTAAACCATAAACAATCTTCTTGTATTTCTTTTGTTTTTAATACATCACACAAGACATATAAATATATTATTGCTGCAGTTTTATCAAGAAGAGTTAAAAGTTATATTTTTCTTTATAAAAATCAATATAACATTCTATTTTTGAGAATTAATAAATCTTTTTCTTTTTCTTTAGTTTTTTTTTTTTTTTTTTTTTTTTTTGTATAAAAGTTGGGTATGTCACTCTGCGGTGTATAGGTTGGTATATTGAGAGAATAGGGTTAAAAAATTGGCGACTTTTATACTTGCCACTGCTGCACTCTACTGATTACACTATGAATCACCCCCTTTCCTCCCCCCCCCCCCCAAAAAAAAACTCCCCGACCCCCCCAAACACCCCTGAGTTCTTTTTCTGGATTCTTTTTATTATTTCCACGCCGTCACATCTACTAAAGCTGTGTAGTATATAGCATTAAGAATTCTCTACTTTATAAGGAAGGAAGAAAAAGGCCAGACCTTTAACAAGATTCAGAGCGGACAGAGCCAAAGCATGAGAGAGAGAGATGGAGAAAGAGAGAGAGAGAGAGAGAGAGAGAGAGAGAGAGAGAGAGAGAGAGAGAGAGAGAGAGAGAAAGAAAAAAAAAAAGAGTTGTTGTGTGGCAGTTTAATTTGCCCTGCGTACATATATATGACAAAAAAAATGGCACCAGGCACTACATACGCACACAGCACATACAAAGAACAAAGTTAAGTGGTAGCTTGGTTCCTTTAAGTCACTCATTGAGGATATAAGGCGGTAAAAAGACTTACGTATTATTATTATACTACACTTGAGTCGTGTAAAAGCAAGAGTATAGTATTATATATATATATATATATATATATATATATATATATATATATATATATATATATATATATATATATATATATAGTGTCATACATGACGTGGTCGCATGTACACATTGGATCAAAGTAAAGATCTTGAAACGTGCCACGACAACCTTATATTACTATATACTTCCATCACTGCAATTTTAAAAGCAAGAAGTACGTTTTATAGCTTTGGAGATATTCCAACATTTAACTTTAAAAAAGAAAATTTCAAATTTTCTAAGGGAAATTTAAATTTAATCATCATTAAAACGTACTAGTACAAAATTTTATATATCATTATTTATGATGATGTAAGTTAATGTATTTTTTTCTCATTTTATCCAATATAAGGCTTGGGAATGACGGAAAAAAATGTTGATGATTACATTCAAAATTTAACCATTATATTATTTCAATAATACCTGCCACTTTCCAAATACTTTATTATTTTTTCTTTCTTTGCAACGAATATAGAATGTGATATTCCTAATTTCATTTGTGCTTATATTAAAAATAATATATATAAATTTTGTAGGGAAAAATACATGAAAATTCTTATATAAATTGAAATACCAAAACACAAAATATTAAAATAAAAAGAAATGAATTTTTTTTATTTTTTTTTTAAATAACAAAAAAAAAAAAAAAAAAACATCGATAATATTTTATTTCTCTATTCCTTTGTATTGAATCAAAATTTTTTTTTGCATAAAAGCTTTTTGAAACCTTAAAACCTTTATATATATTTATAGAAGTAAGTATAATGCACTACATGTACACGTATACTCTAAAATGGAAGTATGTATTTTTTTTCAGCTATATTCTTTGAAAATGCATTTTGAAAGTTTTTGTGTGGTTATATTGAACGTGATACATCCAGAGAGTTGAAGTATTTCCATGCATAAAATGTTGATGAAAACTACACTTGATGAGAAGATCAAACGTCGCCACGTCACGAAGCACTCGTTGTGGTATTGCCAAGTACACTTCATCAACACAAGGCGTTAAAAAAACAAAACACTTAAAAACATCAAGCTTTTTCTATAATATATTATACATACATTCAACATTTTTATTACTAAAAAAAAAAAAAAAAAAAAAAAAAAAAAAGTTTCAGATACTTTTCCAAATAGAATCCATTTCTCAATGTCTAAGACCTTTAATAGTTCTAATGTCCATTCAATGTTTATTGTTATATAAAATTTATTTATAGGTTTAGTTTTTTTAAAGTCTTTATTTTATCCAATGATACAAAAAAAAAAAAAATAGAAAACATAAATAAAGCTTTTAGGAATTAGTAGTCAAGTCAGAGATGGGTACAAACTAAAAAAAAAAAAAAAAAAAAAAGTAAGCAAATGACAGGGACATGACGTATGTCCCTTGCGCATTGTATCTCGGACTATAGTGGCGCCGCCTTTGGGAACACCACAAACTACAAGTCACTCGACTCACTAAACGAGGTTAGAGCTCCTCAGGGATTTGGCGCTTGGTCGACTTTGTGTGTATGTTTCTCTCTCTCTCTCTCTCTCTCTCTCTCTCTCTCTCTCTCTCTCTCTCTCTCTCTCTCTCTCTCTCTCTCTCTCTCTCTCTCTCTCTCTCTCTCTCTCTCTCTCTCTCTCGCTCTCTCTCTCTCTCTCTCGCTCGCTCTCTTGCGCCCACTAGCCCACTACTGTCTCGTATACTATACCACATGCCACAAAGAAAACTAAATGCCCTGAAAAAAAATCCATCACTTCGCATTACTTGCTATTTTTTCCCCCAATAATATGTGTTTTTATATTGTTTTATTCCCTTTTATAAACTTCTTAAAACAAATTTGTAAATAATCTCTTCTTTTTTTTTTTTTTAACATTTTACTACTTACAAATTATATTTAAATTTAAAAAGAAACAAAAAATACTGTTGCATATTTCTATCAAATTATTTGCCTAATTGTTGTTAAAGATTATGTAACTCATATAAAAGTTTAAATATCAGTTTAATCTATTAAGGATCAATGGGTGTTACGTGCGAAATAATTGTGTCAATATTTTTACTTTAACGCAGGACAAATCAAACGGACGTGAATTTAGTATTTGCTTATGAAAAATTGTCTTTCCTCGGTGCAGTAGTGTTGTCGAAGATGCTAACAAGTGTGTGTGTCGGGATTTAGGAAGGATAAGAAATAATTATAAGCGTGCCTTTTGTCATACTGCCTATGCTCAAACCCGATCCACGGGAATATTATTATGGTAAGTATATCTATATGTATGTGTGTGTGTATATATATATTATATATATATATATATATATATATATATATATATATATATATATATATATATATATATATATATATATATATATATTATATATTTATATATATTATATATTTATATATATTATATACGCACACAAAAGAGTACACAAAAGTAAAATATTATTGTTATATCTATAAATGTGAAATGATTGAAAACAATCTCAAAATCTGTACATATATAATAAACTGTATGTTTATATATATTATTAAATAAATATTTGAAGTTTGTTCTTGCTCACATACAATGCTGTTTTTGTTTATTTATCGCAAGTATATATATATAATATGTGAGTGTCATTACCATCAGTATATTGTTGTGCATTGTTTGTATCTGACATAATAATTATTACAAAAGGTGTTTGTATTTTATACAGCTAAATAATAATTGATAAAATTACTCTTTTAAGCAACTGTCACAATATATAAAATATTTTAAGTTAAATTCAACTTAAAATTTAATCAAATTTTCTTGTAGTTGATTGTGTAAAACATGACAAGACATGATGAGAATTTTTTCTTTTTATATTCTTTAGTGTGAAAAGATGATCTTATTCTTTGATAAAGATGTTACTCTCTCTTCTTCTTATAAGAAAACTTGGGTTAGCGCTGTCAAAAACAGTTTCCTTAACAGTAAGACGTATAATACTTTGTTTGACAGTCAATATTTTAACTTGAAAGATATGTCTTTGCCTTACATATTTAAAATATAATAAACACTCTTATTATTTTTACTTTAAAATATATATTTAAATTTTTATATCAACTTTTATAGAATATTAATATTATAAATTTTGATTACAGCTAATTGAAAATATATTTATGTTTTTGGAAGTATAGTAAAGTGTATACTAGAGTGTAGTACAGGAAGAATACTGATCAAATAACAGAGTTGCCAAAATCCAAAGTTTCTTGTTAAATATACGTGTTTTTAGATTCTTTTTATGTACCTAATAAGGACATTTTTACTTTAGTTGAAAGCATCGAGAAATATGTCCAAAAAGCTTCGTGTAATAATATGATACATTTAGTACAAGCTTGTACTGTTCAGTAATCAAAAACTTGAAGACTCAACGAAGATAATGTTATTATATATTTGTAACTATAACTGAAAATTTAATTTCAGATTGTAGAGCAATTCTGCTCATTACACTCAAAGTCTCTTTCTTATGATTCCACTCATTGGGGGGAAAGATGTGACGTGATGACCCTATATCTAGCTTTACGAACTCTCAATTCCACGCAGAGATTGGAAATGTTATTCAAATACACCCCTGCTCTCCATGAGATAATGACTGGAATTCTGACATTATTGTTTTTATAAAATCATTGTGTTTCAATTTAAATTTTAACTTGAATTATATTAAAATAAGGCATTTGTTTGTGCGTTTATAAGAAAGTTAAGTTTCGGGGTGCTGAATTATTATTTTTCAAAGCGCCAGTAAAAGTTTAAAACTGTTTTCCTTGCTGTTGTCCAACTGTCAACAAGGAAGTAAAACATTTAGTTTTGGAATTATTGTTTCTGTAAGCCTAAACTTACATTCTTTTAATTTTAGGCAATATTATCTATAGGGTGGTTTCATTCATATTAAAGTCGACGCTATACGTTAGTGCTAAGTATAGGAACATGACTTATTTTGCCAGTTTAAAAATACTTCGCAATATTTTTGAGAGCATTGTTGCTGCTAACAAGTTGAATTAGTTTTTCAAGTATGCAAGAAAAATAATAATAACCAACAAAGATATAATTTTCCAAAGAAAATGACCAAAAACTATGTTTGTCCTATGCTGAGCAATGTTATTCATTGCTCAAGAAGAGCATCGAAAAGCATTTAGAATGTCGTCATGCGCACACCCCCTATATAAGTTGATACCTATATTTATTTTATACAGAGTCCAACGGATAAGATGGTAATCTGTAGAGAGAGAGAGAGAGAGAGAGAGAAAGAGTTTTTCTTCATTTTCATTTTATTATTTTTGTCTTTCTTTTACCATATGTCACAATGAAATTATAAGTTGATGTTGACAGGTGCGTTTTCCCACGAGTCTTTTCTCACCTTGCGGTTGCTATGGCAACGAAATGGCCGGTAAGCAAAGAGTACAGTATTTGGTACAGAAGCAAGTCGAATTCTAGGCAGGCATCGTGCAGTCAAACTGTGCTCTCGTCAACATTCAAAACACAAGAAGCAACCGCCTCAATGCCATAATCTCTACCTTTTCACAAAGATATTTGGTATTCCATAAGGCACTTTACGTATTCAAATTCTCTATTCTTCATTTCTATTTTTTTTTCTCTTTCCAAACAGAAGAAAAAAAAATATAACAAGCAATTGTTTATACAAGAGTTGAATTTTTTATTTCTTTTATTCCCAATACTTCGTAAATATATTACTTTAAATTAAATTAAATAATGCTTTATTACGTAATAAAACAATGTAAATAATACGTTGTACAATTATACAAGGTAAAAAAAAGAGACGATTTGTCTATACAGAAAATGATGTACGACTAAAATCAAAATATTGCTTCATCAAAAATAGAAGTAAAAATAAAATATGTAGTATGTGGGATAAATGAAAGGTAACGTCCTGTATTACACAGAGAGGAGATTTCTAGCATAATAGGGCTGACCAGCTTTATCGCGTTGTCTGAGCCGGTTCCCGTGAGATCACCGAAGTTCAGCAACGTCGAGCGTGGTCAAGACTTGGATGGGTGAACGACTGTAAAAAGTCTTGTACTCATTCAAGTGCTGAAGCGTAGCTGTACTCACATGATGGCATGACCATGCCATCATGTACGGCCGTTAAAACGGAAACACGATTTCACGTTAACGAGCACTGGTCCGACCTTACACAGATTTGGTATTTGGAGCCCAAAATAGTGTAAGTGCGGGGTCTATACGTTGTGATATAGAAAGTTAATAGATAACAGTTATAATGAAAATGATTTAAAAAATAGCATTCAATTGCTAAAAATACGTACAATATGTACACAAACCCGCATGTGTGTGTGTTACAACAACAACAACAACAACAACAACAATAACAACAACCATTAAAAATTGCAACAAACTCTAGGGAAATGAAATGACACATAAAAACAAATCCACCCGATTTAAAAGTTGATGATTTAAATGTAATAAATATATTAATTATTATAGTCCAATGTTTCAATTATTTTATGTATAATTAAGCTTTTGATAAGGTTTACGTGGTACTTTGCTACGAAATATAAAAATAATATTTGAATTACTATGGATTCAATTTGTTTATTTTTCTATAAGCTAATAAAAATGAATTAATATAAATAATATATTTTTATTACTTTATGTACTTTTATACAAATTTTTGTGTATAATTTTCTTTTTTTACGTATTTTTGTATTCCAACGTTTATTTTGATATAAATGAGCTTTATTATATTCTCTATTTTACATGAATAATATTGAAGAAACATTAATTTAAATGCTATCTTTTCAATTAGAGACTTCATTTAACTTTGAAAAATTTACACTCTTCACTTGTCAGGTTAATTCAAAAAAACATTTTAGAATTATAAATAACGTAATTATTTTAGGTACAGTATGAATAAAATTTGAAAGTATGATTAACTTTATTTTCTTTTGAAAATCATATGAGAGATGGAAGAAATATGGAGAGGGAGAGGGAGAGGGAGAGGGAGAGGGAGAGAGAGAGAGAGAGAGAGAGAGAGAGAGAGAGAGAGAGAGAGAGAGAGAGAGAGAGAGAGAAGAGTTTTATTTTAAGGTAAGAAAACAATTTTTAGTAATTATTATTATAATAACATTTAAATTATGAAGTTTGTATATTTTTGAATATACTTTGATAAACTTTTCATTACTTCTAAAAACTAATTAAATATTTCTGTACGTATGAATGTATTAAACTGTGTTTAATGTAAATATAAATTAATTTATGTGTTTTATCAAATATAACAGGTAAATAGACTTGCAAGAGGAATGGTAAAGAAAACATTTTATTTACAAGTTAAAAAAAAGTTATTAAATTAAAATTACGTTCATAGATGAGTTAAAAAGTTAGTGAAATAAGTTTTCTCCCTTTCTCTCTCTGTTTGTGTCTCTCTGTCTCTGTCTCTCTGTCTGTCTCTCTCTCTCTCTCTCTCTCTCTCTCTCTGATGCGGTCGTACAATACAGCAATTACGCATAGCCTATGACTTGATGCGGCTTGAGTAGAATTATGGAAATTATCAAGTAGCAATCTTGTCACTCTACCAAGCGTTCATTTCTCAGCTCGTCTTTTGCATACTATAGAAAATGTGTAGTGTTGTTTGCTTTATATTTTATATAATATAATATATAACGTATACGTACTGACTATGTATATAAATATATTTATATAATATAAAATCCTTTTAGCTATATACTATAGCATCATGCTGCGTGATTCTAGTTATTTAATTTATGTTAATCTTGATTAATTTATAGTGTTATGTTTTATAATAATATGCTTCACATAACTTTTAAAAGTTGTTCATGTGAATGAAGAATGCAAATTATTAAAATTAAAAATATCATGTGTTTTTTTCTTCTTATTTTAATATTGTAGTTTCGTTTTATATGTATAATTTTCGACAATGTTTCATGCATCATTGTGTTCAATATCTTACGGAATTTTAAACCAATTTACCGTTAGTTAAATCAAGTTAATTAAATAATAATAAAAATATTAAATATTACGTAAATATTAAGTAAATTTTACTTTTTA
>OX439128.1:2750461-3080461 GCA_949318235.1 Ecdyonurus torrentis | reverse complement strand
GTTTTATACATATTACAGCTTTGAATTCACACTCTTGTATATTTTTTTATAATAATAAATTACATTTTATTATTTTTATTTTTATTATAAACACAATAATAATTGTATATTGCTTTAAATAATATATTCAAATAAAACAAAATATATTTATTAAAAAAAATGCTGTTATATAATAAATTTTTTTATTTATTTTTACATTTCAGTATGAGGTCATTATTATTATTTTTTTTGTATATATTATATTTTTTGTATGAAATATAAATATTTCTAGTATAATAAAAATGTTCAAAGGAAAATTTATTTGATATTTGTAGTGGTTTTAGTCAAATAATATTACCCATGGAATTGATATTAGTTTACATACTTGTATGTGTGTACGGTCTTATACTATGTGTATTATGTAAATAAATTTATAGCCTAAAGGCTTTGAATATAGTGTAACTCTCTTGGCCGTTATGCTTACTTACCCCCCTATTACTAGTCCTCCACCCCACCCCACCTAGATTCAAGGTAAATCAGCTGTGACAAGCAATACCGTGATGTTATGTTCAGCCTTATGTGTGTGTATATATATATATATATATATATATATATATATATATATATATATATATATATATATATATATATATATATATATATATATATATATATATATATATATATATATATATATATATATATATATATATATATATATATATATATATATATATATATATATATTTATACTACTGTACATGGTCATTCTAACGTCTATTTTAATTTACAAAATTATTTACTGTGTGACGTAATAGGACAAGTGAGTGAATATTTGATGAGAACTGATAAACAAGCTACAAATATTTTCACATGAAATGAATCTAAAAGATTTAAACTTTCATAGCTTTTTTTTTTTTTTTTTTTTTTTTTTTTTTTTTTTTTTTTTTTTTGAGAGCAGAGATATACTTTTTTTAATAAGAGATTATTTTTGAAACACATAATAACAAAGTAGTTCTATTTTGCAAAAGAAATAAAAAGAAAAAGTAAAGCAGAATCTCTTGAAAAGATTTCACATTGTTTACTTCACTCTAAAATGTTCATACAGATTAAAATCTTTTTTTTTTTTTTTTCTAGGGTCAGATCAAAAGAGTGAATTCTTAAGTTTTGCATCAAGTAGCGATTAATTACGAAGCTTTCAGAACACGACCATATTATCAAAACTACACGATCTCTATACTAAAAAAAAAAAAAAAAAAAAAAAAAAAAAAATTATAAAGCGCCTGCATTTCGTGAGTATAGGCAACTGTTTGAACATTACTGTCCAACAGTTTGCCTACCCACCAAGGGGCTCTAAATAAAGATGGAAGCTATATTATTGTATAATTTTATAATTAATTTTAATTTAATGAATAAACCTATATAAAAAATATATATATTTCAGCGAGGTTAATATGAACATAATTTGTATTAATAATAATAAAGTTAATAAC
Organism: Ecdyonurus torrentis; assembly: GCA_949318235.1. Lineage (NCBI taxonomy): Eukaryota > Metazoa > Arthropoda > Insecta > Ephemeroptera > Heptageniidae > Ecdyonurus > Ecdyonurus torrentis. The sequence goes on along the minus strand of OX439128.1, from coordinate 3,078,989 downwards.
AAAAAACTTATAAAGTATAAAAGTTGTTAATAATATTGTAGTTTTTTTTTTATATAATCTTTTCCTGTTTTATAACAAACTAATAACTGGAAGAAAAAAAACCTATGGTATATTATGTAATAACTTTTTTTTGTTAGTTAATATGTTATGGTATTTATATAAAAATAAAACGGATAATAAATCTTCTTTATTTATAATACTGGTATAGAATAATATTAGAAAAAATACTAATGAAAGGTGTTTGAACTTGTGTCCCTAGCTATCACTTATCATCACTATTTTATATCAAATAGATTATAATATAAAAAAGTTTAACCTGTTTATGTGATGCAATATTCAAAGTTGCTATTACTGCATAAATAAAGACGGGTCTAGTAGGAAAGTTAGATGGTAAAAAGGTGAAAAGGTCAAGTTAACGAGAAAGATTTTCTTCCTCTCTCTCTCTCTCTCTCTCACTCTCTGGTGTTATAAAGAGGATCTCATTTCTCTCTGTATTTCTCGCATCTTCTCAGCACTAGCACGTGACACAATAGCAAACAGACAAGAAATAATAACAACGTAACTTCAGCCGTAGGGAATGCAGAGACTCAAAAAAAATATTTTATTATATTACATCACTTGCCCTTTTTTTATTATGTATATTTTTCTTTTTTTCATTATCGCAAAATTTTAATGAACAATATTATATATATATTTTTTTTACTAAATAAATAACTATAATTTAATAATACAATCATAATGTTTATGTTTTAAAAGTTTGTTTGTATTATGTTAAATATTGTATTCATTTTTGGAGAAGAAATATGTTTTTATAAGAAATTATGCAAATTAAGTTTTTCACATTAAGTAATAATTTAAATAAAAATAACATTATTTTACACTTTTTTTTTTACTAAATGTATAGCGCATTGATTTGATAATTAGTTTCATACTTTTTTTTTTTAAGAGACAGAGAGACATTTTGCATATTGTATAAAAGATCAGGGCAGTGTTTTAATTTAAAAAATATACAAAATTTCTTATTATAAAGTTTGCTTAGTTTGTATAATATACTGTATTATGTTTGTGTTAGATAACAAGAAAGGAGAGGGTACAAAAAAAAGTGACTAGTGGAGTTTAAAAATCCTCATTAAATCGAATCGCAATCGTTATTTTTCCCCCTAGAAATACACACACACACACACACACACACACACATATATATATATATTGGATGTGTGTATTTCTAATCCCCCCCCCCCCCAGCATTGCATATTCATGACAAAAATGTAAGCACCTCACTTTTCACAACGCAACTTAACTAACAAAATAATATAAGATTTTATAATATTCTAAAAATAAACATAAAAATACAAAGAAAAAAATGTCTTCATTACGTGCCATAGAATATTTTTATAATTCTTTTTATAATTGAGCAATAAGAATTCTTTTTAAAATAATATATTAAAAATAATATTACATTTTGTTATATTATTCTTTTTTTCTCTTTTTTTTTTTAAATTTAAAAAAAGTAATTAAGAGAAATCCGATTGTTCTGTAATTAATCGATAGGGGACGATTTGAAATTCCCTAATGGCTTAAATTGTAGATGTGGAGCTTTGATTGGGCTTTTTCTTTTTTTTTTTTTTTTTAAAGGAACAGTCTTGCAAGTCACGTCTAAAAAAAAAAAAAAAAAGAAAGAAAGAAATATCCCATCACAGCAATCTCCGCAGCAACTCACTTTTATATATTTTTCTGTCTAAAATTCCTTTGAGACTTTTTTCTATGAAACAGATATTTGGATGCTTAAAAACTTGATTTTGTATCAATTTCATAACATATTTTTAATATAATAGAAATTAATATTAAAATATAATAATAATGATATATTTATTTCCAAAAAACTTTTTTTTCAATTAGAACAAATGTAAAAAGTTACATAGAAATTGAAATCTATTATAAACTGAAATTTCTTTGGGAAAAGTTAAAATGAAAACATTTTTGATTTGCAATAAAAGAAAAAAAAAGTAGAATTCCTCTGAGTATTTTATATTTTTTGATGAAGTGCTACATTTTTGTCTCTCTCTCTCTCTCTCTCTCTCTCTGTATTAATAATGATTATAATAAATTCTTTCACAAAGCTGCTTAGTGCCTTAGGTTGCGGAGTGGTGTACCATTTTTAATATATTTAGATAATTAATCTTCATTAATAGGATTAAAATTCATTTTAATTTTTAAGAGATTGTCATTTTTTTTAAATCAATAATCTAAATTTGCATATTTCTACTTCGTAATAAATATTCCCATATATATATATATATATATATATATATATATATATATATATATATATATATATATATATATATATATATATATATATATATATATATATATATATATATATATATATATATATATATATATATAGTACTTACTTTTTAAGTATGAAATTATCAAAATAGGTCAGAAAAAAATAAGCTATAATAAAATATGACAAATTGAGAAAAGAAAATGTGTGAAACTCGGTCATTGAAGATATTATTATGATGTTAAGAACTAATTTTTCTTTCCTCTTATTTCTATCATTTTGATATAAAATACTATTATATGTATAATGTTAGTACTTTATAAAGATAACGATATAATAAATTATAGTGTGATACTTGTCACCTTTTTTTTATGATATTAAGTAGCTTTTGTTCTAGGAGATATATTCTCAATTTATTTTATTTTTATTACGTTTTATGTATAAGACAAAAAAACAAAGCATAAAAATGTAGAAAAATGTAATACCATCATCTACTTCATAATAATACTTGTATGGCGTACTACTTTTTTATATTTTATAACAAGAAAGAATAATAGTAAATATAACAAATTTTTTACCTACTAAGAAATATACAATTTAAATATAATTTTGATTGCTCTTTAAAAAAAATTATGACAATAAAATAGTGAGAGCGAGTGAGAGAGAGAGAGAGAGAGAGAGAGAGAGAGAGAGAGAGAGAGAGAGAGAGAGAAGAGGAAATAATGAATCATTCTAAATCAAATTTAAGATCATATTACAACACTCAGTTTTAAGTACTGTACGTAGTAAGTTTTGATGTTATATTTTTCCTGTAAAAGATGCAGGCCTGTTACACTTGACCAAATGTGCACCATCTCTACGTTGTCAACGTGAATGCTAAGAGAGAGAGAGAGAGAGAGAGAGAGAGAGAGAGAGAGAGAGAGAGAGAGATCCAACAGTGACATAAAATCTTTTCATAAGGGAGTCAAAAAAAAAAGGTTTCAAGTAAAAAATTTAAAAAAAATCATAAAAAATGATATTATATTAAATATTGGTTTAGTTACAGATAACAAAGTATCTGAAAAATAGCTATAGTATACGATCGTTTAATATTTTTAAATTATTAAAACAAAAGAAGGTTGAAATCATGATCAATAATGAACCTCAAAAACTTGTCATATACAGTAGTATGTGTTTCGTGCATAATATTTATTATTACATTTGTGAACGTCCTGTTTATAAACTAGGCAATAGATCTGACCACATTTCTGTCACAAAAAAATAAAAATATTAATAAAATAAAGTAATAATAAAAAATTACTTAGCTATAATTGGTGCAACATAAAAAAAACAACAAATAATATTTTAAGCATATTTCCATTAGACTTTTTTAATGATAATAATAAGTAAAGAACAAGTTTTAAATTTATACTTAAGTTTGTTAATTAGAAATTGTTCATCATATCTTTTTACATTATTTAATAAAGAAATAGTTTTAAAACTCTGTTAATTGAATTTAAGGATAATAAAAAGACATTATTATTTTTTTAACTACATTCTACTAAACATTTATACTAAAATACAATTATATAAAAGTTTATATTCTTCATTATGTTTCAGTTTAATTTAATATGACGTTTTAGTATTATGAAGAGACAACTAAAAACGCTACTTAAAGAACAAAATAAAAACTTTTTTCTCGTTATATACGTATATATATATATATATATATATATATATATATATATATATATATATATACTCACACACACACAGGAGTTGGTATTTATATCATATTATTAAATAATGCAAATATACACGATCAAAAAAGTCTGTGATATGAAATTAACTGCTTTTTTTTTCTTTACGGAGAGAGAGAGAGAGAGAGAGAGAGAGAAGTAGAGTAGAGAAACTTCATTACATTTTTATGATTTAAATTTTAAAAAACAAAAACTTTTATAATAAACGTTTTTATCTCTCTCTCTCTCTCTCTCTCTCATAAACAGTGAGAAGTCGCGAGAAAAACGAAAACATGAACGAGAAAACAAAAAGAAGAAGACAAAGTAAAAGATTTTTTTTTTTTTTTTTTTTTTTTTGATGCAAGTTTTAGTGCGTTTCTCAGAGCCATCTGTCTCCCTTTAATCTTAATTAACATTTCAACATCTTGGATGTGCGGCAGTGTTATCAGTAAGGCACGTTTTACTTTGCATCCCAGTTAACATGTCGTCTGCAAAGCAATTTTTTAAACTCTAACCTGCCTTAGTAATTGCGATCTACTGCCTAACTTTTTGTTTAAAAAAAATCATATATTTATCTTAATTAGAAATTATATAAATATAACTATGAAATGACAGTAAAATATCAAAACAGAAGTAAAAAAGAGAAAATGTCTGCAGCGATACTATACCATATGAAGCAACATTTATATTCATAGTAGCTAATTTTATTTCTATTGTACTTTAACAATATTTATGAGTACAATCAAATTTAAAAATTACATTTAGTATGGTAAATTTCTTTTTCCATAATTTTTAAACTATATACGAATTACTTATTTGAGCTGTATACTGTTCTGTTTTGTTATGAGAACAGAGAAAAAACCGTACACTCAAAAGCAAATATTGTTCCGCTTTGAACTAACAAGTTAACAAATAAAATAATGATGAAAAAAGACCATCACGTTTGAGTTATCCTTTATACTGTAAAAATATTTAAATAAACATGAAAAAAAAAATTTGTGTTCAAACGTGCGTAAAAGTAATAAAACTAGTAAAAATAAAAAAAGTGGCTTATATTTTTTATGTACATTAAGAATTTTAAATGAAGTCGTTTTTGTTTATACTGTGTGTATATATATATATACCTAAAACTTGAAATTGAACAAAAGAGAAATATTGATATAAATAAGTGATATAATGAGACATATCGGTAATATCAGTACTTTTTTGTCAAAATATATTATCAATATTTTTTCATAACTCATAACATTAACTCAAAGGATATTCTCTCTCTCTCTCTCTCTCTCTCTCTCTCTCTCTCTCTCTCTCTCTCTCTCTCTCTCTCTCTCTTATTTGTGATTCGATATTTAGTTTCTACATGCACAAAGTGTTATTATCACTCTGATGTAAATATTTTTATAATAAAAGTTTATTCATCTATATATATTATATCAAAGAGTCTAAAGAGTATAATATTACATGCATATGTTTATCAGGAAAAAAAAAAAAAAAGCAATATGATGCGAACTGGTGTCACAAAAGAGATGAGTTTTTACATAATAACAGTTAATATCGGTGACATATTATATATGATCATGTACACATACCATCATTTTTTTATATTTAAAAAAAATCTACTTCAAACATAAAATGTTTTGGTGCGTATATGCTGCAGTCTCTGACTTTTTAATCAAAGTATTAGTGAATATTAATGTTTGTGTGTATATATATATATATATATATATAATCAAGGTTGGTATATGTAGTGTATTATTATATATGAATAAAACGAATGCAAAATATGTCAATAATAAAATAACTCATGCACACCGTGTTTAATAATATACAGGTATATAATATTTTATACAGGTATAGCAAATGATGTGTTTCTTTTTCATTTTTTTTTTCTCGTCACTATCTCCATTCCTATTTTCTACTCTAGCGTTTTCTTTTTAAAACAGAAGTATAATTTTTAGATACTACAAATAATGTTTTGGCACCATTTCAATCCTCAAAAGACAATAATTTAACTCACCAATCCAATTTTTGCACCCATTTGAACACATTATCATCAATATTATTTTCCAATTGCGAGAAATGCATTAGTGAAATAAGAAGAAAAATAAAATGAAAACATTAAGAGACTATTCTTTTACTTTGTACAGAAAAAGATATATTACTTGACTGTATGGTAAAGAAATACTTAAAAACTTACTTTCCCCTTTATTTTGTTTCTTATTACTTAAAAGTTTAAAATGTAACAAAATAAATAATGTTTTTTTATTTATATTTATTTTACATTAAAATTAATCTTATGTGCTTCTATTAAAGACAAGTTGCTTTACTTTGAAAGTAAGTAGGAATTTGTATGCCATTTGGGTGCTTAAATGTATGTATGGATACTATACTGATAAATTTAATAAATAAGTGTATGTGATGCATTAACATTTTTGTTTGACGTTTTATGTAAGGAAGATTTGGAGAAGAATCTAAAATTTATCATGCACTTTAAAAAACATTGCAATATTCCCTTTTACTTCAAGTATTAATATTGTAACAAATAAAAGGTAAGGGAAAATTGATCAAAAATTATATTATTATTATTATTATTTTTTTTTTTTGAAATGTAAAGGAAGCATTTTACATTTCTAAAAAATCGCACATTTAGAATCAACTTTTGAAACAAATTCAATTAGTAAAAACCAATTGTGTTTTTTATGAATACTACGAATTTTCTTACATATAATTTGTTACTTGAGAAAGATATGTAGCTAAAATGTAAAACTTTGCAAAAGTCGACCCCTTTTTATCATACAACTAACTCTTGTCATATCCATAGGGACTAGGGATAATATTAAATTTTTACTTGGGGTAACTGCCATATCAAAATGTTACAAAAAAAATGTATGCAAAGGTAGGAAGAAGCTTATAATACATAATAAGCAGTAGCTTTTTCAATGTCTTCTCTTTTTTTTTTGTGTAACCTTTATTGTATTATTATTTTTCTTGAGGGGAAATAATATAATAAGCATATGAAAATTAAATCTGTATAGAAGTAGCAGTCCTGATTTTATCCTCATAATATACTTATTAATATAATATCATTTACATATCAAATAACAGTAAAATTTAATTAATCAAAATTGTTAAATCATATAGTATTATAAACCAAATTAAATTTCAATAATAATACTCCTTATTGAGACACATTTTGTAACCCCACCTATTTAAGTTACATAATCATTAATACAATATAATTGTATACTGTATGTATGTGTATAATATTTACTATACTACAGTGAGTTGGTATACAGATTTTAGTATATATGTTAGATCATGACTACTGTATTCAATCAAATACACATTGCTTGTGACTGTATATTTATTTATATGTATATATATATATATATATATATATATATATATATATATATATATATTATGTGATATGAGTTGGATAAACTATTACTATAGATGAAGGTTTTGCTAGCTCATGGGTTCCACTGACATAACGAAATATATACGAACTGTACGTACAGTACAATATGTATGTATGTATATTTGCATGGTATTGGCCTAACATGCATTGCTGCTTTTGCTTTACATGTATGCATCCCAAACCACAACAAATCAATATATAACAACTTGTGATTTATAATACATTTTACATTAATGAATACTGTACAGCCAGTGTTTTATTATTATTATTTTGTATTTTATTATTTATATACTTTTGAAATAAAGTATTATTATTTTTTTTTTAAATAATAATTTACATGATTTTTTTTTTATGTTTTAATGAGTTTATTTATATTATAATTAATGATATAGGGATAATATTTTCATTAGTTTTATTATCATTCAGATTTTTTTTTTAATATTTTTAATAATAAGATTAACTTTTTTTTTTAAATATATTTACATTTTTTTGGAATGTATTATATTATTTTTATGTTAATAAAAATTCTGATTTAAATTATGTTTAATATTGAAAATAAAATATGATATTTTTAGTATATCATTATATGTAAATATATTATGGTATATAGTCAACTAAAGAAAAATTTTTTGTATTTTTTTTTAACCAATCAGATTGATCACATGTTACTGATGATAAATATTGATAAGCTAATTTGCTACTCATAATTAAAGTCTCTAGAAAATACCAAGTACTCTCTCCCACTGAAACCGTTGGAATCCTCACTCAAATAACATGTGGACCACGGAATTGATTCGAAATGGAATTGATTCGAAAAAATAAAGGTGGTGGGGATGGTGTAGTAGAGATGACAACAGTGGTGGGGGGTATGCAATTTAGAGTATTATTTGGCAACCCTGCTAATTAAATATAAAATTAAAAGAACTCAACTTTGAATTGAAAGGTGATATAAAGACAAATCAATCCGAACTTTTTCAGTATATTTGCCGCAAAGTTTCGAAACTTTGCATAATCGTTTTAATATATATCAATAATAAATGGTATGTGCACGTTATATTTATTCATATGATTAATTTGTTTATTTATTACTTAAAACACGCAGCTGATTGCATTGTTATAATAATGTAAGGATTATATAATCCAAAGAGGGTTCCCGCTGGTCAGCTGGAGACGTGTATTGCGGGACAAAATTACATTGATCAAATGGGCATCAAAATATAACTTGCAAAATAAAATAAAATAAAAAACGAAACAGAATATTGAATAACGATATTCTCTTTGGATTATCTAATCCATCGAAATACCTTATGTTATAAGAACATTTTCTGCCTTTTAAATTTTATTCAATAATTGGGTTTCCTTGTTACTATTACTTATATTTCTCAAAAATAATAATAATACATAATACTATAGAAAAACAAGCATGAATTTTTTGACATTATATTCAAAAGCTTTTACTCATTACTATTCATTAGTTTTCGAAAAGATTATTATACAGTTGTTGATATTATATAAAAATATTGTTGTGTCTCTAACAAAAGAAAATAATAATACATTGTTTATAATAATAATAATAAGAAGAAAACGAAAGAACACAATTTTATTTCCATTACAAAAATAACATATTTCTTATTTCTCTCTCTCTCTCTTTCTTCTGCTTCTTTTTTTTTTTAATATTATACATAAGAGCACGTAGTTCTAATACGAAAGGAACTCCTCGTTATATTTTTGTTTTGATATTTCCTTTCTGTTTTTTTTTTTATTATTATTATTATTATACGTATTTATTTTAAAGGCAGAGGCGTAGAGAGATGGTTTGAATAGTAGCTCATCTGCGTTAAGCCATTGCGAGAGAGAGAGAGAGAGAGAGAGAGAGAGGACAAAATCCTGAGCACGCTTGAGTAAATATAAACATCGTTATATTCTCTCCAGTGTCCAACTTACGTATACGTATACATATACCCCACAACCCACCCACCTCACTCACTTCTACTACTGCAAATGCAAGAATTGTAAATGAAGAAAAAAACTCAACTTGGTATTCATATTCACTACTTACATTCAAACAAAATTCAAATATGCAACCTTTTTATATATTTCAACAAAAGTATATTATATATATTTTCTACCCTTAATTTTTTGCTTAACATTTTTGTATATTTCAACTCTTGAAAGAATACGTAAAGAATTATTCTCTCCCTTCTCTTGAAAAATATTACTATATATTTATATAATATTTTTATTTTATATTATATTACACTACATAGTTTTTAAATAACATGTTGATATTAATAATCCTTGTATTGTATCGTGTTTAACTATATGTTAGTCCATAATATAATATGATGCTTTTGTGTGGTTTAGTACTACTGTTTTCTATATGTATAGAACTTGCATTGTTTAATCTAGATATTATAATTTATATACACAGTACAGTACAATAACATAGGGCAATCAATATCTAAAACCCTGAGTGTCAGATATCTTGTCAACGCATCTCATACAATTGTCACAGTCGAGATCATGTAGTGCTTCTCCTTAATTATCTTTACTAGTAAGACCTATTGATTAAGTAGAGAGAGAGAGAGAGAGAGAGAGAGAGAGAGAGAGAGAGAGAGATTTTCATTGTGAGAAAATACAGAAATAGAAAACTAGTTGGTTCACTCGTTGGTGTCCGCCTACACATAAAACTTTTTAATATTGATAAGTCAGTAAAAGTAAATTTAAATTTATGGCTGTTATAACCAAACCCCACAGATGCACGCCTGTAAAGTTTTGTTGTAGGCAACCGCTTGAACAGCTATGTAATGCAGTGTTGCATAACCGACCGTTGTCAGGCGTCCAACTGGCACGCTTTTTTTCTGCTCTCTCTCTCTCTCTCTCTCTCTCTCTCTCTCTCTCTCTCTCTCTCTCTCTCTCTTTCTCTCTCTCTCTCTCTAACTCTCTCTTCTGCTATTTTTTTCAACTTTAGATATTATGTTGTTGTTTCTACTTTTATAGTAAAAACTTTATTCATATCCATACTGTATAATATATTATATTCTATATCATAGAAATTTTCTAGAAATATTGATAATGAAAATGATAGAAAAAAGGGCATATCTTGTGTTTGAAAATAAGCTGTGGCACATTTGTTTTAAATAAACTATTTTTTATTGGACGTTTTTATTTGTTTGCAAGAAAATTCAGATAAAGCGGCTAAGCTGTAACAATACTTCAACTGAGATCTGCGTATATTACAAATGCATTCTTAAAACAAAGTTAAGCCATGTCCTAAATATTTTTTTACCATGATACATCTAGCTTGTTAAAAAAGCATTTAGTTTTTAAATTAAAAACAATTAATTAAATATTAGTTTGTTAAAGTATTATAAAAATTCTCAAATATAAATATAAAATTATTTTAATATTAAAACAATCTCTTGAATTGAACTCACAGCTGGTGTCTATACAGCAAAAGATAATAAGAAAAGAAAAAAAGTTTATAAAATGTAAAGAATACAAAAGTCAATGCTGAAAAAGAAGTTACAAACTTTTATTTCTTCTTTTGAAAGAAATGCTAAAAATTTTGTATTGTGATAACTTAATAGATTGCATATTAATTTTGAATTGTAATACAGTAAAGTATTAAGTCGTGTCACGGACTATAAAATGCAACGTAAAGTACTAAATAGTATGCAATGCGGTGTGGTGTCAGATAAAATAGTCCCAGAGAGAGTGATTGTAATGCGGTTACCATTTGTGGTATGTACTTCTCTCTGTGCATGTTGCAGATTGAGAACATTAGTGTTAAGCCCAGCAGATTTATTCCACTTAAAATATGACTAATCACTATTATTACCTCTCTTAACTTGAATAAATTACAATATTTATTTTACAAGTAAATTGTACTTTTTAAATAGTTTAATTACATTTTTTTTAATTTACAATTAAAATATATAATTGAAAAACAAGCTTATGGAAAAAAAAATGTTGTATTAATTTTTAAACAAAATTACAGCTAAAATTATTTCTATTTGTTTAAAGAGTTAAATTTCAAATCATTAATTTTTTTTCTAAAAACTAGAGCCATTTTAATAACACTGGATTTAAAAAGTCAAAAATGAAAAACAAAACAAAAAACAAAAAAAAAGGTAACATTAAAGATATGTTAGCAGCTTTGTTTCAAAAACATGTATAATGTCTAATTTGTTGTATTTTTACCTTTTTTTATTTTACTTTTATGGATAACTAACTTGATGGGCTTTGCCAATTTAGTTATCCTTTTGAGCAATTACAATGTTTTGTGACATGACTGTAAAACTTTCTTGCTCAATAAATCAATATTATTATTATTATTATTATTATAAAAATATACTATGGGGCCTTTTTACAAATTTCAAATTTAATCTATTTGAAATAAAATAAATATCCAATCATGTATAAAATATTTGTGTAACCCTTTTTCTATATTGTCAATTTAAAACAAAATTCATGCTAAATCGTTAATTAAATATAAGCAGATAAAATCTCAATAAATTATTTTATAATATAAAAATGAAATCCACGTACAAATGATAAAAATTAAATTGTTATAAAATTGGAACATAAAACTACAACAATAAATACAATATATATATGTTAGCAAAGTAAAATACATTTATTATTGATAGAATATTATATCTCTGTTATGATAAACTGTTTCGTTTTAAATGTAAATGTAAGTTAGAAGAAAAGATATAACGCATATTATGTAAGGGTTTGATATTTTATATAGGAATATTGCATGTTTGTTGTGTATAGCATAGTAAACGTGTGTTGCATTTATTAAAGTGTTTTTTAACACATTTCTAGATATACAATACATGGTCAGGTTATAAAATATGATAACAATCTATTCACGTCAAGTGCATGACCTTTTTATTATTAGTATTATTTTACTATATATATGACAAAATTAATTATTTTAATTTATATTATATTCAAATAGCGTTAAACCTCCCCGTTATTTGTTAGTATATATCATGACTGTTATTTTAATCAATGTTGCAAATAAAATTCTTTTGTCAATGTTAACTTTACGTTCTATGTATATATAAATCAAAAAAGTTTTTATATATAAAAAAAGAACTTTTTAATTATTATTTTTTGTGATAAATATTGTACCAAAAAAGTGCAAGTTTTTTTTTTTTATCATTTTAAATTAATAAATTTTATAAATCATATTTATTGATTAAAACAAACAAACATTATCTCTTCTAATTTTTTATATTGTTAAATAAGTTGTTTTGCACATTTTGTATAACAAGCTAATCTGCGTAAGTTTCTCTCTCTCTCTCTCTCTCTCTCTCTCTCTCTCTCTCTCTCTCTCTCTCTCTCTCTCAGTTATTGCATCTTGAAAACTGATAAGAAGGAATAAGTTTTCAACTTTTCCTCACCATTTTCCCATTTTGAATCAGTTATCATCACCAAAAAGTGAGAGAGAGAGAGAGAGAGAGAGAGAGAGAGAGAGAGAGAGAGAGAGAGAGAGAGAGAGAGAGAGAGAGAGAGAGAGAGAGAGAGAGAGAGAGAGAGAGATGTGAAGTTGAGAGAGTCAAACTCGTTTTCACTTATCAGCCCTCTAACTCGACATATAATGTTTTGTCACATTAATAATTTGCTATAAATACTATCAAGATGATATCAAAATATCATTATTAGTATTTAAGACCTATTTATAATTACCATTACGTGTCTATTAAAACATAATTTAACTATTACAGTAAATTAATGTTCATAAATATGCAGCTTTTTACTTTAATTTAAACGGGAATATGCAAAAACTTAATGACTAGTGTGTACCTTTTTTTTTTTCTTCTTCTCATTTAAAAATGTTAATATCTAGTTATCATCTAGTTAATATCTAGTTATAGTAAAAAATTAAAAATGAATAAATCAATTTTGATCAAGATATTTTTTCTATTATAGCTTTACACTGTAATTAAAGTTAGATATTTTTTTTTACCGACATGTTATGAAACAAAAACACGCATAACCTTATACATACGTGAGATAATAATAAAACAAAATTACATGTTTTTTTGAAACCATATAATATTGAGAATATAACATTTCAAAAATCTTATCGAACTATTAAAAAAAAATTTTTTTTGATAATATTTATAAATATTAATTAAAGTAGAACATTGGTGTATTTCTTTTATATAAAAGTACGTATCATATAATAATTTAGTATTTGGCGTAAATGAATATCAAGGAGTAAATTTTAAGATAGTTTATTATTCTATCATAGAACATAGCAATATTTAAATAACATTTTATGCACATATCTCTATATTTATAGAAGTTTATACAATATAACATACATACTGCGCAAGCGTGATTTTAAACTAAGGAAATTGCAGTTTAATTTAATTTTACCACCCCTAAACTTGGAAGAGTGCGTACATGGGTTTTACTCTAAAACCCAAAGCTATTAAATCTACCTCCTTTACTGTCTTTATTGTACGTTACGTAAACTTTACGTCAATCAAATTTTAATACGTTCAAAAAAAAAAAAAAAAAAAAATTACTGAAAATGCGATAAAGAGGTAAAAATATTGAAGGAGAAAAAGACAATTACGATAAAAAAAATTTCACTCTTTTTTCTGCCTAAAATATATATATAAAAAGATAAAATACGGAAGAAAACTTTTTCTTTCAGTTTTTTTCTTATTTCTTTAGCAGATTAAAATATAAATTTATCATTCATGAATTAATAAAAGCTAAATTGAAGTTTGAACGATTAGAAAATTTTCAACTAATGAAAGTTAACATTGAAACTCTATACAAAAATGATGTTTTAATACTTATGCAGTTGACTGTATATACTTACACGCTAGAGATAAAATAATTATTTATATTTCCGGAGCTCATTAACTTACTTGGTATAGTTTTTTTTTCATATTTATTAAAGTATAAAATATATTAATACGAATTAATATTTAAAAAAAATAGCTATGTAACCTTTTTTGCACTCCTTTAAAAAGCTTCGTAATTCAATAAACGTCAATTTACAAATTTTGAAACCCTTTATTCTCATCATCAATATAGTTGAATGTAACATAAGTCACATTTTTATCTCATTGTTTTCATTTTTTTTGTCTAAAACCTAAAAAGAGCGAGAGAGAGTGAGAGAGAGAGAGAGAATAATGGATGTTTTAAAAGAAAAAATATTCATTTTAATTTTACAAAGGATAATCGTTCGAAAACATCCATCACTTTGTAGATTTATTTTTTCGTTAACAAATAACATCTAATGAATTTCCTCTCCTTTTTTAAAAAAACAAAAAAAGACAAACATGTATTTTCTTTGTTTAAAGCTGAATACTTAGTTGATTGACTTTAATTTACATATTGAAATTCAATACTTTATTGTCCATGAGAGTAAAGAGATTATCAATAAACTGAAGCTCTTCAAACATCCCTACCTTTGTTTTTTTCATTTCATTTCTTTTTCGTATCAAATTCCATTAAATCCATTATAGATTCCTAGCATAGGTGAAGTTGATATTTTTGTAACATACCTGGAACACACAGAGAAAATATTTATTAAATAACATTAAAACATTATATTATTATATTACGTAACGTAAATTATGTTAATACGAAATACATAAATTGGAGCATGAGAAAAAAAAAATCTACACTTTTAGAGCAACGTATTGTTGTTTGTGCCTTTCTTTAAAACAAATAATAAATTATCTCTATTTAACGGCTCATTCACTTGGAATTTCTTTTTTTGTTTTATTGCTGTACATTTGATCTCCTGTTAATTAAAACAACGTTGCGAATTGTCATTGTTGTTTTTTTCGTAACAAGGGAGCAAGGGCAGGACATTTTTTTTTTTTTTTAATTTAATAGTAAAATATTAATAGTACTTTATTGAGTAAAATGACACAATATAATAACATGAAATGTGTTTGTACCAAAGAGGTGATGAGTAAAAGTCAAATTGCCTATAGAGATTTGCGATCACATAGAGTGAATCAGAGAATCTACTTCATCCATAAAAAAAAAATTTGAATCCAACAATTGAAGCTGATTGACTTTGATTCAAAACAAAACTACCCATTTGTAAATGCACAGAACATTGCCATCTAAAAAAAAAAAAATCTTGCGCTTTTTAAAAATAGTTACTTATTTTGGTTGCTCTTTATTTTAGGGATTTTAAAACTTCAAAAAGACGTGTTTTTATACTTTAATGATGCGAGTTTTTATTACAAAGTTAACACATACCCAAACTTATATCATAAAAATATATTTTAAGACTAAATTTTGCAGAAATAAAATTTTATGCTAATATAGTTACATATTATACGTATATACATATATATAAAAAAACAGGAAAAAGAAAGTAAAAGTTAAGTTAAAAAAAAAAATGACATGGATATATATTCTTACTATAAACCACTAGAGTAGTAAATTAACTCATATAAAATTGTCATGTATAAAAATCTGGCTTTAAAGCTTTTGTCAATACAACCTGTATATTTTCTCACTTTATATTATTATATAGACTTTTGTACCATAAAATGATAGGATGTTACATGAACAGTGGTAGATTGCAAGTGCTGAAGGAAAATGTTGATTGGTCTCTAGAGAGTGGTTATATTTTGAGAGTGGCAGCTTTTATATATGTATGTGAAGGTGAGGTAGAGTACCAAACTCTCTCTCTCTCTCTCTCTCTCTCTCTCTCTCTCTCTCTCTCTCTCTCTCTCTCATTCAAACTGTAGGTTATATGTCAGACACACACACACACACACACACATACACACACACACACACACACTCATATATATATATATATATATATACACACACACATAGGTATAGGCACCAACAAAAGTGGTCCACTGAGAATCATAGTGAAACAACTTCAGTATTGATTCGATTTATATATACCTTTTTACTATCTTTATAATACCTGTCTATATGATGTCTATAATACAGTCAAAATTGTATATTACCTCAATGTATTTTATAGTAGACCAAATATGTTTGTTTTTTTCCTGCTGTACTGTATACTTTCTTCTCTCTCTCTCTCTCTCTCTCTCTCTCTTATAGCTACATAAAATTTAAAATAAATGTTCAATATAATTTTATCACAAACTATAGAAAATAAGTATATAACGAATAAAAAAAAAGTAATGTTCTAATATAAAAATTAAACTTTATTATTGTTTCAATTTTTTTTCTAGCTCTGAATTTCTGTTTATCTATTTTGTAGATAGCTAGAGAGACCTTTCTATGACAATTGTTAATTATTATACTTTTGAGAGAGTATGGTAAATTTTTTTTTATTTATATTTGCCTTGTTTATTTTATTAAAAATATTTTATGTTTCATTTGAGACCTAATTTTGAGTACTTTTAAAAAAAAATAGTAAATTTAGAGAATGAAATGAAAAGTTTTTATATTTTAAAGGAGCTTATTGTTGTCACTGTAGCTCAGTCAGGGTGCGATGTTGGGGGTGGTTTGAGGGTGCATGAGGGCATGACTACTGTAGCTCATGAATGTTAGAGTAGTATGAACCACAGCTGGGACACTGCTAGCTCCCCTACTGCCCCAAATCTCCCTCATTCTCTCTAACACGGTGCAAAATACACACAACCTCCCCCATTTGTTTGCGCTCTCCAAATTTACAAAGATATAAAACTAAAATAAAAGAAGAAAAAAATACCACTAAATAAAATTATCACAATATTATAATTTACATATTTATATGAAAGATATTAAGTATTTGTACAACATATAAACTTCTTATTAAAATAATTTTGTATACTGTCATGTTAAACTAATATTCATATGTAATGAAAAAAGTTGGAATATTATACAAAAAAAATTGTACGTAAAACAAGAGACAAATACAATTTTTTTGGGCATTATGTTCGTACTGTAGAGGTTTAAAGATACGTAACTGTAATAACAAATAAATTCAAAACTATACTTGTGACACAATTTTGTGTTTGTTTACATACAAAAACTTTATCGTTTAAACTTAATTTCTTCTTTTTTTTCCTACTCTGTATAAGTTTTAATAATAACAAAGCAAATATGTTTCATTATAATTTACGATATTTGTTAAATAGATTTTATAAACCAACTTCTGTAAAATTTGCAATTACATTCGCATATAAATAAATTAAACAATGTAGGTATAAAATAATATTATTTTTTCTAATTATTATATCATATGTGTCAAATTATGTTTAATAATGTATGTGTACTGTATTATAATAAGGTATTAAACCAACACAAATTTTCTCCCCAATTTAGTTTATGTTTTTTTGCTATTAAAAATGCACCCTTTTCTGTTGTGTTTTTGACAGCAATTTTAGAACGCCAAGTATTTTGTCAAAGATTGTTTTGTTTTTCATGCTTGGAATCAAGGATGAAATAGCATCTTCAAAAAATAAAACTGTAAGGCAAATTTTTGAATAATATGAAACTATATAAAAGTATCACCAACAGTATTTTCAAAACTTTTTTTTTATGGTTACGAGATATGGAAATTTGAAACGATTTGTGTGACAAATGGAATAGTGAAGTGATAAATGTAGAAGGTAAAAACGGCAAAATGTAAGAAAATAATTTAAAATACATTAAAACAATTATATTTCTTATAATAACTTTCAGGATTTTTTTTTTAATTTCGTGTTTTTGTTTATTATTTTGAATATGAATACACATACTATCTTTATTTTTAGCGTAAATTACTTTAAAATAATACAAACACTGTTTTAATTCTTCGTAAAAATCTTAGGTTTATATACTCATATTTCAAAGTTTTTTTTTTATTTTTTATTATTATTTTTAAGAAAGTAAAACGTAAATAATGTAATTCGTTCGTGTAGTTTATAATCCAACTTTTTAACTTTTTATTTTTGCTCTTTGAAATTTAACGATTGAAATAATTTATTTTAATATTATTTTTCAACAAGATTGCATTTTGTATTTAATTTAATGAAAGTACAACTTTTATTCTGTATTACTTTTAAAGAATTTATTATCAGTGATATGTGTATTTTATGCTACATGAAGTAGAAACAAGGAGAGTTATTTACTTTCTCTCTCTCTCTCTCTCTCTCTCTCTCTCTCTCTCTCTCTCTCTCTCTCTACGTTATAAATAAAAGATCTCATTTCAAATTATAATAATGATGATACAGCAATATATGTTATGCATGCAGTAAAACTCAAAGTACTTAAATAAATGAAACGGAATTGACTTTACTCGCTTTAAATACATCAAACTTTATTATTATTAATTTAATTTTTTTATATGAATGAAATAAACTATTTATTAACTTAAAATATTGTTTATTAGCAAATTATTACCTGTTTTCAAATATTTTCCAATATTGAAATTTACCTTTAGTTTTAAGAGATTTTAGTGAAAATTTTAGACGCATGCCCTAAGGGCTAAGCCAATGAGAGATTGACAGGAAACCTTGCTCAAGTTCCGGAGGGGACAAAAACTGGTGTTGCAAATTTATTTACTCACGAATCCAAATGCGAGAAATATTTCAATTGCTCCTCCTTCTAATCCATCATTTTGATTTCTCCATCTTTCCTAATTTCAACTTAAGAAATAAAAAATATATTTTCTTCCTCATTTCCACTTTCTAATATAATATTCAACGTTTTCTTCTGCTTCCTATTTAACTTTGAAATTACATTTTATCTTCTCTCTCTCTCTATTTTTTATTTCCCTATCTTATTTTGTTCACCACAACATTTATATATAAATTAAGCGTAGGAAAAGTTATAAGCAAATTATTTCCTGCAAACATATTGTTTTCGCCTCAGGCATTTTCAGAGACACGTCGAATCTGTTTAGGCACGAGTTTTGTTTTCTACGTATAGATGCACATGTGATTTTGTGTATACGTAAGTGAATGGTTGCCCTTTTTTCACACACTTTTTGTTGTTAACATTCATAATTGGAAGAAAAGGAAATCATAAACAAATTATATAATTACAGTCTTTTAATTACTTTTTTAAATGTAATTTTGAAGTTCTCAAAGACATTTTTTATCATATCTGGTGGATTTATAAAGATGGCTATGCTTTACATGAAAAAAAAAAAAAAAAAAAAAAAAAAGTATCGTGAAAACTTTTTAAGTATTAAGAACATCTTTAATTAAAGAAATATAATGAGTTTTAAAACTTTATTTAAAAAAAATCACAAAGATAAATCTTTTTTTTTTTCATTTATTTATTATTAAATGTAATTTTTATGGTATATTTATATAAAGTATAATATAAAAAGAAAAAGAAGTTATTCTGTACAAGTACCGCACATTGTAATAGAGTGTTAAAACATACGTATACTTATTCTTGTATAAATATACTGTATACGTATATAACAAAACAGGAGAATGAAAGACAATTGTATTACATTTATGCCGCTAGGGACAAAAGGCATCAGACACAATATAATAATATATATATATATATATATATATATATCTGACTACATAATATTCCAAACCTTTTGTAAGTACAAAAGAGGCAAGTCAAACTTTATTCTTATTATATAATATATAGTGCAGGGTTTGTTTAGAATGGAACTGTGTGTCTGTATATACATATATGTCATACATCAAAGAGGTAACAGGTAATAAAATAACGCTGCATGGACTTCATTGTCTTTCTCTAATCAAACCTATATACAAAATGACAATGTGTATTATTATACATTTGACACAATAGAAAATAACATAATATATTTATTTTCTTTTTGAAAATGTTTATGATTTTGGTTCTAAAAATTGAAAAGTAATTGATATTTTGTGTAGTATATCTCATTTCCTATTTTTAGTGATTTATTCTCTCTCTCTCTCTCTCTCTCTCTCTCTCTCTCTCTCTCTCTGATATAACAAATATTTAATAACATAAGCATAGAATAATGAAACATGTTAAAGTCCAATAACATGCGTACTTTTAATATGAACCGATTATGAATATTGATGAATATTTATTATTATAATATACGTCACGATAATGAAAGACTTAAAAATACTTTTCTTTGTTGGTCTTACTTTGCTATACAGACAAGCATTAATTATCACCACTAAATAAGTAAAGCTTAAAACTGCAAAATCATATTGATGTACAACATAATAATGTATTAAACACTTAAAGGCTTGTTGAACAAAAAAATGTCTAATATCCTAACATACCTAAATATCAACGTTGATTTGGCTGGAGTCATTGATTTCTAATTTATTTTCCATTTATAAAATGACAGTTGCGGGTTTATGACGTCACAGCTC
Source organism: Ecdyonurus torrentis (assembly GCA_949318235.1). Lineage (NCBI taxonomy): Eukaryota > Metazoa > Arthropoda > Insecta > Ephemeroptera > Heptageniidae > Ecdyonurus > Ecdyonurus torrentis. The sequence continues at coordinate 3,058,268 of OX439128.1, read as the reverse complement.
TCTAGTCCACGTGGGCGGAAACAATACAGCACTTCTTTATTTAAAGGGTATTTAATGAAAATAGGATGTTTTTGCTTTTGTTTTTATGATTTTTTAAATGAAATTATCCAATACAGATTCTGTACTCTATATCTAAAATAACATAAGCTAAAAACAAAAAATGATATTGTATTTTTTTGTATATCAAAACAAGCATCAATTGTCTATGGAAATAAGAGAACAAATTATGCTCTGTTATTATGTGCATTAGGACGGAAATATAAGCATGAGGGTGCACAACCCTCATATGAATATAATTTCATATCATATTCCGTCACTGTGGCGCCACGAATTATATGTACATACTCTCATCTCAATATAAAAATACATATAAAAAAAAAGTACTAAAAAAAAAAAAAAAAAAAAAATCTATACACATATACCGCAGTTTTTTATTTCATTAAACAGTTGATGAAAGTATGATTGAAGTTCCAGAGAATTGATTTGTTTACTAATCTGATTTAAAATAAAGATTTTTTTTATCATATTAAAAAGTTATGAAGAAAAGAGAGGTATATATTTTTTAAATTAGATTATAAATTTACTTTCTCCCTCTCATTTTTTTAAGTCTCTTCTCAAGTAGTGCATCTTTGAATTAGAGCGTTATAAATTCTTCAATTTATGATAAAAAAAATGGAAAAAAATAACATTTATTTATTAAAATATATTTTGTATATAAAAAAAAAGAAAGTATATATATAACTTTTATTAACTCGTATTTATTTTTTGTACAAAATTTTATATCAAATTTAATTCAAAACATACATCATAGTAAATTTATTTACATCTAAAGTTATTCTTCGTTGCGTACTTATATGTATTGTATATATATGTATACCATTATTTCTATTTATTTGGTGTGTTTCAATGTTGCAAAAGCACAAGTAGCCAGCGCAAATCCGATTTAGTGAGTGTTCTCTCGGGATCACCCTTTTCTTATACATACATACAGTCATATATATATATATATATATATATATATATATATATATATATATATATATATATATATATATATATATATATATATATATATATATATATAAAATTCCCCTCTGCATTCTATTCTTACTCACTGTAATATGGTGTCCAAGCACTAGGCTAGCCGCACCTTAGAGGTTTCCCAACAAAACCTCAAACCTTCCAGAAACTCACAACTTTTAACTCTTATATATTCACGTAAAACTACCAAGTTTTCTTAATGCACAAAAAATTACTTATTTTATCATATATGTTTTATTCATTAATTCTTTATATTAAGAAAATAGTAATAAGGCGAGATTTATTCTTTTGTTTTTAACATAAAGTGTTCTTTACATTACAAATGAAATTTACATTTTTTTTAACGTAGAACATCTTGACAGTTATATATATATATATATATATATATATATATATATATATATATATATATATATATATATATATATATATATATATATATAGTTTATATTTTTATTCGTTGCAGTGAGTATTTTTCTGACAACGTATTTTATCAGTTTATTTCAAAATTAAATTAAAATAGACCTTTATGTTATTTTATAAAACCTATTAAAATAAGAAGAAAAAAAGAAGAAGATTCTTATATACGTTTATTCAATTTAGTATTGAAAAATACGGAAACATAATAGTAAACAGTTCAAAGAAATTTTCTCTATAATTTAATGAATTTTACAAGAGAAGAAACCTTTTCAAAGCTTTAATCAATCAGAATTTAACAAAGTACATATATATATATATATATATATATATATATATATATATATATATATATATATATATATATATATATATATATATATATATATATATATATACACATAATAAATAAATAAATAAAATAAAATAAAATAAAGTTGAATGTTGTAAATGAAAATACTTTCAACAAAAACCAACTCTTTCTTTCTTATATAGGCATCGATTTTGTTGCAGAATTTAGAGCCACGCATGCGTAAGAGAAATAATAATTTTGAAAAATATTTTCTCTATATATGTGCCCTTAAAAAAAAAATGAATATCTGTAATATTTAATGTTGGACTTAAATTATAAAGTAATGAATAAAAAATTATTAATTAATCAATGTTGATTTGGCATTAATTTCAAACAAATATTTATTATACCTTACAAAATTATCATTGAATAATTAAACATTTTTACACACAATTAGTATACAGATTTTTATTTTCATATATGTGTTTTTATGTATTAATATAGCGTAAAAAATTGTTGTTTTTGTGTATCTTTTTATATAATTTCTTTACGTGCCTAGCATAAAAAATTCAGTCTTAATGAAAAAGAAAATTTCAGTGTTTTTTTATTATATTATACTTATTTTGCACTGTGCACTCTGTATTGTATCATTGCAGTACAGGTCAAGAAGGGAAAGAAAAATATTTGATATTTCGATCATAAAATAATAATTTTGGATTTTCATTTTAAACTGACATTTTACAACCATGTGCAGTAATAAAAGAAAAACATAAACATTTTTCTTCTTTAAATACGTGTTTTACAAATTATCAAATAATAAAATCAGATTTTATTTTACATACATACATAAAAGGAAAAAAATATTCAAATTTCAAAGAAAACACATTAAATTTTTGAGATTTTATCTTTAAAAAAATAATACAAAATTATAGTATATTAAAAAAATGTTTCTTAGATTAAATACTTTAAATTTCTCCTATCTTCTTTATATTATGTATTATAATAACATTTTTATTATTATTCTAAATATTTATATTACATATTATTATCGTAAAAATGTATTTTGTGTGTTGTATATATATATATATATATATATATATATAATGAATGAATAATCTATGTAGCAATAATAGGTAAAAGTATTATGTATGAGATTGAATAGTTTTTGTTTTAGAGATGATATAAGAATATTATACTAATGTAGCTAACATAACATACAGTAAAAATAGAAATTGGTATTGCGTGACTTAACAAACTTAAATTTGAGATCGCGTGGTGACGCTAGTGACGCCTTTCTATGTCACAGTTTTTATGACGTTTGGATTGGACATTTCAAGTGGCTATATAATATCACACTATCTCTCGTTATTTGTATCATATCAATTTGATAGGAATCATTAAATTAGTAAATATTATATACTGTATATCTGATTTAAATTTGATTAATTTTCAAATCTATTTTTATATAAAATCTATTTTAGTTTTATGTACGTGTATAATTGTATGCATTTAAAAATGATAATTATTACAAATTGGGAAAATGTGTATTTTAATTTTTAACAATTATGCCTCTCTGACCTCTCTCTCTCTCTCTCTCTCTCTCTCTCTCTCTCTCTCTCTCTCTCTCTCTCTCTCTCTCTCTCTCTCTCTCTCTCTCTCTCTCTCTCTCAAACAAAGGTTCAGTATTATTTATTTTATAGCAAATAACAGAAAACAAATTTAATGAAAGCATAATAAAATATAATTATCCATGCATTTGTATTTTTATTACATAACAAAAAACAATTAAAAAGATTTATTAATTAAATAATAAATTTTTATTATTATTTAATTGACTTCAATCAAAGAATAGAATTATTAACTAAGTAATAAATTTATTATGAAATATTTACTAACAAAAAGTTAAAATATGAAGTTTACGAAATCCTATAAGTAGAGTATCTCAAATTTAGCGATGATGCATTCTATTCCTGTCTTTCACATATGAAACTGGCGCCCCCGTCTACTTGTACGAGTGTGTGCTTCCGCCCTCTCATTCGCCTTGTGACGTAACCACAATTGGTGCCAAAACTTTACGCCACTATTCACACTAATCACACCTCCCAGAATGTGTGAATCAACACATTTTAGATGCATATATATTGTGAAATCATTTTATTATAGTTTTGATGAATGATGGGAATTAAACAAATATAAGTATTGTACATGAGAAATAATAATAATATATTTTTTTAAATGTAACAATATGTATTTTTAATTAAGTGTTATTATTATTCTATATTATTAATTAATAACAATTATAATAATATAAAATGTTGATAATATTTTTTTTAATAATAAATAATAATAACAATGTATCGTAAAAAAGTAATATCAATATTATAATTGTTTTCAAAGTATGTTATTTTTGAAATGTTTATATTATATTTTTACTCATTGCTCTATATACAAGTGTACTTAATATAAATTAAATTTTAATATTTTTCCTCTTTTTTTTTGTATGATTTATTCAGATACCTTATTGAGTAATTATCCGTGTAAATTTATCCAATGAAAATAAAATCATTATATTAATGAATGTAACTTGTTAAAAAAATTATATTAAATTATTATGTAGACCGTAAAAAGAGAAGTGTTTTTGAAAAGTAAAAAAATAAATAATAATAATAATAAATATGGTAAATAAATAAATTATAAGAAGTCGCAATGATTGATAAAGTTTTTACAAATGCATTCTTTGCTCGAGTTAAAAGTTAAATGTAGATAATATAGTATATTTTTATTTATTTTTAAATGTTTGTATTCAACTATTAAACGTTTCTTTTCAGATTACAGTTTTACTGTTGATGAATTCAATCAATCACTTGTATAGGAAAGTTCTACAAGTAGTATACAGTAAACTTATAAAGATTGAACTAAAAATCTTTAATCTAAAAATTGACCACACACATAGATCCACACACACACACACATAGATCCAGTATTGTTAAGAAATATTTGACTCATTTTTCACATAATATGACAAACTTTCAAAGTTTATATCGTGGGGAATTACCTCCACCCGTTGCACGCGTAAGTCATGAAAGTTGCCTATATTTCTAGGATGAAAGAGATACCAACGATGGATAAACCAAGTTTTTTTTTTTTTTTTTTTTTTTCTAGTATACTTTGAAAATTTCTTCTAATGCCTTTCCTTATCAACTAATGTCAGATTCATTATAAATCCACATACTAGCAATTTATTTTAATGAAAAAGAAAAACTATCATCATTAAAAAGAACGGATCTAAAGTAGCAAAAAGGTTTTTAGCTTTAAAAAATCGAGATTAATAAGAGATCGCCTGCAATCAATTATAAAAAGGAAAACTATTGATAGAATTTTCTTAATTAAAATTGCACTTTAAAAGAAAAGAAATATATTTGATAGTTTTATTATTTTTTAATTTTTAAAAAATAAGAGCTCAGATAATAGCATGTCAGTATAAGTTTCAATTTTATTATTATTTATTTATTGATTATTTCTTAGCAAATTAATGAGATAATGTAAAATCACTGACTCACAAAACTTCTTTTTTTTTTAAATGCTTTATTTTATTCTCTTTTATAAGACTTCACTTCTAATACATGAAAAAAAAAGGGGGTTACATAGACACGTGGTATCACGAACATAATATAGAACCGTATATGCACGCCATGCGGCGATCTGAAAACAGAATTTGTCATTCGTTCTGACAGCCACCTCTAGCCTAAGCCATTCACTGTATGTACTTATAAAACACGAAAGAATTCATATATCAAATATATATATATTTTTTTTCGATAAAATAAAAAAGTATAGTGTTTATGATATAAATTCTTTGATATCGTATAATATGTCTATATTAATTTAATAAAGTGATAAATCATAGTATTATGTTTTAATTATTATATATATTCTTTAATTTTATTAAATTGAATATTGCTTCGTTTTTTTTCAATGTTAAATTGTAAAATGCATTTTAATTGTTGTTTGAGTAGTTAGAAGAAGAAAAGCAATAAAATTAGTTACAAAATTTATTTTACTTTGATTACTTTACGTAAAGTGTTTACGTAATTTAAATGCTATAAAATCTTTAATAAAACTGTTTTAAATTGTTTTTCTGTGGTAAAATTTATGTTTAAATACAAACAAACACTGTCTTTAGAATATTTTTTTACCCAGCTAAATTGTCAATTAAAAAAAAAATGTAGTAACGTGCTGTTTTATATACATTTTCAATTAATCAGAAAAATAACATTTATAATTTTTTTCTCTCTCTCTCTCTCTCTTCCCGTATTACTTCATAAGGTTGTAGCTAGCTAATTTAGCTTCTAGTTATTAAATTTTCAATCATGTCAATTAGTTTTTATTGCTGTAATGAAAAACCAATTGCCGTATGAGATTGAATGTGAGATTATTTTCATGATCAATATGCCAAAGTATTTAATTGTCACGACAATTATCAACTACTGTAAATTTGACTTGTTATCATTATTGTACTTAATATCAAAACTCATAAAACTGTTTTTATATAATTCTACGGTACTCTCTGTATTTTAGGTTAAAATTAAATTGCAAATTATTTTAATTAAGAGAAATATTGCTAATTTTACTAAATATTTCTTATTAAAATTAATCATTACTTTAAATAGACTCATCTATCTATATAATTTCTTTTTTTAGTGGATAGTATTTAAAGATGATTATTAACTATCATATATATTTTACGCAGAACAGATTTTTTTTTTAATTTTTATTATTTCTTGTGATCTTAATTGCCACACAAAACGATGAACAGTTGATCTAGGTATATGAAAATATTCTTAAATATGATGAAATATGCATTTTTTTTTCATATTTCCTGATTATATTATTATTGCTCAATTGTATTATTACTCATAGTTTTGGTTTTATTTGCAATTGGTTGGTATGATCATTAGTAATACTGCAGAATCAAAGTGAAGTAGTTAATGATGTTGATTTAAAATATGAAACATAAAACTACTGCAATCTAAATTACACTTTGTATTTGCCCTCTGCTTCATAATAAGGAAAATTGTTAATAATAATAATAAAAGCTTCCCCCCACCCCACCCCACACATCATTGAGTGTAAAGTTATAAAATCAAATAATAATAAAAAAATAAAAAACGTATAAGCGTATACTACAAAAGGGAGGAAATATTAAAGAAAAATGAACTTGCGTTCAGTTAAAACAATCATGCAATTACTTCATTTGGAAGTAATTACGTTTTGCTTTTGTGATATAAAATGTGCATTAAACTTTACCGTATTCACATGAATAATATAATCATTTTAAAAGATCTACTTTTTTTTTAATAAATTGAAACAGAAAATGTTTGATGAAGATAGTTTTTTTTTTTTAATTGAAGTCAAATTTACAATACAGATTAAAAGTTTATAATTAAATAATATTTTAGGGATTAAAGTAAAGTAACCAACCACGTAATCAAGTATGAAAGGAGCTTCTTTGTGGTTTAATTTCTATACAGTATAATATGCATGCATGTAAATTTTACTACAAGAGTTAATTAAGTTATTTTGTTCTAATTTAGTAATAAACAAGTGCATATGTATGTAATATTATGTGCGGTATTTATTTTTGACCGTTGCAATAACAAAACGTTTATTTAAGGGCTTATGAGAATTTAGGAAAAAAAAAAATGAAGCGCGGGAAGGAATGCGACTGGCCTTCTTATTCTTTATTTTTTTGTATAAAGTATTATTATTTTTATATTATTAAGCTTTGGTGAGGGCGAATATGCGGAACTACGGTTGGAGAACCACACGGCCTAGCCGAGTCGCTTCCTTGACCTTTTAGAGTTGCACGTAAAACATGAATTCTTTTTTCTTTCTTTTACTTCAACAGCTAAATTTCTTTTTAAAAAAAAAACACCAACAACAACATTGTTTAACAGAATTATAGCGTCACCATCACATATGTAAATCTATTCGTGTGACACATTGGCCTTAATGAAATAAATACAAAATTTGTACATGCCGTTGTATAAGATTGAAATACAAAATTCAATTCTTCCAAATTTTATGCAATTTAGTTTTATTAAGTTTATTTTTGAATGGTGATTCACGTGTGTTTATATAGAAACAAAACTTATAGCATCGTATTGATTCTAAATTTTGCTAATAATAAATCATACGGAAATGTTTAGATTTAATTACAAGGTAATAGAAAAAGGTAGACTATACAAATATATAACCGGAAAAATTTAACATTAAGTGAGCTTCAACTTTCTTTCAAATCCGTTAAAAAAAGTCGATGGAGAAGAACTATACGACATCATGCAGTAAAATCAAACATAATATCATTTACTTTTTGAAAGTATACACATTTCGTGCATTATGTCTTGTATTCTAAATCTTCTTACATACATAGTATTTAACTTATTTTCTACTTCGTTACCTTTAAAAAAAAATATTAAAAAATTAAGATTAAATTTTTTTTTTCTTTTCTTGTAAGTCTTATATAAGTTAGTTTAAATTAAAAAATATCAGACGCGGTGTTGTATAATAAGTTTATTTTTATGAAGAAAAACTACCGTTTTTTTATATACGAGACAGCATGTGCGTTTTCAGTACTTTTTCTTTCGTGTTTTACAACAATATATTTTAAAACAACTATTAAAACAGCAAAGGTAAAAATATATACGTATAATGATTTTATAAAAAGAAGAAAGAGAGAAAAAAAAACTCATTTTTACACAGATCGTAAAAACGTAATGTTTAAATGTGTAATAATAAAAAAAAATGTAATAGTATATTATATTGTTTTAGTAATAATATATATACCAACCACTACTATAATTTTAAATTTAAATAAGATCAAATGAAAAAGTATCGAATATTATAATACATAATGTATGGGGTGTCCTACGTATGTATGTACTTTTTTACTTTTGTACACGCATTATATTATTTATATAAACAAAGCTTTTAAACATAATCACTTTTTGTATTGGTATAATTATTATAGAGAATATAGAAGAGCGATATTGTGAAAGAATTACAATAAATATACATAAATAAATATTAGAATCAACGAATGTTTTAAATAACTTTCACAGCAAATTTTTGTCATCATTAATTTTAACTTTTTTATTGAAAAGTAAATAAGAACAACTTTTTTTTTTAGAATAATTAGAAATAAAATACTCAGCATTGGATTTTCTTTATTTCTTCGTATTTTTAACAAAATTACTTTCAATTAAAATGTTCAAAGTATCAAAAAGAAAAACAAAATTCAGATGCAACTTTAAAACTTTATTTAACAAAATTTTATTATTATATTTTTTTTAGTCATGTAAAATAAAATCTTCGTATAAGTTACAAACCATTGACTAAAAAGTGTAAACAATTTGACAAAACACAGTTTTCCATACCCTTCTTATTAGAGAAAATTTCTCTGTTATATATTACCTAAGTATATAATAAAGCTTATATACGATATATATAAAATTTCATAATTTAATACCAAGTTATTAAATTAGTTATTATTTTAAACAATAGAAATGTATAAGGTGAGAAATGGAAGAGAGACAGAGAGAAAAGAAAAAAAAAATATTATATGAGGTTACGGGAACCGGAACATCATCAAAGTCAGTGAAATGCACCGGTTCTTTGTTAACAACATACCAGTTAAATATAAAAAAAAGGAAGGGATATAGCTTTTGTTCCTATATATAGTAGAATTTACCATTAAGAGACAAGACTGTATAAAATAGCATATAATATATAGTTGCAGAATTAAGAGCATAGGGTATGCTTAATAAACAACGGTAAAACCAAATTAAGAGCTGGCAGCATTAATACTTTATTCCCATGTTATTACATGCATAATATTGATAAGCTAACAGCTTGTTGTAGAGCAATTTACAGCAATTATATTTTTATATAAAAAAAAAAGAGAATATTAATGTACAATATGTTAGGTAAATAAAAAACTGACAGTTTATCATAACTAAATGTACAAAAAAATAAGGTGTTTAGAGCAACTTAAAAACATGTGCTACGATGGGACAATAATTAATGATGATAGAGTTTAGGAGTATTTATTTATTTTGCGCTTACTTAATTTAACCGTTTTTTTTTTTTTAATTGCAATGATTAACAATATATAAGTTTTTATTGTTAAAAAAAAAAAAGAAAAAAAAACGGTATTGCCAAATATTATTTGGTTTTTATAATATCCTTTTTTATCAAATCATACAAGAGTTTTTTTTTTTTAACTGAACTAAATATTATATTATTCAAATTTTATCACTTGAAAAAGTAAATAATATAAAACTTCAAGTGGTGCACTTTAAAAAGAAAATTAAAAATAATTTTATATATAGATACACAGAGATATAAAATTAAATTAAAATGAAAGTGATCTGATAAGTTTGAGTTGAAAAAGATAATGAAAACTAACAATGTCACATTTCTACTTTCATTTGTCAAACTAACAAAATAAACTCTTTTTTTTTTCTTTTTTACAAATAATAATTGAGAGAAGCTCTTTACGCCAAAAATTCACTATGCGTCATAAATTATATCCAAATTTAATTATTACAAATTTTTGAATGTGATCAAGCGTAATAATTGTATCCTGTAGGTATAGAATTCTATTTCGTACTGACGTTAAAATTAACAATAATTATTTATACGCATTATTAAATTATTAAATATTACTAGATTTTATAATTTATGATAATTATATAACAATATAAATTGTTATTTTTGTCTCTTTAAAATTAATAATCAATTTTTTACTGCGGTAGTTTTTTATTCAATTTTTTCTTTCCATTACAAAATTTACAGGAAAAAAAAAAAAAGAACAACGAAATTGAAAGTTTGTTCTAAAAGAATCATACCACAAACGTACCTATTCAATTAAAAAAAAAGTTCTTCAACTTTTTTTTTTTTTTTTTTTTTTTTTTTTGTTATTCCTAAATCAAAAGTAAGTTTTACATAATAGAAAAGTTAAATACTTAAACTTCAATAACCGTTTTTAATAAAATATTATTCAAATATAATATAAAATGATATTGTTGAGAATGAAAAGATGAATAATTTTAAATGGGATCATTGTATCATGAAATAATCCGTGCTCTTAAAATAAAAAAAATAAAGAGAGAGTCAGATTGGTTTTACTTTTTATTACCTCTTAGTTTTTTTTTTTCCAAAAAGACGGATATTAAAAAAGAAAAGAAAAAGTAATAAAATTTTGTGATTTTATACTTAACAGTACGCTAGGGTAAAAGATTTCATTATCAAATGAGCTTAGGAAAAAAAAAAACAAAAAAAACAAAAACTAAATTGCACAACATGCTCGTATATGACAATTTATATGTCACTATATGTCACCATTTATATGTATTGCAGAAATTGCAGTAGACTTGCTTCAAGTCACTATAATATGCAAATTACAACGGAAAAATACTGTAAGTTACACACGGAGCACATACACAAACTCAGATTGGAATATTCAGAGTTATCCATCACGTTTCTGCCAAGTTTGGTTGTAATTTTGTTAGCCGTGACCATGTAAATATTTGAGACCGTAAAACTGTGTTTTATATCCTATATATACATACATTTGAATTTCATGTTGGAATATAGTGATAAAATACAAAAAAAGACTGAAAAAAAAATGTAATTTGAAAGGAGGAAAAAAAAAATCACAAAATAATCTCAACTTTATTTTGGATTATTTAAATATCAAAATAAGCTTCACGTAGATATGGATTTGCGACCCTTTTCAACAACATTTTTTTTTAAATAAATGTATATAAATGTAAATATGTAAATAAATATCGTTGTTTGGTTTAAAAGCTCTTTCAGTAGCACATTCTAAGTTGTTGCCTTTGTCCATGGCTATTGTGGTCATCTGCCTGGGTATATGCAAATTTGAAATGTGTCTATCAGCAAGCAAATGCATTCAAAATGAACCAGGGAAAACTCAAGGAAGCTTAACTTCACTGTACACAAAATAAAGTTGTTAATTTTTGCTCCACCATATATATATATATATATAAAAAAAAAAAAAAAAAAAAAAAAAAAAAATGAAACTTATTTTACAATAATATATAAAAAGCTATCGTATTTCTCTCTCTCTCTCTCTCTCTCTTTGAATGTAAAAATTATTTTATTTACAAGTTAATAATGTTTTTATTTTTTATTTAAAATTTAATTCAGTTAATAAATAACGTAAACACATTTTAGTAAACTATAACATCTTTTCATACCAATAAGTTAGTTGTATTTGAAAAACGATAATTTATAAACAATTTCAATTGTTAGATCGACGTATTCACGTCAAGTTTTCTTGAGGAGCCCGGCTCAGTAAAGCTTCACCGTGAATATGACTCTTGTAAATATTCACGTCAATGCTTTACGTGAGCCTTGAGAGAAGTTGCCTGAGCATAGTTCAAAAGTAAATAATGCATCTTTTTGATGGTTAAGTTACACCACATTTTGTAATCAAGAAGAAAGTACAAGTTACGTTAAGTAGTAAAGTAACGTAAAACATTGTTCATTATTCGTAAGAATGCTAAAGATGAGTTTGCACAGAAAATATGTACAATATAATATAAAATTTTTATACTTAAAAACTGAGGCAAAAAATCGATAATATCACAATATGAAAAAAAAAAAAAAAAAAAAAAGTTAGTATCTTAACACTTAAAAAGTTTTGTATATATTTTTTTCTTGGTTAAAAAACTGGTAGCAGAAGGCGTTTAAAATGAAGATTGTGTCTCATTAGCCTACTCGAGTCGGTAATGAGAGGTGCTCCTCCGCTGGTGGGTGGTAGGGGGGGTGGGGGGCAAGAAATGAAAATGACGACAACGCCAATCCACGGCTATCAACTTTTGTTAAATGGCGTACCAGTATCGATCCAAGACTCAAAAACTTAAACTTTTTAAGTACAAGTTTTTACGGGGCACTTTTTTTCCCTTTCATTCTTCACGAACGTAAATTAACCCATAAAACAATGTAAAATAAGAAACAATTATTAACTACATAGCATTGATCTCTCTCTCTCTCTTTATCTGTATCTCCATTTATTCTCAATAATTACCATAGTACAGTTTTTGTTCATCAATATTTACATTGCTATAAAAAAACGTATACAAATTATTATGTTTTGTTTATATAGCATTATAATAATAGTAATAAAATATTTTTATTGCACTATTTTTTTTTGTTATAAAATATACTGTTCAAATATTTATGTAAAAAATACGAACAATATTTAACAATGTATTTACATTAAAAAGATATGACACATTTTTTTTTTCATTCGTCAAAATATAAAAACAAGTATTTGAAAGGAAAAGAAGAGAGAGAGAGAGAGAAAAAAACGTTAAAAATGTATGACCTAAAAGATATATACTTACTTATCACTTTATATAAAGACACATTATATAAATCCCAGTGAAAAATTTACTTTTTATTTAAATTAGATTTTTCTTTTTACCAATATATATATAAATCATGAATATTGTTTGTAAAGTAGCTTTTATTGAACACAAAGAATAAAAAAAAAAGTTAAATAAAGCAAAATGTATAAAGACGGCAAAGAAGAGTACCAAAGATTTAAACTTTTTCACCTTGGGAGATAAGGTATATTATAGTGATTGTCACAGACTGATTGAATCTACTTTCATGTGCTCCAGACGATAATAAAACTAGCAATTTAGCTACTGAGTTGACAAATACATTGGAATCTTCACTTACATTTGAAAACTTTCAATGCAATTTTAGTTTACGTGAATGATTGTGTTCACTTGCTGCATACAAAATGTGTTATATAAAGATAAAAATAAAGTTTCTTATAGTAGTAAAGTATTATGTATATAATGTAATATACAGTAAAACTATTTATACAAGAAACTTAGCTAATTTCAGGAAGTAAATCAAAGTTAAGTAGCTGATAACCATATTGTCAATTAATATTAATTTATTTTTCTATTTATTTATACAGAATGACATCAATATATTTTTAATTAATTTTTTTAGTAATGCTCCTGTAAACAGATGTACATCGTTCTTCCGTTAGTTTAGCTGTATATAAATAGTTCCATACTATCTTCATCACTTACAAAAAATATAATGATACATTTCTTATATCATTTCTGTCTAGAATATTGATGATTTCTAGTTCAATATTATATAAATCAACTTCACTTTATATATCTATTCTATTCTCATTTAATGAAGTATGAAATTGAGTTTGCTATAGATTTTATACAAATAGTGTAACAAAGTTCCATACTATAGTTTTAGTTTTTGTAATTTAAACTTTATAATGATTCATTTCTGATAACTTATTATTATATTATAATTTTTTGTGCTATATTTATTTTGTTAAATCTTTATACTGAAATGAATTTTAAGATGATTAAAAAAATATATATACTCATTATTTTATAAAAGTTGGGAAAAGAAATGAATAATTATTAAAAAAAAAAATGTTGCTTCATTATAAAGTTTTGAAGTTAAAACAACGTATTGTTTTGAATCTCATTTCTTAATGAGTCTGGTGTGTCTGTTAGGCTATTATTTCTAAAATTAGATCAGAATTGCAGTATTATGTTTTTCTTCTTTTTTTTTTTAAAGATATTGTATTTTTCATACCATCAAGAGTTATAAAAAAAATTGGTTAACTGTAACAATTGATCTAATTAAATTTTCTAAGAAGGTAAAAAATTGGCTAATTGGTGATGGAGGGGAGTGGGTATTTAAAATGCGTTATGATGTAAATTCATTTCTAGTGCAACAGAGAAAGAAGAAATAAAAGAGGGGTGTATAGCTAAGCAGCTGAGTAGAAGATATTCCTGGCAGCCGACTTGGCACACTCTAAATACGCGTTCGCTTCGCAGAGATCACCGACTGAAAGGACCAACCAACCAACCGACCGACCGACCGGCGGGCGCAACGTCTTGACGGCCAGTTACTTATACTCCACCACACCCTTCCCGTTTTTACACGCCGGGGCTAAAAATTGCCCTCACTGTTTCGTTCTCGTCGCATCTTTAGTTTCACACACTCTGCAGTCTTACGTTCTATCTATTCTATACACTTTTTACACAAGGAATTTTTTCTAACTTTTTTGCATGTCTGTCATCAAAATAATTTGTTCTACAGGCGCGGGACTCAACCTCTTTTGTGACACAATCTAATAGAGAGAGAGAGAGAGAGAGAGAGAGAGAGGCGGGGAGAGAGCCTCATTATTTCTCTAACACATACTAAAAAAATAATGTTTTAAAATCATATGTGTGATAATTTTTTATAAACATGAAAATCTATTTCAGTCCAAATTTTAACTTTTATAATTACTCAGCGTAGAATTTATTGTTTTATTTATCATATATCTAAAATTATACATCCAAGTCCAAAGAAAACGTAGAAATTTAAAGACATTAAAACAAATTAAATTTCACTTAATTTCTCACCTGTACATAATAAAATGACTAAAAACTTATGTCAAAAATTTTAAAGACTTTTTAAAAAAACGTATATGAATTCCATGTAAAATGAATGAGATAATTAAATACTATGCCACATGAAAGTTCATCTGAGTGAATTTTCAACTATTAAAAATAAAACATTTGAAATAATTTTCATTAGGGCCGTATCTGATTGACATTACACGCTATATTATTTTTTTAAATTAATATTCTAATTAATGAAGCGAAACAGAAGTGAATTTTTTTAATATTAATAAATAAAAATTACATACTAATAAATAAATGAAAATAAATTGAAAGTATAAATTTATTTAATAACAAATTAATTTGACTTTATTAATTTATTAAATATTTTGTTTATATATGTCGTATAGTTTAAAAAATAATTATATTTTAGAATTCATTGTTCATTTTATTGAATACATCAATATTAACAATGTATTTTTGATTGAAAATTGATTTTAATATTATTTTATGTATTGGAACAAATAATAAATGATATTTTATTATTTGATGAATTATAGTATTTGATTTTCAGAAAAAAAAATTAAAATGACTTCTAACGTTAAAAAATAATAATATAGAAGGGCAATCAATCGATTTTTTTTTTCAATCTGTTGGAACGTTTTACATTGCAGTGCACGCAACTTGGTACAATAACATTACCACGCAAGGCACGTAAAACTCTCAAATCACACGCCTCCCCCCACCCCAGTTTGGACCTTTGCGCGAGCGAGCCTGTCCATCTGCCACCCCCAACCCTCTATACTAACTTGCTTGCATGTCAGCACGGGGTTAAAAAAAAATAGGAAAAAGAATCACATTTTCTCTCTCTCTCTATCTTTTTTTTTTTTTTTTTTTTCAACTTAATTGTGTCAATTTAAATGCAAAAATAAATTGATTTGCATATACATAACTTTTTTTTTTATTGTTTGATATGATTTAATTTAATAATATTAAAATGATTTAGTCCATTAAAAAAATATAACATATAAAATTGTTTATGTATAATAGATTGTTTTAAAATGGGGAATAAAAATAGATTAAAGTTTTTTTTTTTTTTATTATTATTATTTCAAAAATTTAGCTAAAAGAAAGAAAGCAAGAAAAAAGAAGAAAAAAAAACTCTTATTTTCTTACAACTTTTAATCACTTCAATCTGAGCTTTGTTTGTTTGTATTTATATTTTTAGTTGTTTAAAATCTAAATACAAATATTTATACAATAAAAATTTATTCATTTAACTTTTACTAAGAAATTTCAATTAAAGCATTTACAAAAGCATGAAAATAGAAAATGAAGTGTACAGGGATGAATAAATTGTATCTTTAACTCACACACACACATATATATAAAATATTGTAAATGTATAAAAAGAAAGTTTTTTTTTTTTTTTTTTTTTTTAAGCTTGGTTTATATTTAATTGAAGAGTACGTTTTTAAGTTGAATTACGTACACTAGTGTACACAGTATATTATAACACAAGCATGCTTTTGCTAAAACATCGTACAGTTCTGAATATATGTATATTATATATACGCCCTCAATAAACACACAGAGAGCAGAACAGAACAGCCTTACACTACATGTGAGCGACTTGTGTTAATTTTGGCCGTGAGACATGCGCTTCAACCACCGCTCTTTCTCTCTCTCTCTCTCTCTCTCTCTCTCTCTCTCTCTCTTTCTAACTTTTTAGCTTGCAAGGCGCCTGTCGTTACGCATTCATTTACCATCGCATAGTACAGAAGAAGAAAAAGTCATGCGTATATGTATATATAAAAAAATATTCATTGTATTTCTTAAATAAAATTCCAAGAGCAACAAAGTATATAATTATATATCCGGTTAATTGAAAGTATAACATTCACGCTTCTTCTTCTTCTTAATTCAGTTTAATATATTCAACTATTAATTAATGATGTAAAATTAATCTTGATATATTATGTATTTCAAAATTTATTATTAAATGTTATTTATTATGTTATATAAAAAAAATTAATTTAGATTTTAGAAAATTACTTATAGTCACGTGTGTAAATATTTATATATACTTTTGTTACTTTTTTTTTTTAAAGTTATTACATGAATTGTCAATGACCATGAAAGTTATAATATATATAAAGGTTGCATGTATTATAAAAAGTAATAGATGTTTATTTATATAATGATTGCAGTGAGAGGTGGAACTATTTTACTGGTTTCTTTTTTTAGGCATGCTTTTTTTTTTTTTTTTTTACTTTTTTGTCTACTAAACATGCTATTTTCTCTCTTTGCCTCTACCACTAAGCAATTCTATCTATTTTTATGCGAAATGTTAGTGAGTTCAGAAAAAAAAAAAAACACCAATAAAATATTATTCTAATTAATAGTACGCTCAATTTTCAACACGTACTATTTCACTGTTATCCTTAGAGATAGGCAATTTTTTGTACACAAATTCAAGAAGAAAAATTACTGCTATTGAAATAAAACATGTTATTGATTTTATTTTAACAAGGGAAAAAAAATAATTATGATATAAAATGTTGATTAAAAATAGTTCATCGTGATATTTAAATTATTTTCTCTTAACATACAAATAACGTTCTTTATAGAGCTAATTTAATGAAGTAGAAAAATGTGTATGGTGTACAGAATGGTTTACTGTAGGCATTGAAAATACTATTTTCAATTCAATGCAGTTAACAAAAAAAAAAGTTCCCTTGGGGCAATTTTATTGAAAAACATTTTACAATAATTAATTAATTTGAACATAACTTGAAGTTGAATTAGTTTTTTCATCACAATTCAATCATTCACATAACATACTTCAGTTGGTAATTATTTTAAGTGTTTTTTATTTTTTTAATCCATGAGTTAAATTTTACTAATTATATATACTAGCTAATCGCAAATATTCCACATCAACAATACCAACAATTTATCCCTTCTCATATGTTTTTAAAAAAAGTGAGAAAAAAAAAAAAGCAGTGAGTTAAACATTATTAAACCATATTTTTACTACTTTTTCTCCATAAAGAATTATAAATGGTGACCACTGCAAAAAAAAAAAAAAAAAAAAAAAAAATGCTACACACGCATTATTATAATAAAAAAAAACGAGGGTTCTAAGTTATATAAGTTATGAAGCTAAATAGAAGGAGAGAAGGTATATTATAATGCAGAGAACAAAAGAAGGAAAAAAATATCATATTATAGTTTTCTCATATAACGTATATTATTATGGTGAAAGAGATGCGATAAATTTGTGGTTTCATTACAAGATGGTTGAAGACAAAAGCGACATAGTATGCTGATATTTTAACCTACTCTATCATTTTATATCTAAGGGTGTGGATACATGCTTGGCTGACCATTTGGATACGGCTACTCGAGTAATGTCATAAGCTTGTGTTTCCCTACGTTACTGCATCAAATCTTTACATAATTTATATCGCGTATAATAATAACTTTATTTTATAACTGAATCAAATCACAACAAAGCTTTTTTGCATTATAACATGAAAAATATTTGTATTATATTTTGTTAAACAAAAAAAAATCTTATGGTTGCTTAGTTACAGTTTAATATTAAGAGAGAAAAGAAGAAAAATACTCTTGAAATTTAATGTATACTTTTGTAACTTTCAATGAAGGGGAACTGATATAAAATATTATACATTTTTTTTTCTTTCTCCCTCATATATTTTATTATAAAAACTTTATTATTTTTTTTTATCCCATCAAGTATAATAATCTATGATTGCTAAAGTAATTTTTGCAATATTTAGAACTTATTTTGTAGTACATGAACAGGAAGAAGGGAGAAAACGTGTAATATGTGTTTTGTTTTGCTTTGTTTTTTAGACGCTAAAGTTTTCTTGTGTTGAAACCTCATGCGGTGGTTGACACTTAACGATCAACCAACAAAACTTTGCTGTATGTCTGATGCCTGTAAGGCACAAGAAATTTTGAATCATAAACTTAACAGAGTTTTAGAAATTTCGTGTATATCGTATAAATTTGTAAAATTTTCATGTTCATGAATCATTTGGACATTTTGTGTCACAACTTTTTTTTTTTTTTTTTTATCGTGAGTGTGTATTCTCACGCTATTTATGTCATTAAAATGATTTTCATGTCTTGAGAATTATGGTTAATAATAACATTTTAATTGATATTGCAAATATATATATTTTATATCATATATATTATGATATCTACGTAAGGATGGAAATCTATCAGATTAATCCTTAAAGAAAATAAAATTTAGAACAGATATTCCAATGAATCAAATTAAAGTTATAAAACAAGTAAAACAGAGTATAACTTATAGTCTTAATATAACATAGCGGGCTTTAGTAACTAAATTTAGAAACATCAAGATTTTTCAACCGTGCTATTTTTAGTTGTTTAACATTTTTTAGCAAGTTGGAAATAATATAGATTCAAAAAAATCACTCATGTTAATAAAATTAAACAATCTTGAAGAGTAATATGAGCATGCGATGTAAATCTATAAAATAATAAAAATATAGAAAAATAGAGTAGCAGAAAGATAAAAAGTTGCGGTAATTCGTTTGACTTCAAAAGTTTATAATTTTTCAGTCCTTTTAACATTCATAAAAATTTATCTTTTATATATATATATATATATATATATATATATATATATATATATATATATATATATATATAAAGAGAGAGAGAGAGAAGTATACTGAAGACAGAACAGATTGCTCATGTTATCAGAGTTTGTTTTAAATTATTTTCATAATAAACAAAAACACAATTTTTAAAATACAAATAAATTTACTTTATAAACAAAAGTGACGAATTATTATTATTTTTATCTCATGTTTTCAGCAGCTGTGTACAAAAAGTAATTAAAAAAAAAAACATTTTTATGAAAGAAATTGTTTTGAATTAAATTATATTTTGGTGCTCATCAGACTGTACATTCTTTCGTTAATCTGAAAAGTTTATAACTATGTTTCTTTTATTTTTTAAATAACTAAATATTAATATTAGCAGGTGTATAAAAACTGAATGAAACGAATTTAGTCAAAATTAATAAAAATCTTGACCGTTAGATTTTATTGGGAAAATATGAACAATACGAGAGGACTTTGAAAACTATTGTTGACGAGATATATGCCCATTGAAAATAACTTTTATAGTTTTTTTGTCTCTCTCTCTCTCTCTCTCTCTCTCTCTCTCTCTCTCTCTCTCTCTCTCTCTCTCTCTCTCTCTCTCTCTCTCTCTCTCTTACTTGAAGTTATTATTAAAAAAAGAAATCAGTTCAGCTATTGACAATTGTAACAGATGAAGTATATGGTCTGATTATGAAACAATTTATTTCAGAAATATCACACACAAAATCTGAACATCAAATTACGCAACTAATTGACTTAAAATTACAAAGGGAAAAAAACGGTCAATTAAAATCTCTTAAGAATTACATCATAAAATTACTTCACTGGCCTATTTTCTTTTTAAGTGACTAAAGAAAATGATTTTAAAATGCATTTTAGAAGTACTTTTGTAATGGTTGTTATTTGTTATAATGGTAGATATTTTACTTATTATACAGTAATATAATAATATTGTACATTATTGTACTTATATTATTATAGTACTTACTTGTTAGTAATATAGTAATTACTTTAAGTTTTTTATTTGTTATTTATTATTATTATTTTTTTTTTTTGCGTTATATGCTTAATTAAAAAATTGGGTTTCTTCACATCAAATAATAATATTAAAAATTATGTACAGTATATAGCAAATATCGAATTTTCATTCACTCATTTTTTTCCTCTTTCTTGTGCTTACGATTTTATAATGTTAAAAAAAAAAAATGAAAAGAAACCTTCTAATTGGATGACAGATATTTGATAACAAGGAAAAGTTTTGACGTTTCTTTTCAAAAATTTCTTCTACATACTTTTGAAAATATTGATTTTTATGTGTTTCTAATTCTATTTTAAAAACATTAAACTACTTAATATATAAAAATGAAAGAAGAAGAAAAAAAAAAAAGTTTTACGCTAAAAAAAATGCATACATCAAAAATGGAAATCATTTTTATATTTAACTACTTTTTTTTATACGTAACACATCAACAATTTATAGTATCCTAAAAGATAAATTTTGTTTATAAAGTTACTTTTTTTTTTATAATACATTATATAAATTCCATTGTTAAAATTTGATTTATAAATGATTTGTGATATAAATTTCAATATTGATTTAATCATTTTATTGTTACAAAAATAGATCTTTTTTATTTTATTTTTAGCTAAATAAATTTGGTGCTAAATTTAAAAATCAATACGCGTTGTGTTACTAATGTCTGAGTATCGTGATGTCAAAGCAAACTACGCTCGATCTAATCGCGTAGAAAAAAACAATAAATTATCAGTTTTAATCTAATGTATTCATAATTTATTATAAATTTATCTCTGACTTCTGTTTTTCATTTATTTATTTATTTTTTGGAACGTTGTAAAAATTAATTAGCATAAAATTTTATAATATACAGTACAGTCAAATCACTGAAACTTTTTGTTATGTTATATTTTTACAAATTTGAAATGTATTTATGTACGTGAAATGTGAATTATACCCCCATTAATGAATAAAACAAATTTGAACAAATGCAAACAAAATGGTATACATATATATTTTTTTAAATTTATTTTCAACTGCATTTACACATCGATGACCATAAAATTCACGATCCATGTAAACGTGACATTTCATTTAATACATCAATTGTTTTTAAGCCCACTTTTCCTATATTTATATGACTAATAATACTTAAAAATTGTTTGAAAAGATAATTTCCTTTTCTTCCGTTTCCTCAAAAAATTAATCGTATAAAATAATAATAATAAAGTCTCTTCGCTTTACTTTTCCGACAAAAATCTTTATTTCTCAGAGAAACTTTATTTTTTATTTTTTAACAATTTTTGCTCATTTTTACCCCTTTTGAAACAAAGATATCTTAAGTATGACAAGAAGCAAAAATAAACATTAGGCTATAAAAAGAACTAAAAAAAAAAGTTGTAAAAAAATTAACCTGCTATAAACATTATATAAGAAACATATAAATATATATCCATTGTTAAAAATATTATCAGTATTTTTAATCGTAATATTATAAAATATAATTACTACACCAGTATACAGGGTTATGGTTTTCTCATAGTAATATTTCGAATACTATAAGGGTCGTGTTTGGTCGCCGCAAGGTGTTTTCAACTGATCATCCGAGCGTGAACTACAGGAAACTTCAACATTTTAGGACCTAAAAAAAATTAACTAAAAAAGGGGGGAAAGGTGGTTTAATTCAAGGGGAAAGTATGTATAAATGAAGAAAATTTACAAACAGAAAAGTATCCCCGAGTAACATATGTCATATTATATACAGTTCGACCGTGAGAGAATTTTTTTTTGTATAAAGCTTTTAAGATACAATTATTATTCAACTATATATAGTATACGTATAAAATCATATAAGCAAGAAAACCATTATTTGAACCCCATGTGGTAGGTTATATTAATTGATCCGAAGCTATGCATGCGTAGTTATAACACTCTCTCTCTCTCTCTCTCTCTCTACTCTACTCTTATACTGTACGTATTCTATATTGATGATTTAATAAAATTCAATGAGGGTGTAAATTGATGACACATTTGAGAGTACCTCATAAAATAAACTACAAAAAAAAAGTAGCAACATAACCTTTTATAATACTTTTAAAGTACTTTTCGTAGTTTAAAATGTGTTAAAAATATATATTTTATATTATAATATTAAATTTATTAAATCACATTTTAAACTATACAGTATATTAATTATTTTATCATTTTTTATTTTAGTATATAGTTATTTATTAAATATTAAATGAGTTATAATATGCCATACATTTTTTAATATATATAAAAAATATATTATATTATCATCAGGTATATAAAGAATTAATTATATTTTCAGACAGGTGCTCTTAAAAAGTTTGAATGAATGAATTTACTCACAGATTTTTTTTTTTAATTTGTTTATCAAGCCCGCAGCTACGTATACACATAAATAAAAAAAGTGATCACTATATTAAGGGACTATAACACGTGTAATGGAGATGATGATAGGATACGATCTGACCACCTACCCGCACATTCAATCCCTAACCTCTGATCAAGTTACCTTCTGCTCGTTCGCTCGCCTGCTTTTTTTTTTTTTTTTTTTTTTTTTTTTTCAAGCTTTCTCTCTCTCTCTCTCTCTTTCTGCAAGCCGTGTTCCTCACACATTTTTTTAGTGAACTCACTAAGTTAGTTTTATTAATAAAAAAGCACACGCCATATAGAGTCTTTTCTTGTCATGGGTCCCCAACCTGTTTCCAACTTTTTTTCCCTTCTTCAAGGCATAAAGTGGGTGGAAAAAAAAATAAGAAAAAAGAAAATACGGACTATAAGAAGCATAAGATGAAGAAAAAAAGACAGAAAGAGAGAGAGAGAAGAAGGAGAAGTATAGAAGAAAGTCTCGTGAAACTTGTTACAAACACCGCCGGAAGTTGGTCCGGAACAGGTGTCGAGGGAGGGGGAGTTAAGGTAGGTGGTGGTAAATGAAACAAGCAGCAAGGTGCTACTGTGCACTGACTCTAACTCTTCGCGTCTTATAACAGCTTATAAAACGGAAAAGAATGCGCACGCTAACTTGATAAAAATTCCACTCCATTAATTACCTTCCTTTTTTGTAACTCTTTAAAAAAATAAAAAGCATTAAAAAAAACTTTTTTTTATTTAACAAAAAGTTATAATATATTTTGTCGGTTGAAAAACATAAGGGTATAAAAATATCCAGATTATGTTAAAAAAAAAAAAAAAAAAAAAAAAAAAAAAAACTTTACCTGTGAAATGAGAAGAGAAAAAAAATTAAAGTCAAATTTAAAGAAAAATACTAATATTTATTCAAACTTTTTATTCTTTTTCTTCTTCTTCAAATAAATGCTTATATAATAAATTTATTCACACAAAAATTAATTCAACAACAATAAAATAATAAACGTATTTTATTAAAAAAAATTCTATGTTTATCTTTTTTAAATTTGCATATTTTTCTCTAAAAAATTTCCCCCTCTATGTTAATCCTTAATTATCAAAATTAATGCAATTTCAATTAAGCTATTGTTTTTTAGCATTACACATAATACTTGTTACACATGCATGAGTCAGCACTTCAATATAACATATTATAGTATTTTAATTTGAAATCTCGAGAGAGAGAGTAAGAGGGAGTTCATTAAAAAAATTGCTACAACTATATTTAAATACATTAGAGAGAGAGGGATGAAAATATATTTCATCAGGGTTTTATTTTCTCCAACCCCTGTCTTCTCTCTTCTTCTTGTCCACTTATAAAGTTTGCGTTTCCTGTTTAACAAATTTGAAAAGCTTGCAATAATCTTCACTTGTATATCTTCCCCCCTTGTGTCATTTTATTATCTTCCTCTTGCTTAAGGCTTGATGGGTGACAAACCCCCATCCCCCCTCTACCCACCCACCACGCCCAAGAGGCTGTCACATTTCGCGCCCTCGTTTGCATGTATACAAACCCTCTTTTATATACATGTCTTATTTAAACTGAACTGTATTTTCTTATGTAACGAGAATATTATATCACGTGCTTTTTATTTATGTTTTTAATTGGGGGAAATAAAAAGAATGCCATCTTACCTTTAAATTAAAATTTTAATTAAGAGATGCAATTTACGTATATATAATTTGTAAAACTACCATTTCAATTTTTGTATTTTTATTTAAATCATAAAATGAAATGTGAATATTTGATTCATTTTAAAATATTGTGCATTATTCATGTTTGTTTTGTATCAGATTTTATTTAAAAATTCAGTGATGGAAATGGATATTAAAATTTAAACATAGATGTGATTATAAAATGAGTACATATTTTTTTATTATTAAATGAAATTGTAATAACATTTTTGTTCATAAAATGTGTATTTTATATTACTGGTTTGATAATTTTTGTTAAAATATGATAATAATAATAATATTAATTTAATTCCTAATAATACTAAAATATTATGTTTATAATTATGAGTAAAAATGATATTTAAAATAAATATTAAAATATAATTGTAAAAATAATAATTATTATTATAAAAAATAAATTAAAATTTATTCTTTTTGATCAAAAATAGTTATTAAATTAAAAAACAATCTAATTAATTAATTTATGTTTTTTTAAATATACAATGACGAGAAACTGTAATAAATAAAATGAAAGATGTCACAAACTCTGTATTTTTTTTTGTCTATAATACAGTACTATGAAGTTAGTAACTTACTCTCATCATTTTTTTTTAACGCTTTTAAAAAATTCACGTATATAATATTTTTTAAATGAGATGACCTGGCTGAGTTGACTGAGAGAGACTCGACTGTATGGGAAAAAATGAGCAAATTGTGGGACTAAAGTTGGTATGGTCTCCCACGAGGAGAGGTAGGTGCATATTCTCTCTCTCTCTCTCTCTCTCTCTCTCTCTCTCTCTCTCTCTCTCTCTCTCTCTCTCTCTCTCTCTCTCTCTCTCGTATATATTCACTCGTTAACTAAAAGCAAAAAATAATAATACCAGCAGCACCTCCCACTCCATAATATACTGTCGTTCCTCCTTGTATATGCCAGAGTAGAAAACCGCAAGAGTTTCTAAAATTCTCAGCAAGTGACTTTATATTATTATTATCATAACTAGACAAACATCAAACACATTTTCTTCTATATATAAACTGTATTCACTTAAAAACACAAACAATATCAAATATTCGTAAAATAAATAAAGACTGCAATCATCTAAAATTGTAACTTTGCTGCTAAATATGAACTTGTGTAATAATTATAATTACGTATTTTGTTCAAGTCAAACTTTATAAAATGTTTATACACACTCTCTGAATTCTTAATATAATTTGAAAATTATAAAATGTAATATTTATTTTAAAAAAAAATTTGTAACTGAACTTTTTTTTTTTCTTAATGTAATAATTTTTATATAAGTTAAATATTTTTCACATGGATGTTATAATTTGAAAGAAATACTATAAAGTTTTAAAAATTTATATGAATTAGGTGAGTGTTAATTTTATAATTGTATATTATGAGATTTTACTGTTTTTTTTTTCAATTTACCGTTTGTTTTTATTGGTGATTAAAATTTTCTTTTCTTTGTCTCTTAAAGCCATGCCTGTTATATTTTTTTATCATTACAATGGTTGCGCAAAGTGCATATGTTTTTTTACTATCACGATCACTTCGCTAGGGCATATTTAAATTCTTTCATTCATCCTTTCTGTTACGATATTCATCACAAAGTTACATTTCAACGCTAATGGCAATATGTTAAATAGTTTTTTCCCTCTGTAACAACGCATACATTTTTTTTTATATATGTCTCATATACAATATAGCATGCTAAAATTTATACAATACTTATTCTAGCATCGTATAGTCTAATTTAATTAAGAGTTTATTATAGTATATAGCTTTATATTATTATTTATTTTGATTTCATATAAGCATAAAATTTTAATAACTTTTCAAGTCTATTATATCTATACATTTATTAAATATTATACTTTATAAATTATTGAGTATTTTGATAATAATAATAATAATTACAAGTGTTGTTGATCAATTTAATTAAAGTTGCTGTGAATAAATTGTAAATAATACTCAAGACTTTCTCACACACTGCACACACATACACGTACATGTAGTGTACGAGAACTTTACTAATATAAGCATGATGAATATGTAGGTGTATTTTAAAGTTGAAAATACATACTTTAGTTTACATCATTTTCTCAGAGTTTGTACAAAACGTATGTGTAATGTGTACACAATATTTTATATACTCACAAGTATAAATAATTACATCATTTTAAAGTTAACAAAATACATTTCTTAATTTGCAACCAGAAATTTTGTATACTTGTTGATGGAAGAAGAAAAAAATAAAAATAAAAATAAATAAATAAATAAAAGAAAAAGAAGAGGATTTTTTTATGGTTTAATTAAGTCGCCAAATACGATAAAATTTTCTGTATTGTTGTGTGTCGATTGCTCATTCTGCTCATCCTTTTTCTGTTATCAGAAAACAGTCATCTCCTCTTCTTCTCCTTACACCCCCTGCAACCCCTTTGGCCACCCACTCAAACAATAGATCTCTCTCTCTCTCTGAGTTCGCAAAGAGCTTCCCCTCTTCAATCTTCCTACTAAAACTCTCACACTACAAGTTCAGTGGAAACGAATCCCACTTTCAGAATTACAAGAGAGAGAAAGAGAAAGAGAGAGAGAGAGAGAGAGAGAGAGAGAGAGAGAGGATAAAAATAAAATTTTCCCAAAGAAATCGTTTTGACTTCATTTTAATTGATGAAAATAATTTAATAATAAAAATATATTATGTTAAAAAAAAATCTATACGGCAAGCTAATTGACACTTTTTAATTAGTAAGATAGCTCTTGTATAAAACCTTATGTATTATGCTATGTACTTTGCTTTTACTTCAAAGGAACCTTACGACAAAATTGTGATGATGATGAAGACGATAATAATTTTATAAATTGAGTGACGTGTTATAATATAAATTTACATCAAGATGAACTTGTATAATGTATTTTAAATGGAACTGTTAATTTTAGGAAGACATCGTATATAAACTATAATAATATAGACTTGAGAGGGTCTTCTTATTATATCATACAACACAACCCTCTCTTACAAATTTTCTAATATATTTTGCTAAATTATGTTCTTTGAATTAAAATTTCTGATTATTTTAAATGCACACCTTTCTAAATTTACTCAATTTTATAATGGTTAATAAAATGTCAAGTTCTTTCAGAAGTTAATAAAATTATTTTGTATTGTCGTTGTTTTTCAATAGTTTAACAATATGCTTGTTATTATTATTAGTTTTATTTTTTTAATAACAATTTAAAAAAAATATTGCACTAAACCACTTATTGTCCTAAAAATAAGCTCTTCTATGAGTCTTTTACCAAAGTCATCAACATTTTAATGCTAATTACATGTTTTAATGAAAAGAGTACAGAAAACTGAAATGAAATATTTATAAATGTCTTTCATTTTAAATTCTGATTTCACATCAACAAAAAGCATATTATTAAATTCAAAAAGTTGAAAGTAAAATATTAAAAAAAGAAGCATTAAAAACATTCAATTTACTTTTTCCTCTCTTGTATATAATTGAAAAGCGCAATCGAAAATGATTAAATGAAATGTGATTTTTACGAGTGCAGTGCGTTACTAACACACACAAAAAGTTTTGATTTTATAATATATTATATTGCTTCCCATAATATAGTATAGGATGGTATGGCATGTATGTATGTATGTATGGAAATTATACGTACAAAAGCATCAAGTTGGGGCAATACCCTGATTAATATTATACCATCGTTCAATGCTTTACATAATAAAAGTATAGACTTTATATTTTGCGATAAAGTATTATAATAATGATTCTACTGTATACACTATACCAACACATTTTCATTCTCTCGCTCCGTTATTTTCAAATAAGCTCTCTCTAAAAAAAAAAAAAAAAAATTCCCGTGAGTCTCTGTATAAAGCTTATTTTAAAATAAATAATTATATAAAAAAAAATATATATCCTACCTTTTATCACTAATTACTTAAGTAATTTACAGTAAAATGTATTGATTATCAATATAATAATGATTGACATTGTTTGTTTTTTTCATAATATTTTAATCTTTTTAAATAGATTTTAATCTATATAAATGTGACAACAAAAATATTATAATGTTTAAGTAATAATAATATTCTTTATTATATGGTAATAATATGAAATGGATACGATGCGTGAATACTATACGTATTGGTCACAATACTGTCTAGCATATATATTTTATATATATATATATATATATATATATATATATATATATATATATATATATATATATATATATATATATATTACATATATATATATATATATATATATATATATATATATATATATATATATATATATATATATATATTACTTTATTTATTTACATAGTTTATATAATACTGTTGATGTACTGTAAACGTACATTTACCGTAATATACATAAAGGATGGTTAAAATTAAATTGTCTATATTAAATTAATGTATTATGGTAAATAATATTTAATACTCGCATATGTTATTTGAGTATCAATTTTGTATTGATTATTTATAATGCTTTTTAATTTAATTTATTATTTGGGCTTAAAGTTCATGTTAAATGCCACAAAAATTGACATAATATCCCAATAACTTGTTTGTTTTTGTCTTGGCAAGAATTATCAAATCTATATCCCAAATAATACAAATAATACAAACACTAAATAAATTTGGTTTCGTTTGATATAATGTGTACTAACATTTATAATAATTTTATAATATATATACTAAAATAAAAATATATCTATACTACCTAAGCTGATTATTGTTTCAATTTTAAAACTTTATTATATGATTATTGATATTAGTTGGTTAAGCTTTTAAATGGTTTTATTTTATGTGTTAATTTACACTTTAGCCAAAAAATATGCGGGATTTAATGAATTATATATATATATATATATATATAATTTTTTTACTGGTATTTAGATTTGTATGTAAATTTATTTCGATTAAAGTTAAAATATTTGTTGATAAACTTCATAGTAATGAACTTTTTTTTTTTTTTTTTTTTTTTTTTGGCCAAATGCGTATGTGTATTGAAATTTTATTTCCACTGAAATGGTATTGTATAATAATGTTTATTCCATAGTTTATTATGCTAATTCTAATGTCTAGCGCCTGCAAAATTATATTATGCAAAATATTTACAAACAAGTTTCATAATTATATAAATACAATAACGTAAAAATAAAGTAATAATGCTAATATATTTTCTATAAAGATTGCAAATAGAGTCATTGGGAAGTTTTCTATTTTTTGAAATGTTGAAAATTTTAATTTTGTATGCATATCAAATTTTTATGAGTTGTAAAAATATTACATTTTTTTTTCTTTCTATTTTATCATACTATAAGATGAAAAATTTTAAGTATAAAATTGTTAATGGAATATTTTTAAGATAACTCACAGATGTTACAATAATTTACATAAATTTTTAATGAAAATGTTTTCAAAAATAAACAAATAATTAAATACTATAATAAAATACAGATGAAAGTATAATTTTTTTACTTTCTATTTTTTGTATGTAAAGTAAAATAATAATAATAATAAAAATACTGTGATTTGATGAAAGCGTAATGTTTTGGCTAGATGTATACAGTAACTTTTTTTGTTTCGAAGCAGTAAAAGGGGGTTGATATTAAAAAAAAAAAAAAAAAAAATGATGTTGTATACATAAAATACTTTCATGGTTTAGTCAGGCAATGAATCTCTCTAGTTAACGTTGTTATATACCGGTATGATGTTCTCACATGTATAGGCTCCAGCACTGCAGCTTGTCACCATCATATACATGTATTTATATATATACATTCACAAAATGTATTGTATATATAATGGTTTATATAATATGAGCAGTGAAAGAGTATGGTATATATTTATATATATACACACTATACATCGGACAGTCGAGTTGTGAGTGAAGCTGAGAGTCGTTGAGATATTAGCATAATCAAAGCGGGCAGTGGTAAATTGCCGTTTGCTAACACACGCTTGCTATAATACTCTCGCTTGTCGCCTACTGTCTATGTGTGTACACATTATAATGTAGTATACCCTCATAACTATACACACTATGTATATATTACGCATTATATGTGACCAAGGGTGCACTTGTTTTTATGATTCTAGTCTCTCTCTCTCTTTCTCTTTCTCTTTCTCTTTCTCTTTCTCTTTCTCTTTCTCTTTCTTTCTCTCTTTCTTTTCATCCACGGCTGTATGCTCTACTAAAAAAAAAAAAATTTAGTAGTGGTTGCTAGCTATACGACTATATATTCCATCCAACAAATATCGATTATCTTTGTATAAGCACAAGTAGAAAGAGAGAAAGGAGAGAGAGAGAGAGAGAGAGAGAGAGAGAGAGAGGTAAACCCCCTGCCAGAGGCACACCAACTTTTATACAATGCCGCAAACACAAACAATCAGAAGGTTCTGATTACTCCTTTTCCAACAAAAATTTTAACTATATAATGTTTTTATATTGTATTTCAACATATCAATCTTTTATTACTTTATTGTTTATATAAATGAATTATCTTGTATATTATGTATATGTGCGTGAGAGATTTTAATGTCAAATATAATTAATATTTATTATACTAAATTTTTAATTAAATTTCAATGAAATATTTTGAGGAAGTCAACCTTTAATTTGGTTTACCTCAAACCTCAAATAAGAGTTAAAGTAAAAGACTATAATGTCAAAAATGTTGTGATCAACCTCAGAAATGTTTGGTGTAATGTAAATTAAATTTGAAATTTCATGTACAAAAAAAAAAAAAAAAAAAAAAAAAAAAAAATTAGACGAGGTTTATACTTTGACGTCATTGGTGCATTTGTTTCCACTACTTTTTATAAGTTTATTTTATGAAACATTAATTTAATGTCCTGTATTTACGTGCGTAATCCAGCAGTAGTATAAATATTCTGTATGACGTAATATACTTACATACCAGCTAGCATTAAATTCCATTATCTTTGTTGCACGTAATTACTAACTATACTTTCAACAATGTGATTTTTTACATTAGGAAAAAAAAAGGAGAAAAAAAAAAACTTTATAGCAAAATCAATATAGTACACACAACTTAGAATAAAAACTTTTTTTTTTTGACTCATTCTCAAAAAGTTTTTCTCAAAACATTTTTTGTAAGTAGCAGTCAAAGTGAGTAAATTTATGGAAAAAATTTACGGACTGATACTACGTGAATTTAACTTTAATTTTTGTTGATAAAACTTTCTCTCTCTCTCTCTCTCTCTCTCTCTCTCTCTCTCTCTCTCTCTCTCTCTCTCTCTCTCTCTCTCTCTCTCTCTCTCTCTCTCTCTCTCTCTCTCTCTCTCTCTCTCTCTCTCTCTCTCTCTCTCTCTCTCCTCCTTGTTAGTGATACATAAAGTTAGATATTCTATGTATAAAATCCTTAATTCTTACATGGAGCACATTCTTCTATATTATACGTATATTATAATCCTAAAAGAGAAATTAAATAGTAATACTATAGTACGTACAGTACGTATTACGTACTTGACTTCATATATATATATAAGAAGTCAGTGAGTATATATATAATCTTTAGAGTCTTTAGGAAAACCATTTATAAGAGATCAAATTTAAATTACTATATAGTGAGGGTTGATGTTGGTTAGAAAGTCTAGGGTATAGGAAAGGAGGTTGGGGGTAGAGAGGATAAAATCATATGCATATTAGTGAGGCAAATAATATATATAGAATACGCATTTTACCCTCAAAATACGTCGTGCATTATCAAGTATCGAAGTGTTTTGAATAATAAATAGTAACATCATGCATTAATCGTGTTACTAAAATGTGCGTGTGATACATTGTCAATTTATGTTTTAAAAGGTTTTGACATGCAATGAAAACTTTGGCTTATATATAGATATAAAATAAGTTAAAGCTATAAACGTATTTACAAGGCGTGTCCATATATCTTAATAAGTATAACATAAAAAATTAATAACAGCTGCAAAATTAGCATGTGCAATATGTGTTTGAAAAAAATATATTCGTCGATTTCTTTCTACCCCCAACTGATCTTCATATCCTTATTTAAGTTTGTTTTTTTTTTTTTTTTTTTTTTTTTTTTTTTTTTTTTTACATGCATACACTTAATGTGTTGATCACATTACACATAATTACTTTACTTGACAATAATCAATATCTTTGAAAGTTAAAGGCTTAGAACACCTTGGCGTAAACAGGGCGAGTTGTGACGTCAGTGACCGCCAGTGGCATTTTGTGAATGGAAAATAAATTAGAAATCAATGACTCAGGCCAAATAAACGTTGATTTTCAGGTTTATTAGGATATTGCACAACTTTTTTGTTCCAGGTGTGCTACGCCTTTAAATTTTTTAAAATTTGAAAACTTTTAAAATTGCTGATATTTTAAACTCGGGTTGCTGCTTTTTTATGGTAAAAAAAAAAAAAAAAAAAATTTAATGCATTTATAGGTACAACATGTATTTATAATGTTTTTTTTTAATTAATATTATTTTTGAATAAATATTTTACCTTCATACATGTCTTGTGAACACGTGACACTCTATTTTGACGTTTAAACTTATAATTATAATTTATAATTTAGTTTATAGTTTTTTTTTTTTTTTTAAGTTTTTAGTTTAACATTATTTACTTTTTGTTTTAATAATTCTACTTGTGTGTATTGTATACTTTGTTTCTGAATGAAAAGCTAAAGCATTGTTTAAGCTATTATAATTATTATCGTGTTTCAAAGATATATATATATATATATATATATATATATACTTTGCTATACATTACAATACATGTTTGCAAGAAAGACATTGTATTTAATATATATATATATATATATATATATATATATATATATATATATATATATATATATATATATATATATATATACAGTATATATATATTCGTATTTTTAGTAAAGGTATAGAGAAGTAGATATGTATTATATAAAAAAAGAAGACTAAAAAAATAATAATAATAAGGACGAAGAACATTTCATAAAACATAAGCTTCATTTTTTTCCCCTCGTTATAGAATCCTGTTGAATACCTTACTATAAATATGTACTTGTAATATGTACTATGTAATTGTACTGAATATAAAATAATACTCTACAGTATATACTTATAATATCTCGTCCTTAGGGATGCAATTTAATGTAAAGTTAAGATAGGAGAATATTATACCACATTCAATTGCTTTGCGGGTTGCTTACTTTTTTTTTGTATCACCACGCCCCCCCCCCCCTCCCCCCCCCCCCCCGTTTTTTTTAGTCTTATTCTCTGTGTGCCTTTAGCTGTTAAGTTCATCTGCTTTTGTAGAATTCAACAATGGTTTTAGAAGCCAGAGAGTGTCCCAATGCCTGAAACTTTTTTTATCTCTCTCTCTCTTTATATGAAGCAACAATGGTACAGAGTACATAGGACGCTAATCTCAACTGACTAGTCAGCTTCTACAAATGATGAGTGTATGTATTCTCTCTCTCTCTTCCGTGATTTCTGTTCACTCTGGGGAGATTTACAACCTTGTCTAAAGCTTCATATATTCAATAAATCCATTCTATTACGTATTATCAATCATTTAATGTTGGCATTATATCTATTACGGTTGATTAAATTTTTAATATTTTATAAAATTTCTACTTTTTTTATAATATTTTTTTATGATATTATTTATAACCTTTTGAGTAATGTGTTATGAAAAATATAATTTAAGTTAAAGTTAATTAAAAATATGAAATATACTGATTTTTTTTCCTCTCTTCTTTTTGTCTTTTTTTTTTTTTTTTTTTTTTTTTTTTGTGGTTGAGGAAAAAAAAAACATAGCAAGGATATAACGTCGAAAAAAACTGGAACTAAAAAAAAGTGTTTAATGAGAATTTTCAGACATATGCAGTAAAAATTTGCGAAAGGGAGGCAGACAGAAAATAATTTCTGCTATTCAAAACTTGTGCTGGAAGCAAAATATTGACGTATAGTAATTGAATAAGCACTCACTGTCAATTTTTTTTTATACTTTTTTTCATTGTTATTAATACTGTAATAGAAAAAGCACATACAAACATACTTATTTTTCTTCTTCTCAATATCAAAAGAAGAAAATTGATTTATAACAATTCTTTACATTACACAACTTCATTTTTTTCCCTTTCTTAATCGAGAAGTAAAGACAAATTATTTCTATTTCATAGATTTATATAAAATATACTGAACATTTTTTTATATCTAAATGATTGATTATTCTTTTTATATTTGTTTTACAATTTGTAAGGAAAAAACATTTGAGTCAATATTTTAAATTAACCTACTGACCGCATCAAAACCATTTAAAATTTTATATTTAGTATTAAAAAAAAAAATCATTTTTTTATAAAGTGTCACATACGACACTTACTTTTTTAATGTAACTGCCCTCTTGAGAAATATAATATTTTTATTTGGCTCACATAATATTACACTTTATATTTTACTAACTTAACTTAATGTTAAGAAATTGTTTATAAAATAACAACAACAACGAACCATCCGCCTAATTTTATATAAAATTATACTTGTGAGGCAACCGGGGGTTTGCTATATATGTAATCATAACTAACTTTACGGTCAAGAAAATTCATTATAATAAAAATAAATGAAGGTCTATAGTTTAAAAAAAAAAAAAAAAGTTTTTATGTCCGCTATAGCGCGCTTCCGGTTCTCAATGATGAGACCATGCGTTCTCACGTAAGATCTGCGCACGCCACCTTTGCCAACTTTGCGAACCAAAACTTTACGATGCCCATCATCCTTTCTCATAATAAACTGTATATAACTTGCTGGAAAACTGTTTCTTCTAATTAAATTAACAATAGAATTTTAATAAACATTATAATATAATCAGACATATATTTCTTGCATGATATTTTCATTATTCTATAATTATTTTTAAAATATTAATAATAATAAATTTAACTTTATTATAAATTAAAATGATAAATTTTATTTTGACAATATTTATCATTTGAAAAATATTCTTAATTAAATGATAAAAACTTTTTAGTATAAAGTTAAAATTAAATTCAATAGTTTTTGTGATGGCACTAAAAGAAGTTATAATGGTCCAATGTTTTGGCAACTGTGAATAGTAAAGTATACACTCACGAGAGAGAAAGAGAGAGAGAGCGAGAGAGAGAGAGAGAGACAGAGGGAGAAGAAAAAAATTGGGAAATGTTGTGTACTGCAGTAAAGGGCACAAGAATTATAATACAAACAACACTTGTGTATATAAAACTTACTGCATTACACAAAAAAATTACTTAATTATTTCTTAATTTATAATTAAATATATTTCTTACCTTGTACGAA
This sequence comes from Ecdyonurus torrentis, assembly GCA_949318235.1. Lineage (NCBI taxonomy): Eukaryota > Metazoa > Arthropoda > Insecta > Ephemeroptera > Heptageniidae > Ecdyonurus > Ecdyonurus torrentis. The sequence goes on along the minus strand of OX439128.1, from coordinate 3,021,886 downwards.
GAGAGCCGGTAAAAACGTCACCAGAAGTATCGCTGTGAGATGCATTGTTGTAGAATTGTGTAGCCTTTTCATTGTTATATTTCTTCTAATAGTATATATATTTTTTTTAATTTAAATATTATAAATTTTGCATTAAATTTTAAAATGTTTATAGTACATTTTTAATAAGTTTTATACTTATTTACAAATTTATACAATTATCAATTATTCTAATCACAATAATAACACTTATATAATGAATCACACTTATATATTTTAATTATTTTTTCCTACTATTATAATATTCTTAAATCACTAAAACACTTATTACAACGATTATATTATATTTGAATTAAATAACGTATTTGATAATATTCACTACAATATTAATATTGTTATATTAACTTGTTTTTTTTTGTTTAGTTTGGGCTACACTTCACATATGTGCATGACATGCCGGTTAATTAGCAAATAAAGACAGGTGAAGTCTCCAGGTGACTTCCCGTCTATTGATGAATATTATACCGACCAACGTTTCCGATCTCGTTCGTTCTGCTAGTAACACACAACGCTAAGGACGAGTGTGCAAGTGTCTCGGCCCAACGGTGGGTTCTATGCGAGTGCGGCGGGTTTGCCTGCTTTCAGTTTTCAGTCCTGCGCTTGCTTTTGCTACCAAGACAGTGGGGGAGCTGGTGTACTGGTGCTGCTTTGCAATACTTCACCACCACCACCACTACCACCAACCAAGCAACCTATTTTAGCTTTATTATACCACCGATAGAGGCACCACTAACGCAACAATAGTATAGCGCCACGCTCAGAAATTCTCTTGAACTATCCATTCATTTTTTTTTTTTTTTTTTTTTAATTTTATTTTAATTTTTATATACACCCAGTATTACACATAATTTTTAAAATTAGAAATATTAGTCATGTAACCAAAATGTAACTTGTACAGTTGATTATCAAATTGACGCTCATACTGATAAAAATATTTTTGGATTACAAACAACTCATTAATTTTCCGCTTTGGATTATATAATTATTTAAAGTTTTGTAATTATTAGATAACAATATTTAGCTTTTTGATGTACACATGAATGAAAAGGTAAATAAATTACTAATTATCAAAATACTGAAATATTTTTCTAGCTGTATTTACATTTCATTAAATAACGCACAGTTGGTAAATAAATACGCAAGTTAAAAAAAGTTCCTCTGGTTTTTAATTATTTATTGTATTAAATTTAATTAACTTATTAATATGAATTAATTAATGTTTCTCACGCAACGGTAAGAAATTAAATTCCTTTTTTTTTTTCAAATAAGAAGCATGTTTATTATTATTATTTTGATTTATTGCTATTTTTGTCCAGCAAAAAAGAAGCATTAGTATAGGTATAAGGGATAGAAGAGAGAGAGAGAGAGAGAGAGAGAGAGAGAGAGAGAGAGAAAAGAAGAAAAAAAAGAATGAACTACATCAAAATAGAGAGATTTGTTTTTTCTGCAAGGATAATTTTTGTATTGGATGTAAAATATATTTTTGTTCTTGAAAAGTCATGACTCCAAAATCTTCAAATCACGACTTTATCGTGTGTAAAGTTATGTTCTTGCAGACGCAATGATGCGTTTGAATTACAAACTACGTTACATTTCCTTTTGTCGATCACAGAAATAAGTTTACGAAAAAATGAAACGAAAAATTCTACATTACAGAAAAATCCTTTATGTATATATATATATGTATATTTTAGAAAATTGAATTAAAAAAATATAACTTTTTTCACTTTGAATGTTTAGATATGTTTCAGTAAAATTCTTTTAAAAGAAAAAAATTCCAAAGCTCTCAAAACTTTAACATTTTTTTTTTATAAAAGAATCGCTTTTTTGTATGGTACTTGTGTACTTATATATATATATATATATATATATATATATATATATATATATATATATATATATATATATATATATATATATATATATATATATATGCAATTTTTTTTTTAACTTTTATAAAAATACGTTTTTAACAAACATGAAGATTTTCTTTTTTATATAACAAAAATCGAAGAGAGAGAGAGAGAGAGAGAGAGAGAGAGAAGGGAGGGGGGGTCAAATCGCATGCAAAACAATAAACTCACATATAATATCACAATAAAATGGTAAAATTGTTTCTCTGTCACTGACATCTTGTCTTCATATTATTTTGATCAGAAAGCAATATATAATATAAACATATTATTCAATACAAATATAAGTAAAAAAAAAAAAAAAAAAAAAAAAAAACACTGGACTGGGGGTGTATGTATTGTATATAAATGTAACTTTATTAAGTGATACAACATTTGTCATTTGTTGTTATATACTTCATAAAAGTTATACGTTGAAAATGAATATGTATAAATATATTTTATATATGTATATATAAAAGAAAACATAGGATATTATACACCATACCGTTAATGTTCTTCATGATGTTATTAAAAAAGATGTCGTATTCGCGTTATAGTCACATTATCAAACAGAGTGAAGGCATATCATCACATCCCCTATATAAACACCCTCCCCCCCCCCCCCGCCCACCCACAAAAAACTTGATGATATTCACCCCTTCCCCACTCGCTATACTTTCTCCTCTCATAACCTTCTCTATAAAACTTTGCATGTCCTTGATTTAACTTTCCTTCATACACAAAATTCAATAATAAATATATACTTTAAAGAGAGGAAAATCCAAAGCACTATAAAAAAATATATTAACATCGTTTATTATTACAATATAAACATTTTTTTTTAAGTATTAACAAAAAAGTACGTAAATATACTTTATATACATTTTTTATACTTTATGAAAATATACGTTTAAAATTATTATGTTTATGAACTCTTCATAAAAACATATTTAGCATAATCGTATTTTTATAGATATGTAAGAGTAAAAAAAAAAAAAAAAAAATACACGGTTTATTTTTTTAAAAAGTTTTAAGCGAAGATTTTCCCCTATAGTAAACGTGTAAATAATTAGCATGTATGCGATGACTTATGATATATCTATTTATAATTTTTTTAATGATATTTTTGCATTACTTTTTTATTTTATTATTATTTCCGCTAAATGTGTTTTTGATGCCATCTCTTGCCTAAGACACGTTTCATGTCTACGTTTTTTTTTTTTTTTTTTTTTTTTTTTTTTTTTTTTTTTTTTTACATATATCTTGCTTATTTATTTTTAGTTGTGAAATCGCTGGATCTCGATGACGTGTTTTAAAGCACACACACATTTTAGTTTTTATTCATCATCATGAGTTTCACAGAAAAGACCTAAGGGGAAAAAATATTGACATATTATTATTATAAAAAATCAAAGAGATATCTTAAAAGAAAAAAAAAATACCTTCATGGTTTAATGTTGCTAAGTTTAATTAGTTGATGACATTTGCAAGATGAAATATCAACAACTCTTCTTAAAAATACATTTCTATAAATTTATTTTTGAAAAAAAAAAAAAAAAAAAAAAAAAAAAGTTTTTCAGACACAACACCAGAAGGGCTGTAAAAAAAAAGAGATATCAGAAGTTTGTATGCAAAAAGTTAGCAAAGAAAAAAATGTAAGTTTCAAGCTGGCTACCTGACTCAAATTTAATGATTTTTTTCAAGTAACATATCAAAAGTTTTTTTCTTCTTTTCTTCAAATATTTTGTAAGTAATATTTTTCCATTTGGTTTGAGCTTACTGATACTTGGAAAAATATATTTCCAACGGTTATTACTGAGAAAAATAATCAAAATTTTACATGATCAGTGTGGAATTAAGTACTATTCTTCTCAATTATAGGATCTAGGAATTAAAATCTATCCCATATTTTTATAGAGCTCAGTGTTTATGACTTTAATCAAAATGTCATATTTTTAGGATACTATTTGTGTGTTTTTTAATTATATGTTTTTTAAAAGTTACAGTAAATATCTTTGCCAAAAGCATGATAGTTTAGTTGTTGATTTCATATTCAGTATAAGAAATAACATATTGTCAAATTACTGTATGACTTCACGAAAGACAATATATAAGACCATATATATTCACGAGCTAATTAATTATAAATCAAACTCTTTCAGAAATATGTAATATTTAACGTAATTATTTTTAAGTATACTATTAAAAGCGTAGAACACCTTGAACAAAAAACATGTCTAATATCCTAGCATACCTAAATATCAACGTTGATATGGCTGTAGTCATTGATTTCTAATTTATTTTCCAGTCACAAAATGACAGCTGCGGGTTTAAGACGTCACAGCTCGCCTGTTTCTGCGCGCGTGGACTAGTGAGCTGCGACGTCATAAACCCAAAGCTGTGATTTTGTGAATGGAAAATAAATTAGAAATCAATGACTCCGGCCAAATTAACGTTAATATTTAGGTATGTTATGTTAGGATATTAAGCAAATTTTTTGTTCCAGGTGTTCTACGCCTTTAATCATAGACCTATGATATTTATAATCGAATAGTATAACATGCACTTTTAGTTTTCTAAATGATAAATAATAATGATATAAGGCCTGTTAGTTTCCTAGGGATTGTGAAATCACTGTGCTGCAATGGGGATTCAACACCTATGTGTGTATTTTTTACTATGATCTTATTGAATTTTTAGTTCTTGGAAACTGTCATCGAAATTTTGAAAATACGACGCGCGCCAATACTTGAAATCCACATTAATGCTATTCGTAAACCCTGTTCTCTGCACCAAAAATGACGATCGCCTTTGGTTATTCAAATGGAATGCGCATTTTTTGGTGCAAGAGAACAGGGTTTAAGAACAGCATTATTATTCTAATGCAGTCAGCTGATGGTGAAGGTTATTATTATTATTTTGTCAGCCTATAGCGTATGAACCATACATACTATAGCAGTTCAAACATCTATACTAACCTATACATACATACTATAGCGGTATGAACCGACTTAGACCTTAGTTCTATTGCAATAGTGTCGTAAAATTTGCCTATACTGCAGGGGCTTTTGTAACAAAACAATCACCGCCCGCCGTTTTATGTATCTCAAGGCATTGTATATACTTATTTTTCTCTTAATACTTTAGGATTGAAAGGCTTAATTGATTTATATCCTACATTTGTAAATATTTTTGCATCTTAATACAATATTTTGTAAATTGGATTATTGCGTTCATAGAGTGTATTTAAAATAAATATTAAACAATATAATATAAAAAATTATATATATATATATATATATATATATATATATAATTATATCATTCCTCTAAAAGTATATGAATAATTTATATATTAGCAAAACGATTTATTTATATTCAAAACTCAATTTACTGCAGCCTACAGTATAAAAAATATAGAAAACATCATGTAAAATAAACAAAATTGTGAAAAAAAAGCAAGAATAATTATTTATATATATATATATATATATATATATATATATATATATATATATATATATATATATATATATATATACATTTATGCTTTTTTATGAACAATACGCTGTATATAAACCTTGAACAACACATTATTTTAAACTGAACATATGGATTTGACCCGACTCTACTGTATATTGAATATATTTTGTTCTTTGCCGATGCTATACAAATGTATCAAAAGAATATTCAAAATATTATTCTCTCTTTATGTGTAATAAAAATGTAAAAAATCTAAATGTCTCTGTGTTTGATGTAAAAATACATTTTGTAACCTTGAAAGTAGAATATAATATTTTGTGACACGAGAGCAAGAATTAAAGTAAAAATATTTTGATTTTTTTTTTATATATAATATTATATACCTTGTTTGGTAACTTAATAAGAGCGAGGCAAGATTGAATAACTTTATGAAATCAATATGTTTGTCAGGTGTTCAGGGCAACCAACTTTTATCTACTGAAATATCAATCAAAAATTTATATTAAATATTCTTGTCTTCTTCATGCAAACAAAAAGTCACTTGTGATTTTTATTTTTTGTCACTTTTTTATATTAATGTAAACATTTTTATTATTAAAATAACTTTTTAATATTGTTGTGTATATAAACAGCTGCTACAACAAAGTTGGGGGATAAATGATAAACCAACATTATTATTATACAAAAAAATTAAAAAAAAAAAAAAAAAAAAAAAAACAGAAAAAACAGAAAAAACAGAGAAAAAAGTAAGGTTGGAATGCATTTTTTAAAATATAAATATTTACTTCAGGATTTTTTTTTTGTTAATGATTTCAACAGGAATAAATAAAATCATAGATCACACTATTTTGGAATTACTCACAACTTCCCATTTCACAATTTGGAATTTTTCACAATTTTGTATTTTGTGGTAGTTGATCACGTAAATGAAGCATTGTTGAAGTGGTATAGTTTGTATTTTACTAAATATGATATATAATAAAGAACGACATAAAAAACTGCACAAATACTTCCAGTACTTGATAAAATTAACAAAAATTAAATATATTATATGGTATATGAAACAACACGCCACAGCAGATGCGTTTCTATTTTCCAATTCCTTCAATCTTATAAGGATACTACAGATATTAGAGACTATGAGCCTAATATGCTATTATGGTCTTTCACGGTGCCTCAATCATTGCCAAGGAGAGAAAACAGATACATACATCGATATGTATAATATATCGATGATCGATCTATAGATATGTCGGATAAAAACCCAGTAAGCCATAAAGAAAAAAAAATTACTTCTTTATTTTTATGAAAGCAATATGATTCTTGCTTACAAAAACTGTTACGTGATTAAAAAGTAAATATATTCTAAAAAAGAGAGTATCATTCTTTATCTGTGAATTTTACTTTTAAAGAAAAAGAAAAGGTAAGAGTAAGTTTTACTAAATATTGATAGAAACTCTCTCTCTCTCTCTCTCTCTACCTCCTTCGCTGAGTATTTCTCAAAGTAACTTTGATATTTAAAATTAATATGTTGCAGTAAAGTATCAAAGTACATTTTATATTGTGGTTTTCCCTCTTGACTTTATAACAAAACTAATAAGAATTCATATTATAATATTTGGAGGGTAAAAAGAGGGAATAAAGCATTTACTGTTATTATCATTATTTAACAGTACCACAAAACGTTCATAATATTATTTAACACACATAAGTCAGTTTAAGAAGAAAAGGGGTTGAATTTCATTGTTTTTCAAAATGACGAACAAGTTTTAGCTTTTAAGAAAATAATTTATATTTGTCTAATAATGTATTCAAGGTTCTGTAAAGAATTCAATGAATGGCCAATGATTTCTGTTTTTGTTTTTATGGCAAATTTTATGGTAAATGTCAAATTTAAATAGTTGATAAAAGTTTTTTAAAAAAGTAAAAAATGAAAATGATGTTAAAATACAATAATTTATGGAGTTTTTTCATATTATGCTTATTAGTTTTCTCTTTAATTATTTTGTATTCCTTATTATAAAAATCATTGATCAATAATTAATAATATTAATAACTTAAATATTACGAAGCTTTTATTTCTTTCTAAACAAAAAGTTAAATTTGGCTTTCCTATACTGTATTTATTTAACTGTAAACCAGTCATTAAATTTCTCTTTTAAAAATAAATTCACTTTTTCTTTCTTTCCTTTCCTCTTTTTTTTTTTTTTTTTTTTTTTTTTTTTTCTCTCATTTTTCTCATTTACATATCAATTTTTATTAAAAAAATAACCATTGCAAATGAAGCAAAAATATATTTTGGTTTGCACTTGAGAAATTTCTCAATATTCTTCTTATTATTTCTTTCTTGAGTAATATTATTTTTTCTAAAGTTGTGAAAGAAAGAAATTTATTTTTTAAATAACGAGTTCGATAAAAAAAATTTTCAATTGGATTTTTTTCTCATCGCAACAAGAAAGTCAAGTGGCATTTTTCCGTTCTCATTCTATTTTTTTCCCTCAGCAACCCTCTGTATTTTTCTCTACATTACATAATTAAAGTAATACAATATATTTTTAGAGTTGTAAAATACATCTACATAAAATTTAGTTCAATGTTTTGAGGTGGTATTTAATGAAGATAGTAAAATTAAAGTTAATATAATTACATTAAAGGACAAAATTAGTAGTGTACTTTAAAATATATATAACGGGGGTGTCTCTTTTTCTTGTTATTTCAACGCCTCTAAAGTATACTATTTCTGCGATGTATATATATATATATATATATATATATATATATATATATATATATATATATATATATATATATATATATACACACACACACACATACATACATATACATAAAGTTCCTACTTATGAAAGTTGGAAGAAAAAAAAACGGCACATAAAACGTAATAGGAGTTCCAGCAGCTATAATAATGAAACAAAACGAAACATATAGAGTATTAACAAAAAAAAAACTACTATTGCAATCTGTGCTAAAGATAATGTGAAAAACAGTTTGAAATGGGGAAAAAAAAAAAAAAAAAAAGATTAAAGGTTATACCTAGAAAATTTAATTTTAACATTATTATTTTGATCTTTTTTCTATATATGTAAAAGAGAATATGTATGTGAGCCTGATAAGATTAAAACTATTTTATTGCATTTTTTTTTCTTACGTATATAATGCTGTATGTTATTATTATTATTATATATATATATATATTATTTTATTTTTTTGGGAGAGAACTTTTATTATAAGAAGAAAAAACTTGTGTATAAAAAAGATTGTTCTCTCTTGTATATTATTCTAGTCGTGTTTTAAAATAATGTCGAACAAGTTGAGTTTTTCTAAACTGTATTTTCTTTAGCCTCAAGGGTACAAGAAAAAAGAAATAAAAAAATAAAATCTCTGGACCATTTCAACTGCTCTACTAAAGGGTGCAGCACCTGCTTAGTAAGCTACGCTTCACTCGCATATAAAATACCTACATATTGTGACAGCGATACATAATATACACAAACAAAAATCAGCGTGGACAAAATTTTCATGAACACTCTCTCGTCCGTGTGTGTATACAGTTTTTATTTTAATAAAAACACAAAACTTTCAATACGACATTAAGATCTTATAGGTTTATTTACCGCCGCGTTTCTTTAAGGGACAAAAAAAAGAGCAACAAGCCTGTATTTGTTTTAAAATTTAATTTTTTATAATTGTTCGTTTATCACCCTCTTTTCTGTGTAGTATGTTTGTATACATTAAATTAAAACATATTATTTATTTTTGTATAATCAGCTAACTGAAAATTAATGATATCTAAACACGCATGAATTAGTTCTCTTTTCATCATGTGACTTTTTTTTAAAGAGGGTCAATTAAAAATTCATATATTATTTGTTTCTTTTATGTTTAGAAAGCACTTTTTTTATTGTTCCTACAATAATTCAATGAGTTGTTACTTGAACAAAGCTAGATAATTCCAATAAACACAAATAGTGTGATGGACTGTTTCTCTAATTTCAATTCATGCTCTGGACAAACTACGTATTTCATTAATTATCAAGTTATTTGTAACGGAACTACAATTGAAATTTAAACTATTAAAAACAGATAATTACATTAAATTTGTTAAGGATAGATTAAGTAAAACTGAAGATATCAGCCTGGCCTTCTATAATACCCCTGCATTTAATATCAATGGGTGGAAAGGCCCAAACTGTACAGACAGGCATGTTATTACCCGTTATGCGGTGCATGATTTCCATCATGTAATCTGTCAGATTAAAGAATATCACGAGTGTAATGATAAATGTGTATGTTTGTTATGTGGTGGCCTATGTACTAGGTACCACTTACTTCATTGTCCATCTCGGACCCTATCATTAAGTCAATATGCAAAACTGTAGACTTATAGAGTGCAATGTAAATATATGTGTATAAGAAGTACACCTTGGTGTTTAAAAAATAAAATAAATTAATTATCAAGAATTATTAAACTTAAAAAATTGTAATTATGCTTTCTGTTGAAAAATTATAGTAACATGTATATCATATAATGTTAAAATAAAATTTAAAACTTTTCAGGTGTAAGTGTGTTGTACAGAAATAAAATAATCTTTCATAATATACCAAATGTAATCAAAGAGAATAATTATAAAAAGGATTAGAGGGTATTATTTTTAATCAGCTTATATATGGTTACTAGTGGTTAGATATAAATGCAGGTACATTGTATAACTTTAAAGTATTTTTAATTATTGAAATAGTAATATATTATTCTGTAACACTATTCAACCAGGTTTAATGTAATATAATTTAATATTAATTTAAACTTCTGAAAATAAAACTTCATTGGTAGTTTAAAAATTATAAAGTTTGCAAAGTATGTTTATATATATATATATATATATATATATATATATATATATATATATATATATATATATATATATATATATATATATAAAATAAAACTTTGAGCTTTTCTCTCATTTATTACAATGACAAATATTGACATCTCTAATAATTAAGGTAAGGTTAAAAATATTTTCGTTGCAAGTTTTGTAGAACGGGCACTGAATTTTACTAATTAAACTGAGGAGAGAAATAAGACGCATTAAAAAAGTAAAACTGTTAAAAATGAGCCTCAAAGTATTGTAAATTTTATAAAATGTTATTATAAATGTTAAAATGTTTATAATTTTCATAAATTGGACTACAATAAGAAAATATTGTTAGTGAATTAAATATTGGAACTTTTACTTTTTTTTTTGTACAGTTCCTGACGTAAAAATTTATTCTGCACCACCTACAGTATCTTGAATACAAAAGTACAGTATCTGCTTTAGAATATGTCTTTCTTGTACAGTTCCTGACGTAAAAAATTTATTCTGTACCACCTACAGTATATTTAAAACAAAAGTACAGTATCTGTTTTAGAATATGCCTTTCTTGTACAGTGTGAATGATTATCTTGACACTAAAGTGTCAAAGTAAAATATGAATAAAATTTTATGATATTGTTTGATATAATTTGTACAATTATGACAGTTTCTACAATGTAAAGTCATTGAAATTAATAAAATCTATAATATTTTGATATTAACATTTTTTGTGAAAATTTCAATAAATATAAATCTCTTTATTGATGGGAAATTTTAGAAACTCTATAACACAATAAAAAATAAAAAAAACTTTAGATTTTAGTATCATTATTTACTTTGCTAAATTCTTCATTCTTATTGAAGAGGCAATGTACTTCTGGTTATATGGTGTGTGATCACTTTGAGTATAGGAATTTGCCTTTTTCTCATCCCAGTTGGTTATACTTTAAATTTTTATATATGCCCTTTTAAATATCCAATTAGGAATTATTATTATTACGTAGTATTATAAATGCACTGTACACGCAACATTGTATTTGCGTCAGTCAACATTGAGGATTACGTTGTATAGATTTTGTCATGAGAAAACCATACACATGTGTACACAAAAATAAAACAAGAAAGTTGCGTATAGTCAAAGTGTAATATTTATCTCAAAACTTATAAATTATGCAAACTATTTTCAAACAAAGATGACATCAGTATTCACACGCTACTTTATTTAATATTAATGAGAAAATAAATCAATACTTTTTATACATGTAACTTTTCTCGCTTTTTATTTTGTTTTAGCATTGATTTCTGTTGTTGTTTAAAACAAAACAAAAAAAATGTAGTAAAACATTATTTCTTTATGATGGAGTGTTAATTCTCCCCTGATGAGAAGTTTTGATAGGCAACCCGCAACACAGCACGTAACAAAAAGTTGCCTACTATACAGGCGGAACATTAGATAGGCGTATCACACAAAAACGTACTTACATAAGAAAATAGTGAGATGAAAATCAATGATAGTTTTCTTATATAGTAAAAGAAGGGAGAAAGGTTCTTACTTCTATAATATATATACATATATACATATATATATATACATATATATATATATATATATATATATATATATATATATATATATATATATATATATATATATATAATATACCCTATACATAAGATAGAGCCAAATAGCCTTAACCTAAATTTATCAATATACGAAAGAGTGTTAAATTTGATAATGTATACATAACCGATTACTGGTATAATGCCAACAACATCCATACTAAACTAGTGGAAGAGAGAGAGAGAAAGAAAGAGAGAGAGAGAGAGAGAGAGAGAGAGAGAGAGAGAGAGAGAGAGAGAGAGAGAGAGAGAGAGATAAACAACGTCACTTGAGGATGAACATAAAAGCCAAAAGTTTATTTTTACAAAAAGAAGAAAAATATATATGTATACACATATTAATAAAACTAAAATGATATTGCTTAACATAATAAGTTTTTTATGTTGTATATATATATATATATATATATATATATATAGTATATATATATATATATATATATATATATATATATATATATATATATATATATATATATATATATATATATATATATATATATATATATATATATACACACACACATACATATTTGTATTGTATATGTACATTTAAATTTATTAGTGTTATTACTTTTTTTTTATTTAGATATAAAAATTTGTACTGTTGGTTTATATATTTAAAGATTTTTATGATATTATGTTAAATAAAAAAATTGCATGATTTTGAGTTTATTTGAATTGAAATTTAGCATATACTATTTTGTTGGCAAAATATTTTATTCTTTATTTTACATAATATGAGTATAAAATAAAATGAATTGTACCATGATGGAATATCATATCAAAGACTAAAATTATTGTCATAAAATTTCAGTATATATACTGTACAATAGAAGATATTAAAATAAAGCTCGATGCTGATAAATGCTAATGAAAGTTGTTTTTTTTAAACAAAAAAACAACAACAATAAAACAAACTTTTCATCATCTTGTTTGGGTTTCGCAATATATTTAAAACTTTTATGCAGTGTTACAATGTGTAACTAAAGAAGAAAAAATAGTAAAAAATAATAATAGAAACTATTGATTTTAATATTTTTATTTGAAAACTCAAGTATTTTCTCCCCTAAAGTAAGTTTAATAGTTTTCATCCAAAATATTAAATAGAACAAAAATTTTATTTGCAGCATTTTTTTTTTTTTTTTTTTTTTTTTTTTAGTTTTTTTTTTACAACGTCATAAATAGCAGTCAAAACCTTGACCAAGATATAACATAGAGTTGAGTTAAAGCAAAAAAAATATTGCTGAATTTTGTAATAAAATCTTTCATTTTCATGCACAAACTTTTTTTATATTTATTTTTCTGACAAAGTACCAATTCATTTTACAACTATACTAAATCTTTTCTTTTTCCTCTCTATTTTTTTCATTCTTGATTTTTTTTCTCTCTCTTCTTGTTTGCTGTCTAACACTGATGTTTATACTGCATACTTAGATTGGAGGACAGTCAGTAGGCACCATAAATTTGTTCCAGTAAATACCAAGATTAGATTATCGTATTAGACTTCAGACTTTGTCATGTTATATAACCATGACATCAGGTGCACAAAATGCAGGACTTAACAAAATAAGATTCTCGTATTCAAAATGGTCGTAAAGTTTCTGCTTATGTATTGAAATTTGATTATATACTGGACATGGAAACAAGGAAGTATAATAGGAAATTTATACGACTATTTTTTATAAGAAACATTCAGAAAGGAAAGTTTTTCTGTCAAATTAGAAACTTTGATAAAGTTAAAAAGTTTATTTGTACTTTTTTTTTAGTCAAAGTGTTTTTCCCTCACTTTTTTTTTCTATTTTATTAAATTTTTCTTGGAAAGACTCAGTAGTATGAAATTTTCCTATATTAACTTATTAAAACACCATGTAATGATGAATCGTGGGTTGACCAAAGTCAATCTATGAATGCATCAAATCCATAAGACAATAGAGTAGAATTTTGCAGCAAAGTTACACACAGTAACTCTTAAGGAGTTACTCCTTAATTACTCATAATTATTAGTTATGGAGTAATTATGGTCAATGTTTTGTAAAACAGGGCTGTCAAGCCCTCACAACACCTTAATAAAGTTATTATCTATCTATCTACATTACATAATTATATATAATTGTAAAATTAATTGCAAATTAGTGTGACTAGCATTAAATTTTTATTATTTAACGAATAAAACTTATGTATTGCATTTCAATAATAACATTTAAGACGCATATATATTTCAGCCATATTCCACGTGTGAACCAGAATATACCTCAAAATAACAATTCAAATCAAGTATTCAAACAACAGACAGAAGTCCAATATACAGCAGGTGTGTACAGACTGAAAAATTCAATTAAAAAAAATCATTTTACAACGTTTTGTTGGAGGATATCAATATTACAAAATTGTACAATAATATATTTTAATTAGAATTACACGTATAAATCTCTGGGGTGCACGTTGATGACGTAGAGTACAATACAATGTGACATTGCTATAGCTTTAGTGTACCTATTAATATTTCCTAATTGTGTACATTTTAAATGGCACTTCATACTATTCTATACATATACAGTAGTTAGTATACGCTGAGCTGAGCTGAAAGAGAGAGAGAGAGAGAGAGAGAGAGAGAGAGAGAGAGAGAGAGAGAGAGAGAAATTTGAAACCAATTTACCAATCTGGTAGTAACGTATTAAATTTTGCTTGTAATACAAGCATTTAAAGTTTAAACACATCGTTTTATTACATTTCTATGTATGTATTAAAATCAATTAAATTGATTTTTAATACAAACAAGAAGTATTACTTTAACTTTATTGTTTCTTTTTTTTTATTATTATTTACAATACAATATATTTTAAAAGTTATAAAACAATTGAAATGAAACAATAACAAAATTTAATAATATATTTTTAATAAACCATAAATTTACAAAATTATTTATTGTTAAAATGAAATATATGTATGAAATATTAAATAATAACAAAAAACTTGTTATAAATAATTAATACTGTGAAAGTTAAAAAAAAATGTAGATATATACATAAAAAAACAACAATCTTTCAATGTTTATTAATAATTTTGTATATATAATAATATGGTGTTATATTATATTGTTGTTTAGTGTTATATTTTGTATTACACTTGACATTTGAAATGGACATGATAACAGTTATATAATATATCTATATATCTATGTGAAAAAACAAAAGGAAAATAACAATAGGTTATTGTGATTTGTCATATAACATGCGTTTATGTCGTCATTGTGTTATATATATATGTACATATGTACTTCATATAATACACAGTTTATATCCTATTATATACAATTGATGTTGACAACTAGTTTCAAAAATAACAAAGCAAAAAGCAAAAAAATGAAACAGAGCAATAGAAAATTATTGTTATCATGGAAGTAAAGTGTTCTATAAAAATGTTAACTATTTTATATATATATATATATATAGGGAGAGAATAAAAAGTTCGGCTTATTTTTTTTATAGTAACTTATTTCCAAGTAAATTTTCAAGTTTTATTTTTAAAACATTAGTGTGTGTGTCTGTGTCTCTACTATACAGTATAGAGAGAAAGACGCTTTAAATGTGCAGAGTTTTGCAATGCTTATGCTTATATATATGATGGGAAATGAGTGGGCTGGTGGCCAGTTGTAAATATAAACTAAAAACACCCCCATACTTAAAATAAAATACAACATGGTGGGTCTCTCTCTCTCTCTCTTTCTCTCTCTCTCTCAAGTTATTTTATTTTACCCTCTCCGTCTGTTCACTAAACAAAAGCTTCCCTTTGTGTGACAATACATTGTCAATGTAATTTCTTAGAAAACTAACAGTGCCAAGAAAAGTCTACGAAGAATTTTAATCATCTTTATAATACTATTAATTAATTATTTCATCTTTGTTTTTAGAGTATTTTCATGCATTCAGTTCAGAATTCCAATTAATGCTTTAAGTATACATACAAAAGTAATACTTATTAATGATGCATGAAGGAAAAGCGTCACAATATCGATTTTTAGTTTAATTTTAAACTTAACAAAGCATATCAACTTAATTAGTTGCATCCTTTTTCTTCTTTTGTTTTTTGTTTTTTAAGGGGAAAAAACTGCATTTCATGGAAAAACCCTATCTTAAATAAATGATCTATTTCTTTTCATATACAATTAGTAGCTAATTTGTGTATATTATATATATATATATATATATATATATATATATATATATATATATATATATATATATATATATATATATATATAATTATATAATATCTGTTCTATGGTTAGTAAGAAAGTGTAATGAGTTAAAAAAAATAATGAGTGTCAAAAAAATCTGAAATTTTGCACTTTAGCTTGAGACAATTTCAAATATATAAAAATTTTGGGGCTTCACCGTGCAAATTATATTTATATGATTTTTTGAACTTTTAAACCCATAAGGCCAAATGTTCATTTCAATATTTTTTTTTCGGGACGGTCAAACATCTTGAAATTTTTATCACGGCTAGGTGTAACCCTTAGCTACACAATGACAACAAATTAAACCCAAAACACGTTCTAGTTTTTGAGATATAAGGTCAGTATCCTACTCCCTTAAGGGAGTAGGTGACTGACCGAAATCTCGCAAACTAGATGGTTGCGAATTATAATATTAACACAAAGTAAAATGTTACTTAAATGTTTAGCTTAAACACGATTAAATATTTAGGATATTCCACTTTAAAGATTACATGCAAATGTGAAATTTCAAATTTTAGCGGCATATTTTAGTCAAATTAGATACTTTTTTAAAATAAAAAATATTATCAAAACTTTTTTTAAGAAGAAAAAAATCATTTTTTTAAATTCACTCGATTTCATTTCAAAATTATAGTGTTTGTTTTGCTTGAAATAAAGAATGTAAAGTACAAAAAATTATTGTGAAAATATAGTTCCTCTTTTAACAATTTCCGGTCCAAGTTGGTACCCTTCTTCGTTAAGTTCTAACAAAAAAAATATATAAATAATTTTTTTTGTACGTGTTACTTCTGCTTTAATTAAAAGTTTGATATTACAATATTTTATTCGCAATATAAAATACAATAAAATTTTTATTTTGTACAATAACAAAGATGTTAATAAAATTGCTAGATTTCATATTTATTAAAATGCAAAAACTGTGACACAACAATGAAATAATACTTTTTTATATTATGACAAATTAAAAAAGAATTTCAAAGTAATATTAGCAAAGAATTCAACAGTTGTATATGACGCTTAATGTTAATCGACAAAAATTTAATAAGAAATTTTCTAATAAAAATGTCAGAGGAAATAAATAAACAAGTAAAGCGAGAGAAAGAGAGAGAGAGAGAGAGAGAGAGAAACGTATGTAATTTTACAACATAATATTATTTACAAATGTAATATACATTTTTATTTACAATTGCCTGCAAATATAAGAATCAATTAACTTTTTTATAGTAAAAAAAAAAAAAAAAAAAGAGAGAGAGAATTTTTATTGTATTTTTATATCAATCATATTGTAACTCACACAGTTAGTAAGAGGAGCTACATTTTTCGTTTAAAATGTCAAGTATTGAAAAACGTTAAACGAGTAGAGGGAATTTAAATTTAACTTTCTTCTTTTCAATTTCCATTCCCATTTCTTTGCAGTATCTTTGCAATTCATCACATATATATAATATGATGTAATATGAAAATGTCATGTTACTTTTGAAAATCTCTTAACTGACAATTTCAGGTTAATACATTATTATATATACTTCCTTTTCATTCAGTATTTAAATATATTTTTATAGATTTAAAAAGCTCTAGTAAATTTCAATTTATTTAACGCGAGATTTACAATTTAAACTTTAAACAATTATATTTATATAAAATTTTGATTATAATTTAAATAATATTTTCTTTATAATGAAAATGTTTAACTCCAAGCCATAATTAAAAATGTCAAAGTCAGGATATGATGTCCCCTCTATCTTCTATGACATTCATGAACAATGTTTACAAATCGTTCAATTACAGCAAATGGAAGCAAACAGATGGCGTGAACCAGCGTGATGATATCGGATATTGAATGAGAATGCCTTTTTATTATTATTTTTATATAAATTGTGGATTTTTTTTTTCGTTGCAAATTACCATATTATAGATATGTAGATTAGATAACAAAAGTGACGAAATGTGTAAATAAAAAAACAAAATTGAAAAGCCACAGTTTTAAATTAATACCCTTCTAGTTGGTGAATCAATCGTGTATGAGAGAGTGAGGAACGGAATCTATTTCGGAGCGGGATTTTATCTTTTCTTACAAAACGTACTTTTACAAATTTCAAAACAGATTTTTGTGTACGCATGCAGTTTTTTCCATTACTATATATATGTGCTTCAAATAATGTAACTTTATTTTACATTGATTTATGTATGTTTCAACGCATTAATGATTTTTTTTTAATTGAAACTATAATTTAAAGACATTTTTATAAAATATTTTTAACTTTTGTTACATGAAATTTATCATTAAGCATAAATTACTAATTTATATAAAAGTAATTATTTTGTACTTATAATCCAACACAAAAAGTTAAATTAATATATTTTGTTTCCTCGCACCAAACTACCTTATCTAATTATAGTCAAAACACTGACAAAAACTCTTAATATAAGAGTCTTGAAATGAAACAGAGAGAGAGAGTAGGCATTAAATTAGTTTGATCCAAAGCTGCAATATTGCACCTCAGTTAGAAGACGAATGGTGTTATACCCTTCTGCCTCTAGTCACCTCAGCTTACTACTGCTTAAAATGCTAACCTCTATTACTATAAAAAACATTATTTACAGCGTGTAAACAAATCAAGAGGTTTGAGAACTGACAGTATAGTTTATAGATGACCTCAATCTGCATCTCTTCCCATTAGTTTGACTTCTAGATTGTATGTGAGAGGGGTTAATTTAGTTGAAAATTGTATAACATTAGTTTTCATCTCCCAAAATATAAGTCTTACTAAATATTTATTTTCACTTTTATATTTTATTCTATAGTAGAGTTTACTGAATTAAATAAAAGGTGGAAAAATAATGAATAAAACTTTTTTTTTCCATTCAACGAAATCTTTTGTTATTATGTTATTTTGTGTTTTGTTTGTTTGTTTGTGCTTTAGTTAAAAATAAAAGAATAAGTAGCTTTATGTAAAACAATGAAAACAATATCAACATTTAATAATAATAAAAAAAACTTGAATTAAATTTAGAATATTAAAATAAGTTTATTGTTGTTCATTGAATAATAAAAAATAAAAACTGGCTCGTTATGTTTTTTTTCCTAACACACACAACCACACTCACACATGTACGTATATACAAAAGCATGAATACAGTGCTTGATGAGGCAGGCAGTTTTACTTGATGACGCTAATGTTAAACGCTTTCACGTGAAAGACGATAAAATAAAATTTACGTAATGTGTTCATTGTTTAATGACCGAGTTAGTATAGTAGAAAAAGGTTGTATAATAAGGTTCATGAATCTGTGCACTTTAGTATCATCTGTTTTTATAAAACTATATATTTTATATAATAAATTTTCTCAAGTTTTATTAATATTTCTAACCCATTTCTCATACTTAACGTTCGATCTTTTTTTAATAGATGAAGAGTTAAGATGAGTAAAAATATATATTGAAAAATGTCAACATCATGTTCTTATGTAATTTAATATTAAATTTTTGCTAATTTTAAAATTATGAAATGCAAATTTTGTTATACGTTGCTTAAAATGAGAGAGGATGAGCATTTATGACCAAGCTTACTAAAATATGTTGTTCTAGGAAGTAGCTATTTTTAAACATCATAATTTTATGCTTTGCATGAGCTAAAAGGCGAGTAAATGATTCAAAGAAGAAGAAAAATGGGCGTTATAAGTTGGAGTCATCTGTATGAGGCAGACAGACGTTTTCACTTCACCAAAGTATATATGAGTAATAAAATAATAACTCGTGCCAGATTAAAAAAAACATATTACGAATATAAACAAATTGTAATCTTCGTACTTTCTTTCATAAATATTAAAAAAAAAAAAAAAAAAAAAAAAAAAAAACTCTTCTATGATTTGATATTTTATTTCTTGGCAAAAATTTCTAATTTTACTGTAAGTTTATATTTCATTATAATAAATTATACTTTCAATAAAATACATTATCATGCTGTGTCTATGATTAAAAATTTTAAAGTTATATTTTATTGATGCTGATAAAAAAAATAATTCACATACTCTGTATTCATTTATAGCATAACTTTGATCTTTCAAGTTCCCAAGTTGATGCAGCTTTGTTTGAAGTTTGTACGAACCAGTACAAAAATAAAAACTTACTTTCAATTTGATATTTGATGATTACATGTATATATTTTGTATTTAAAGTATTAAATTCGTTTATTTAAAGCAGAAGTTTATAGAAGAAGAGAAAAAAAATATAATTATTCAGATAATTGTTGTAAATTTTTCATCCTGCAAGGTAGGCCAATTTGTGGTCCAAAATATAACGCAGGTTGCATACTTTTCAAATTTCGAGGGGGCGAAAGCGTCTAACTTAAACCCAAACATATGTAATTTATGTAATGAGTTTTATTGCAATAAAGCCTATTTTGAATTTGAATTGAATCTAACATGTTCTATTGATATAATAACATTTTACCTTAGCTCAAGCATAAGATTGAATTTTAATACGGTTATGCATCATGATGGGAGGTGGTATTCAAGGTCCATAATTTCCAGATTTTGACTGTCAATTGTCATCAAATTTGGTGTCATTATAAACTTATTGAGTCAGAAAAAATTATAAAAATCAGGAAGTGAAAATTTGTGAAAATTAACATTAAGCGTTACGGGAAAAAAAAAACAATATATATTTTTTTTTATCACGCACATAATATTTTATTTTTTTTTCTCTAATTTCAAATAACTAATAAAAAAAATCCCATTGCCATTATTGACCCCTCCCCTCATCTACGTGTAACTTAATTATCAAAGTTTTGCAAAATAAAAGTATTCTCATTAAGACTTATTATTCTTGTACACGTTTTTATAACGTACGTGTTTAAATAATTTTTACGACAAGGGAAATGCAAACTAATCAACCTAAAAAAAAAAAAAAAAAAAAAAAAAAAAAAAAAAGGCTGTGCCCTGATAACATGCAATACATTATCTATATATATTTAAGATCTCTATCATTATTTCCTTATCTAACAATTATTTTAACTAATTAAAAATAGGTTAAAATTGTTCAATCATGAGTTTTTTTTAATTAAACTTTTTTTTTTTTTTTTTTTTTTAGTCAATAACAAACCGTTTTTCGTTCATCACGTTCATTGTTGATAATGGTTATAATGTAATATGGGTAAAGTGAACTATTGATTTTAATTAAATAAATTACGACATGCGTTTATATTAATTGCATAGCTTTTGCTCAGCAAAATATTTATTACCCATGTATTTGGGTAATTAACCTTGTCAATATTAGATAATAAATTCAACAAATCAAAGTCATTAGTAAAAAAAATTATAGTACGAACCACACATCTAAAATGTAAATGACAAAATTAAAATTTGTAGTATAGAGTCCCATTAAAAGAACTTATTATATACCAGGCAATAAAATTAATTGAATTTTAACAAATACGTTATTTTCAACGTTTTACATTATATTGACATGTCATACGACAATACGCATAAATTATGACGCAACTTACGAAGGTCGGAAGTAAAGGTAAAAAAAGAGAGAGTCATCAATACGTATATATTGAAAGTTTATTTATTATTATTCATTCATTCAAATAAATTATATTATTATATGTTTGCCATACATGGTTCACTAAATTTTAAACTTTTTTTTTAAACATAAATAAAATTTATTTTACATATTTTAGCTAAAATTTAAATTTTATTGACTGCAAACGTAATTTGAAGTATTATACGCATAAAAACCAATTTACTTTGAAACAAAATTGTTTAACATTATTTGTTTTTAACACAATACTCATGGCTTTTTATTATTATGGTAATAAATTTTATATACAAAATTTTATGAAAATTTACAATAGAATTTAATATGTAAAATATTTAGGTTATTATACAATAATTTGTTTAAAACAAAATTGTATTATACAATTAAACTTAAATAAAAATGTCAGTCATCTAGTTTATTTTTCCTATAGGTATTGATTGATTGATTGACAGTAAAACCTTTTGACAACCAATTTATAATTCAATTCTCACAACATTAATTTTTCTTTAGAAATAATAATTAAAAATAACAAATTAAAAAAAAATACAAATTTAATCATATTAAATATAATCCAAATTTAGTTAAATAATAAAAATGTTAAAAAACTATTGATTTATTTCAATCAATAATGACAGGTCACGCATCAACCTGTATTACATCATAATTACTTAATGAAAAAAATCAATTTTAATTAAAATACCTTTTTTTTTTTAATATCATTATTAAATATTATCATAAAATGAAGTTAACAATAAATATATTATAATAAACCATTAATCAAAAATATAAATAAATAGAAAACAATATATTCATGACATTTTCATTATATAAAAGCTGTTTAACATAGCGAGCTATATAGATATTTAAATATAAAGCAACCGTGATATTTTCTATATCTAATGTTTTATTTTTTAGTATTAGGTAACACATTACACCATTAATCATTGATAAGTTTTGAAAGAAAGGAAAGAAATAGGTGTTATCATCATCAATGTTTATAGAGAGAGCGAGAGAGAGAGAGAGAGAGAAGAGCATGAGCACCACTATGAGACAATGGTTCTTAGTTTGAACGTATCGGGTCGCTAGTGGCGAGCGGCGCGGCGCGAGGGATCTTGCTCACCAACAGTGTGAATGCTGCTGCCTCTACGACACAGAGGGTGCAAGCTTGGTGTGCCAATAAAGGTGAACCAACGTGGTGCAGTGTTTTGTGAGTGACCTTGTATAACAGCTGATCCAATTTATTGCAATTTTTTTTGGATGCACTTTCTTTTATAAAATATATAAATTTAATAAATTTTTGAAAAAATAAAAAATTATCAAAGAAAATAAAACAAGTAAACATTTGTTTTTATTTTTTATATGATATGGCGTCGAGTCATAGAAGTGACACCTTATTTATTTTCTTCTTCCTACTATTTGGAACTGGTAAGAATATATATATTTTTTATACATTTATCCTTTTACATTTATATTATTTTATCAACATATTATAATTTTTTGTTTGTATATTTTATAATTTAATTTATTATTTATTCATACTTTTTTGTTGTTGTTGTTTTATTTTTTAGGTATATTTTATATTTATTTCATATGCAAATAAGTATAATGGTATGTGCTGTCATATGTTTGCAAATATTTTCATGCATGTCTATTTATATTCAGTACGTGTATTTGGGCTTGAAATTTGGGTGAAGCATTAGCATTATATTTTTTATTGATTATATTTCAAAGTATATTTTGGTTATCATCGATCAATGTCAGCAAAATAAAAAAACCTTTAGAAAAAAATAGAGTCCATCGTTAGGCATGTTTTTTTCTTTGTTATATTAGCATTGAATTGGTATTTTATTCAATAGTGTAAGAACAACTTTTTTATATACTTTTTTATACACTTTTTTTTATTGTACAGGCGGAAAAAGAAGAAGAAGCAACGAGGAAAAATTAATGTTTTGAAAAGATGTTATTGACAACTATAAAAAAAAACGTTTTTCTCAATTACAAATGAATTGAGCATTTTATTTTATTTTGAAAAACTAGCTTCCATTTTCACAACAATCTGTTACTCTTTTTCTTTTCCCTCTTGTCTGTTTGTTTCACTTCCGTTTCCGATGCGAATCATAGAGGTGTGACGCCCAGTGCTTATGTCCTCTCAGGTTGCCCACTCACCACAACCCCCTCCTCCCTCCACCTCCCCCCACCCTGCTATACTCCCCCCCCCACCCACTCCCACCCAAACCCAAGTATCCATGGAGACACGCACGTGATATGACGCGTGCTGCTTCCTTCCGGTTTACAATCAATGATCGATAAAAAGACCATTGCTACAAAAACACAATTTAGATAAAAGAAAAACTGGACATCATTTTTATCTTATAAGTTGACACGATAGTTTTATGACATGCTTTTTGTTATTTTTAACTATTTCAGTAATTAAAATTTAAACCAGTGCTCGATATAGACAAACACTTATAATTTAAAACAATCAAAAACTATAATAACGTACTGTTTAAGTAAACATATTACCTGTAAACTATCTACAAAATTAATGTAAATACTTTAATTAATAATTGACAGGTCAATTATTATACATAAATAATTAATTATTATTATAAATAATTATTTGAATTTTAATTCTTGTAGACTTCATTAAATTAAAACAACTTTTAATAGAATAAATTCACTTATAAATTACTTGAGTTGTTTCATTATTATTCAATAAGAAATTAAGAATGAAGTTATAAAATGAATATTTATAGTTGAATGATCAAATTTATTCGCAGATGTATTTTTATTATAACATAACACCAGTATAACGAGGAGTTTTATTTTTTAATGGTTATAATCAGAATTTTCTTAACAAGTTTTTTTTTTTTTTTTTTTTTTTTGTAATTTGTAAGAAATAAATAAAAAAAAATTGAACCAATTAATTCATGTAATAATAAGATGACTCTCTCTCTCTCTCTCTCTCTCTCTAGTGACTCTTGATCAACAATCCATGTTACCTTCTCATTAAAATTTTTAAAAAAATTATTCTATCTTTTATACAATAGAAGAACAATTGCAAATATACAATGGTAATCTCGACCTGAAATATAAATTTTCTTAACTTATTAATGGCGGCTATGTAATTTGATTTCCGGAAAACGACAAAATGACGATCAAGAAATGATTTTTAAATGGGGTTGCGCATTTGTATATAGACAGAAGGCATAATGTGTTAATTCACTCCTTTTTGTTACTTTTTTATCAAAAATGTTTTCATCATTTACTTTTAACAATTCTTAAATCAATCAAAATACCGTATATATTTTTTTAAAGAAATGAAAAACACTTTTTTTTTAATTCCAAGAATGTTTATTTAATATAAAAGAAAATATAGAAATAGGTCAAAATATGAGTTCAGGAAAAAGTAATAATGATGAAAATATCACGCTATATACGTTTTATAAATTGATATATTTTTTTACATTTAAAATTGAATTTCCCCGTTTACTTTTCTCTCTCTCTCTTTCTCTCTACTAAAAACTTATTTTTATTTATTTATATATTTTTATACACATATTTTTTTCTTCATATTAAAAAAAAAAAAGAAAAAAAAAAAAAAAGCTACCGTATATCGCTCAACATTTGGTATATTGAAAACTCGAAGAGTATTTTACGTGAATTTTTTAATATTTTGTAAAGTAAGGCTATTAACTTATATAATATTATGAACATTATTAAAATATGAAGTGAACATTTTTAATAAGACCATTTTTTTCTTTCAATTTTATTATATAATTCAAACAAAATTTTGTTGAAAAGGTTTTCAATCTTCTTATACAAATAATAATAATAATAATAACTTGTTATAGAAGTTTGAAAACATTTATTGAAAAAAATTTGTTCTGAAAATTTACTTCCGCTGTTTTTTTTCCCCGTAAACAATAAAAATATATTGAATTTAGTTGTCAAAACACATATTATTGTTATATTTCAAGCATAATATAGACACGAATCCTTTTTGGAAATAAATATATAAACATTAATTTTTATACAAACTTTTCCTTCTTTTTTATATAAACATGAAACGCCGTTTAATTTAACTTTTCAAACATTTTTCAATTTAAAACATTAGTATGTTTATTTTAATATTTCTGAAAAAGTAAAGAAAGAAAGAAAGAAATGCGTGAAGGTAGAGTAAATAAACTTTATTCTAAAGTAATGTTTTTAACACGTATTTTTTTCTCAGCTGTAAAACAAAAACTGAACATGCAGCACGCATTCAACTAGGGAATATGATATAATTTTTATTATACATAAATAAAAATTACTTTTCTTTACTTCACTGGGAATATGAAATGAAAAATATTCCTATTTTTTTTAATAGCAAACAATGAAATTACATTCATCGAGCATAATTCTTACAGCAGATGGTGCAGTTTGCAGAAGAGTTATTAAATCCCTTGTCAACTTACTTTTTTATCATTTAAAATACTAGATTGATAATTACCCTTCCTTATTATTCATGATTTAGACACCACGACTTTGATGTTGTATTTATTTTCATTTATTTTCTTTTTGACAGTTATTTCACGTATCTGACGTCACAATGTACCACCGCCAATCACAGTCACCGCTCTGGTCACGTGATAAATTTAAGCTCCTCCCTCTAGTACTTTACCCCTATCACGACCCCATCAGTACATTGTGACGTCAGATACGTGAAATAACCGCTAAAATGAAAATAAATACAAATTCAACGTGTTGGTATGTCTAATTCATAGATAATAAGGTATGGTAATTATCAATCTAGTAATCTAGATATCTAGATATATCTAGATAAAAAAGTAAGTTGACAAGGGAGGTACTTTTGTATGTTACAATGTCTTCTATATTAACGTTATTCTTGTATTTAAACAATAATGCACTTTTTTACGTTCCATCTTTATACAAGACTGTTGGATTGCATTAACTTTGTAGGTATACGTATACGTTGTTTACAAGTAAAATTGACCTGTTATTATGTTTTTAGTGAAAATTCAGTACGGCCATTTTACTAAAAAAATTATTTCTATTGGTATATGGGAATATCATGTATGAAGATAGAGTTTTGTGTCAACTTAAATCTCCATCTGATTGCATTGAATGGCCATAAGCCAATAGAAATTCATTTTTAAGTAAAATGACTACAAGCAAATTTACATTAAATCCTATTCCAAATTAGTGAAACAATATCTCTAAAGTAAAAAAAGAAAACTGTTATTTTTAAAATAAATAAGTTTCTTGCGTAATAAATTCCCCGTCACTTGTTTATCTTGTATCTAATTCTTGGTATAAATATATATATATATATATATATATATATATATATATATTCCATCCAATTCTTGGTATATTTTTGCAAGCAGCGGACATAATGGTACTTAATTACAGTCTGGAGTTCTCATTAACAAGATTATTAAGTAGAGACAACTTTTTTCTTTTTTTTTCTGAGAGAGCATGTAAATAACAGATTGAAGAGTTCAGCTTGTTGCATAACTTTTAGGATAAACCTCCGTGTGTGCACATTGCGTTTGACGTTCCATATTGTATAATACTTATCAAGTGTGAAGCGCAACCAAGAACTAACAACACTTCTAAAGCATGTTGATTAAGTTAATTAAAACTTTATGTTGTGTATTAGAAATTTATTACTAGCTTATTTGTTTCTTTTTTAATAAAAAAAGAAGAAGCAATTTACGAATAATAACTTTCAAGCTTTTAGTTCAAAAAACTGAGCTGCGAGTATCATGTTTTATATTGAAATATAAAATAAATTGAGTATTATTTTATTTTAAAAATAAACTTGCTTCGAATTCTCTCTCTCTCTCTCTCTCTCTCTCTCTCTCTCTCTCTCTCTCTCTCTCTCTCTCTCTGCCTTTATACAAATATAAGTACTATATATTAATTGAATTAAATCAATATAATATCTGACATTTAAAAACACTCATAGTATAATGTGCAAATATAATAATACGCTAACCCTATTTTAAAATGTAATTTAAAACTAGTCTTTTGTTATGAGATGTTCAGCATAATAAAAATGCTTGAACTGAACGGAAAGCATGCAAAATCTATGGTTGATAGCGTTGAAAAGGTGTATAATATGACATGATATGATAGGATTGTTCTGTACCAGGCACGTTTAGCTTAGAACTCATGGCACCAAGTTGACGTTTTATAAATTTATATTATGATAAACAGTTTGAAACATGGAAAAAAAAATCTAGTATTTTGACTTGTCTTATCAAGTTTAATCATAAATAATGTAAAATAATTGATGGCTTATAAATGCACAATTCTAGTGAATTATGTTCAAAATGTCAAATAAAAATATTACTCATCCTAATTTATTTCATATAATATAAAAGTTTGATGTACAGATGGAAAACTTAAAATCATATTACTGACGGCTCTATATAGAAGCAGAATAGAATGAAAAATTTAACTTTATTACTTGTACATAAAAAAATTCATTGTTTTTAGTTTTCAACTACTGACCTGCATTGCCTTTGTTATTTTAAACATAAAAGAGAGAGAGAGAGAGAGAGAGAGAGAGAGAGAGAGAGAGAGAGAGAGAGAGGAGAAGGGTGAAAAAGGATTGTGATGATAACGATAATTTCTCGTATATTATACTCACTTCTCATTATAGCTATCCTGTGATGATGGGGCATTAACTTTCATTGACGTTATATACTTAATTACCTGTCAAAATTCATACCTGATGCAAGAATAATTTTTTTTTATTCATTATTTTAAATTTTTTATGAAATAATTAAAAGAGGAAAAGTTGCGAGAAAATATTTATTATATAAAAAAATTGCCAATTAGAGGAACTTGTTCATTATTATTTTTTACACGCTTTTATTTATATAAATTTTTAAATTAATTATGTGTTTTTCCTCTTCAACTCAACATTAAAAAAAATTAAAAAAATCAATGTTTAAATATTTTTCAATGTATAAGCGCATACATACATAATACATGACTGCATGGAGTGAAAAGCAGCAGACAGAGAGAAATAGAGATTTTTGCAGTCGAAAATGAGATGAGCGGATTGAAAATAGAATGTATGTTAGACTGCGAGAATAAGAGCTAGCAATCAGAGGAGGTTGGCAAAGAGTGAAAGAGGCTGTGGCTATTTACATCTCGCCACGTCACTAAACCCTCCTGCCCCACAAAATAATCTCTTCTTCCTTCTCTTCTCTTCTCTTCTCCTCGCTCAAACTACTGCATTTATAAGAACAATTTAGGAGATTTTACTTTTCTATTGTTATGCCAAATGCATTGTTTTAATAATATTGTCTTTATAAGGCCACATTGTGCATAATGTTGCTTCTTTTCTCTCTCTCTCTCTCTCTCTCTCTCTCTCTCTGTTTTGTAATATATTCTATACAATTATATGATGAATTATATCAAAATAAATGTTGAATTTGTTACATTTGGAATTCCAAATTATTAAAGAAATAACAAATAATGAAATTAGAGCAGCAAAGAAATTAATTTTTATTTTTAAAATATTTGAAGTTTATTGAGCTCTTTGGTATTTTAAATTTCATTTTACTTTTTTTACTTATTTATTTTTTAATGTGAATTCCACTTCAACTCAATTTTCTATTAAACAAAAATAACTGCAGATAAATATTTGTGGAATTGACTTCTAGAAATACTACTAAAATAGTGTTGTTTTTTTGTTCTTACCATATATTATTTATAAAAAAAAATGACTATAATATATAGAATGGAGCTAAGCAAATATTTATAAAAAATGTTGTACACATAATAAAAAACAAAATCATTTAACATTAGAACTTGTTATTTATTGATCAAACTACATAATAGTTTATTAATGTTTTTTTTATATAAAATTGCTATTATTGCGTAACAATAACTTTTTTTCTGAAAAGTTTTTACGCCAGACTTACTATCCAAAAAATATTTAACTGTTAGCATCACGTGAGTTATCAAAATTTAGGGCGTGCGCTCTATTAAATTATAAAACATCAAATAAACACGCCACTTAAAAAAAAACTTGGTTTCAGTACATTTATTATTAGTTATATAGAATCATTAAATACATCACTATTATTATTAACTTTTTGGAATTGCAAATTATTTTATAAAAGTACTTATTACTTTTTTTTTTCTTCTTAATTCTCTCTGTAATTTTCTTGAATACAACAAAGTTATATAGAATTAGATTTAAACTGCTAAATGTTGGCCTCAAAAAGCAGTGCTTAATTTCAAGTATATCACGAAACAAGTCAGTCAAAACAATGTTAGTCATAAATTACTGTTAGACTGAGAGCTGTACGTAGGTGATAAGCGTTGGTTTCTGTCTGCCCTTCCCCAATTTTCCTTACAGTATATATACGTTGTTCTATACCAAATCCCTTGACTCGTATTAGGTACAAGAGGGAGGATTATCTAATCAAATATACATGAATTATCCACTGCAAATTACATATTATATATGCATAAAATTGAATTTGAGGTTTAGAGATAAAATTAACACCAAATTATTATTTTTTTTTCTCTAGATTATTCCATGACAAAAATTTGGATTTAATTAAAAAACACAAATTATCTTCATCAGGGATAGCTTGTGAATCAATATTTATATAGCTTGCTGCTATTTGTCAAGGGACTAAATATATATAATGAGTTTTTGTATGTGTGTGTAAAAAAAAAAATGAAACTGTAATAAGTGAAAAATGAAACTAAACACATAAAAGCGAATATTAAAATTGTATACACTGTATTCATTGTACCAACAACTCAATAAATTAGCTGTAAAATATATATACAAACTTGAACCAACCCAAGAATCCCTTTTACACATGGTTCAATTTTTTTGCACTGTTATTTCTTTTGATGAGCATAAAATTTACGTTTAATATACTGTATTTGTGTATAAACGCAACAACATACAGTACAGTATATTATATTGAACAGAAAGTTACGAACTGATATAAAAGTAACATTTACAAATATGAAATAACAGTTTTTTCAGTGATAATATATTCAAATAATCAGAATTATATTTAATATTATAATACACTGCTCTGGAATTGCTTTTTTTTTATTATTTTATTTTTTTTATTTTTTTTAGAGAAAAAGTTAATTTGAAATTTCTTCATTCATTTCCCTATTGGAGAAAATATTTTCTTAGAAGATACTGCACATGTTAATGAAAAAGAGCATCAATTTATTTTTCTTAGAATTAATTTTTTCCTTTAAAGAATATGACATTTAGCAAGAGAGAGAGAGAGAAAGAGAAAGAGAAAGAGAAAGAGAGAGAGAGAGAGAGAGAGAGAGAGAGAGAGAGAGAGAGAGAAATCTTTTTACACTGCGACAGAAAAAAAATCTTATTTCCTCTGTGATATAAAAAAGTTGGAGACTTAAAAATTGATTTAATTCTTTACACATTATTATACATCTCAAGAGACTTAAGAAAAGTTATTTTAAAATAAATTTTCTTATAATAATTTGTTTCTTATGAAAGAATAGCATGGCACGCGCTAATATAATGCTTGGCAAAGTGTAATTTCTGGTGTGATGAACAAGCAAGGAAGATGCCCACCAAGCGCACTTCCGTTACGTTGCTACGTCACAAACCACGCGACCAAACCTTCTCTAATGTCTGCTCTAATGGATGTTTTCAAATACCGCACACTCTTTTTCTTCTCTTTTATATATTATGTACTTTACGCAAATAAAATGTAGTACTCTTTTGGGAAAAAAACCTAATAGTACAAAAGACGAGACAAAAAAGTGGAAAAAAAAGAGACGAAAAAAAAAAAAAAAAAAAAAAAAAAAAAAAGACGAGTAAAAAGAAGTGTAAATATTGGCTTTTTCGTCTTTAACTAATGTTTCTCGTGGTTCACCAGAAAAAAAAGTTTTTTTTTTTTGCTTTTTTTTGCTTTTTTTTATGCTATAGCTCGAAAGGTAATCGTTAAAGTTGCTAATACGTAAAAAGCCCGCAAGTCTCAGAGGTAAACTTTTTTGAGTACAAACTATTAGTAAATGTATTATATAATATAGAAATAGAAGTAATGAAACTCGTCTCGTTATACAAATATGCAAATAAGATGATATTCAATTATATTTTAGAATTGTTAACATTTTCAAACACAACACAACTATATATATATAGGTATAACTTTAATT
Source organism: Ecdyonurus torrentis (assembly GCA_949318235.1). Taxonomy (NCBI): domain Eukaryota; kingdom Metazoa; phylum Arthropoda; class Insecta; order Ephemeroptera; family Heptageniidae; genus Ecdyonurus; species Ecdyonurus torrentis. Next base: position 2,989,999 of record OX439128.1, on the reverse strand, counting down.
ACCTTCAAACAAAAAGCACTACTTTGTTATTACGACTAACTAAAATATCAAAAAGAAAACAACAAAGCTATCTTTTATTTATGAAACTAAATTTGAACTATATACATTCCTTTTGAAGAGAATGTAATTTTGTTTTCAAATTCGTAAATATTAGTCTGTATGTATAACCTGGTGAATAGAAAGAGATCACAATTTTAACGTTTATTTTGTATATAGATTTTTTTTTTTTTTTTTTTGATGATACACTGGATAAAAAAAATTCAAAACGTAATTTATGTAATTGTAATTGAAGATTCTACACTTGTAAATTTAAACAGGTAAATTCTAAATTTAAACAGGCATGGTATAAAAGTTAACAAAATCAATTCAACGCCGAATGTCTTATTGTATGTACTTAAACTTTTTTCACTTTGCCGCTCAAACACGTTTCAATCACTATAAATATCACCCCCCCCCCCCAATTTAATATGCAAATTCATTGAAATTATCTTCTTTTTTATTTTTACTTATTAAATGACATTTTTATATAACATTAAAATAATAAAAAAGGCAAAATTATTGAGAAATATATTGATTTAAATATATTTAAATATCTCAAGAGAATTTTTTTTCTTCAATTCTTACAAATAATGCTAATTTTATTTGTCTTGTTCTTATTCATTCAATTAAATTAAACATAAAAAAAGTTTAAATGTGTTTTACAAGAACAAAAAGAAAAAAAAATCAATTGTATTTTTAAAGAAAATATCCTTTTAAAAGATCATATTTTTTTGAACGTTTGCTGTCTTGTATTTTATATATAGATTTAATATTGTAATTGAAAAACCATTAACATATCGAATCAAACTTTTCTCTCTAAATTATGTAAATTAACTAAAATTGGTATCAATCCAATAAAAAAAATCAGCAGAAAGAGCTTAAAAAGCTGCATTATATAAGCTTAAAAATTAAATCTGACAAGAGGAAAGAAAAAAAAATACATGATAGCCAATAGAATTTTAAATTGAAAATTTAAATTTTTTTTTAAACTAAAAATAACGAAAAATATGAATGTAGAGTTATTTCTCCAACCTGCTGCGTGTTTAATAGTATGCAGGCTGATTATTATACAAGTTTTTTGTGTTCAAGATAGCGCACTTCCTGCTTTGTTCTCTTGCACCAACTGGCATTCATTTATTATATTATTTTTATTAGATAACATACTATCGGTCACTTCAATTTAAAGCACCTGCGCATTTTATTATGACGTCACACAATGTAAAATTATATGAAATAACAATAAAATGCGCAGAACACTACAAAAATAAGACATAATATATAACATTACACCTATATTACTGGACACCCCATATGCGTTTTATTTTATATTATTTAACCCCTCACGTATTGCAGGGCAGTACTAAACGCTTCGTTGCATACGTCGGCAATGTAACAGCTGTTTCCTGAATGCCCATAAAATGTCCAGTTTTGTATTGGAATTAATAGGTGATATCCGACTGTTAGTGCCATATTGTTTGTTTTTTTGTTATACAATTCTCTCTCTGTATAACAAAAGTAACAAACCCCAGGTGAAATATTTGAAACTGAAAATAAAAATACGTTGATGTACCAATTATATTCACAGCTTTTTTTTTTAAATAAACACGATACCAATATCCCAAGTGAGTAATGTTTTATTAAAAAAAAAATTGTATATTTTTTTATAAAGTATATTAAAAAAGTATTGTTATAATATTTTTTAATATCTATTGTTTTTGCAAATAATGAAACTACCCTGATGACATCGTTTAATTTTTTAAGTAGGGTTTATGTGACTTTATATAATATACAGTTTGTTATATAAAATGTGACTAAATTGTAAAAAAAAAAAAAAAAAAAAAAAAAATGTTGTTTTGCAAGACATTAAATTATATGTTTAGTTTCATTTTATTTGATACGGGATACAGGCATATCTTACAACCTAATGTTTTTAGAAATCTTAATATAAAAGCCTCTCACCGTAAATTTAAAAAACAGATTAATGATGAAACTTAAGACATATATCGGAAATGTATTTTCATATAAATATGATATACCATTTTATATTTTTCACCATAAAGACTTTTAAAATTTTACTAAACAAAACATTGTTGCCTATTATATTACGTTTTTTAAAAGTCTTCAATCATATTTAGTCATTATTTATATAGTGTTTAGTTATTCTTTTCCTGTACTGTAATTTTCTTGAAACAATTTCATGTCACTTTACTCATGCAAATTATCAACTATCGTGTACTTTTAAATGTAACTGTTAGTCTTAATGGAAACAATATTATCAAGTCTTGCTTGCTAGTTTACAATTTATTAGTCTCTCCCTTTAATACAAGAAGTACATAAAATATAAATCGTATTAGCTATCTGTTTAAGAGAAGAAGCAATCAATTTTATTTTGCTATACAGTAGAGTTCGTATAAATTTTATACAATAAAATTGCACTGGTAATTGAAACTTGCGACTAATATTAAAACATGTATTTAGATAGTGCTATCATTATCAATATAATTATAATACAAACATGCTAGCAAATGTTTTGTTAGTTGTTGCAAAATTGAATTTCAATGTTTAAATAACACTTTGTGGTATGAACAAACAAATATTATTATACATATATTTATTTTGCAAATTTAATTAAATGCATATAGTTTTAATAATACTAAACTATAATATAAAATACGTTACATTTGCATTTCCTTTTGTTATTATAAAACGTGCATTTTATTTAACAGAGCATAAATGATATATGATACAGCAAAAATGTAATTAAAATAATTGTACTTAATTACATTTTTTTTAAACACTACTTTTTTTTAAATATGTTTCATTTTTTTCAAAACGAATTAATTATTCTGTAATGAAATTGCCACAAGCTCATGCTGTAATGAACAAGATTATAAAAAGTTATTTATTAAGTTTATAAAATAGAGTTTCATTTTATATCTGCAAGACACCTTTTTTTTAATTAATTGTCTTGTATTAGTTAATGATTTGAGTTTTTTTTCATTAATTGCAAATGTAAAAAAAAAAAATTGTTCTCCAACATTTTTGTTACTTTTCGAGCAAGTGTAGAATTTTCTCCAATTCATTTTTGTAAGCTGCGTCACGCTATTTCCTTGTGTTTAGCAAGTGAAAAATATACGAGAGAAGCTTAGTTAAAACACGGAAAAAAAACGTAAAGTGTATACGAGAGAAAATGCAATGCAATGGGAAAAAAAGCCTGCTTGGAGAGAGAGAGAGAGAGAGAGAGAGAGAGAGAGAGAGAGAGAGAGAGAGAGAGAGAGAGAGAGAGAGAGAGAGAGAGAGAGAGAGAGAGAGAGAGAGAGAGAGAGAGAGAGAGAGAGAGAGGAGCGTTATGCCGTTAAGCGTAAAGCCATCAGGGCTGCTTATCTTGCGTGAGGGGATTGAATCAATTCGAGAAGACGGTCGCGAGCCTACAGCAAGAAAATAAAAGAGAGAGAGAGAAAAAAGAATAGAATAAAAAAAGATAACGAATAAAAGAAAAAATTGCGAGAAGAAAGGAAATCGAATTGTGGAATGTATTTTTTTTTCTCTGTAGCGTGTCTGTTGTTAGTCGTATAAATGTAAGAAAGTTGGTACCAATTTTGAGTGAGGTATTCGGTTTGAATGGAGGCTAAGTTGAGTACGGTGTGATAAGAAGTAAGCAGAGGGGCGTGGTTCTACAATCACTGACGTCGGGGTGTGAAGCAGAACAAATTACAATCTTCATAAGCAACTTTTGGATTATATCCAACAGAAAATATTATAATAAGTTTATAATTTATCTATATTATTATACAAAGATTTTTTTTTCTAAATTATTAAAAAAAATTAACTGTTTTTTTCTCCATTCTACACGAAAAAAATTTAATTATAATGTCATAAACGATGGATAGGATAAATTTTCATTATAATTTTTATCCTTCACCTTAAAGAAAATTACTTTTTTTTAACGGAGAGAAAAAAAAATATCTTCTTACATCAGATAAAAAAATCTGCTGAAATGATAACTTTTCTTATTTTAGCACGTGAAGGTAATTTTTTTCTTTCAAATTTGTTATTCCATACTTTTTTCTTGACTGCTATGCAATAAAATAAAATTTCTCTTTAATTTCAAGCATAAAAGTAGAACTTTTTTCTTTAAAGTATTCATGCGCATTTAAAAAAAAAAAAAAAAAAAAAAAAAGAGTAATTTAAAGATTCATAGAACAATTTTCGTAAAGAAAAGAATTAATTTTGTTAATTATCTTGTTCAGTGGCTATTCACTCATGATCTCATGATTCTCATCATTATACTACCATGTTACGACCTTAGCAATAAACACCATAAAGTAATTAATTCTTTGCTTTTATTACGCAGGATATTCGCATGCAATTTGACAAAATAAAAAGAAGTAATCCCTAAAGAGGAGCAAAATGTAATGGGAAGGCAAGACCACTTTTTTTAAACGCTTGCTTTCTTGTTGCTATGGTATGTATAAATGATAAAAAGTTTACAGTTTTCATGATCAATCTTATCATTTTCTTACCGTTGCCTTCAATATTTATTTATGAATGTGTAAATTTTTTTAGGAGAATCCATCATGGTTCAGGACGGTTCATAGCGCCCATTCCTATGAGACTTGAAATAATGGGGGTTATTATGTTTAAAAAAAAAGAGGATGTTTCTTAGTCAAAAGGGTCCTGAATATTGTATTCCTTTTTTATATAATGCACTCCCTAATAATAAAAAAAGATTGTGATTCTTATGTTTCTTTTAAAAGAATGGTCCAGAGATATCTGCTTGACAATATGTTTTATAGTGTTGCTGATTTGCGTGCATGTAATAACGTAAAGTATAAGTAGCCTATTTTTTTTATATAATATCTATAACAAACATAGTGATTCCACATGTTATTATTGTGTTGATGTATTTTGTGTTATTTGACTTGCTCTACTCTGTAAAGACATAGAACGTAATAAAATCTTATATCTTATCTTATATCTTATCAAGATTTGATTGTGATGAATAAATAGTTGTTTCAGAATTGTTATTTTACCATTATTGGAATTAGTTTTATTATGCTTTATTTAAATAAAATTATTTTCTAAATTTGATACGATTCCAACCATACACCATGATTATATTTTTATGATTGCATGGTCTAGTGGTTCACGTATCCAACTTGAATGCAAAAGGTAGCAGGTTCGATCCCTGTCATCGCCAGGCTTTAACAAAAGCCTGGCGATGACAGGGAGTTGGTTTGCAGATTCGGGAGGCAAGGTTAACCTTGCCGACCATCAAGACTGAGTGTTTCCACAGTTTCCTCAGTCTTTTATAGAGAATGCCGGGATGTTTACTAGGCCGTGGCAGATCTTTTTTGGCCGCACTAACTAAAAACACAGCACTTCTGAATGTTTGGAGAGTAGCTGATTACCTCAATAAAGTTTAGTAACAGCAGAAACAAAGTAATCATATAATCAAAGACCAGGAATATTTTGATCTTTGTTAATTACGCTATGGTACTGACTTATCATACGTAATATTTTTATTATTACCACTAAAGTTCGTATCATAGATTTATTATGAATATATTAATTGCTTCAATTAGTTTTATCAATATTTATTTTTATATTAATTATTGTTCAATACATTGTTATTAATAATCAATATTCAGAATACATTGTCCGGAGCATTAATGTTTCAACCGCTTGGTATAGTGTTACGATGATCGGCTGCGTGAATAAAATAATTTCAAAACGAGCGTTGTTTGTTTAACATTATCCTCTCATTTAGCTCCCTCCTCCAGGTCTTAAATAAAAACAAAAAATACTTTGAGCCGATAGATGGGTTAAATTTTGCATTAGACATTTTCTATATTGCAAACTTGTTGGCAATCAAATTCATGATTCCATTATTGGTGTTTTTTTATATATTTAATTTTTTGTCAGTGAAAACCGTTATAACGAATGATTTAATGGGAATAATTATTTTGCTACACAAAGCTGTACGAAACAAATTTGAATATGGATTTACTTTTTAGAAGAACATTAACAACTTGATCATATCATCACTAAGCTTGCAGTAATGAACGTTTTTCTATCAATCCTCTCAAGTCAAAATGAATAACATGCAAATTTCATATTCTTGGTACTATAACATAAATTTCAAGCCTTATGAAAAATCTGCACTTTACAGATTTGAGTTGCCGCAAAGCATCCATACGTTACAAACTTACAGAGCTTCTACAATTAATTGAGCTATTTATGTCTACTTATTTGATATGATTGCTACTAATAAAAAATTACAATTTAATTATATCTTTTATAAACATATATCATCGGGTCAGAGCACAAACCATGTATCTACAAACGCAACAAAGTTCAAAATAATAAACAAAAAGATAGAAATTTAAACGTTGCTGCTTTTGTACGAGGTTTGTGCTCTAACCCGACGATATATAACTACAGTATCAATTATGTATATATTTTTTAAATTTATAAATAAAAAAGTCCGCAAAGCCTTATTGTAATATTTCCGACATCAATAATACAAATTTCAGGGTAGATCATTGAAGTTACGACAAAATAAATAGAAGATATAAACATTCAGTTTTTTGGGACTAAAATTTCAAACTACCCGGCTTTGATCAGTTGTTCCAAGATTCAATGAAACATTGTGCACAAAAATCAGTTCGTTAACAGTCAAATTTTATTATCAGTCGCTGTCACAAACACTTATATTAAATATGAATTATATTAAATATTTAAAGTACACTAAAAATGCCCAAGTATTCTAGCTACATAAGAAACCTATTATATAAATATTCATTGTTGAGAGTTTACGATTGCCATTTAACTGCATGTTATTTTAGTGAGGTTTTCAACAATACAGAAATAATTGGGTCAGAATACTTGGTATCTATAGGGACTTTAAGTTTTAAATAAGATTGAAATTGTTTAACTTGCTTTACAATATATTAAGCAAATTAAAATTATGCTAGAACGATGTCAAACAACATTACTTTTCACAATTTACAAAGTTAAATTACTTTATACCTCAATATTAATAACAAAAAAGGTAAAAATATGATTACTAAAATATTCATAATGATCCTAAGCATGCACTTAAAAGATTCATGAAATCAAAGGAATTATAAATTTCTTATTCATTAATGTTATAAAAAAAAATTGTTGAGCATATTATAAGAAAATGTGCATAAAAAGTTCTTTTGCAATGCTTAGTCATTTTCAGTGACCTAAATATAAAGGTACTTCCCCCCCCCCCACCCTCTGTATCAATGTAACTTATCCTCATTGATAACGACACTTAAATACTTGTAAAGAAAAGTGCACTTTTATATAAAGACATTTCTTGCATGTGAAGATAAAAAAAGTGATGCACGTGCATTTTTAATAAGTTACAATCTTTACAAGTTAAAACTGACTTCAGATATTGTGTATATACTGTATAAAAAAGTCCTCATTTTTCTTTAATACATTAATAATTCATAGTGAGTTTTTATGATGTAAGCGATGAACATTTGGGCAGATTATTATATAAAAAATTGCAGTAGAAGTAAAGACACTTATTTGAATCAGAAACTTTTCTGAAAATTAAATAATATAAAATTCACTTATACTCCTTCTTTTTACTATTTTAAAATAATAATAATAAAAAAAATCTTGTCACTGTCTGAAATAATAAAAATATATACTCGTATAATATTTTTTTTACTCTACAGTATATGCCCATTTTTTTCCCTTTCGTATACGTCAATTGTACATCAAATTTGTAACAGTGGTAAAAATTTAATAAAAAATACACGTTTGCTTTTTTTTCCCGATATTATTCTATACTACAATTGGGTTTCTCTTTTACAACTGAGCGTGATTTTTATCCTCTCTTTTCTCAAAAAAAAAAAAAAAAAAAAAAAGTTATATTTTTATATTATAATGATATAATATAAAAAAGAGTGTTATAAAAATGTGGATCGAAGATTTAAAACTTTTTTTTTTTTTTTTTTTTTTGTACGTCACTAAAAAATTTGCTTACAATAGATCATACTAATGTATAGTGTGTGAAAGCTTACTACAGATATATACGCCTTTTTTTTTTAATGTTTGCAGTATAAAGTTGCTTTTTTTTTTTTTAGCCTTGTGTTATAAATCAGTGTTATGTATACAGTACGTCAAATGTGTAAGAGTGATTAAGTAAAAATTTATGCGTCACAAATAATCACAATCACTATAAAAAAATACATACAAATGTAATTTTTTTGAAACATGACAAGAATATGAAAGATTTTACCAAACAAACAGAATTTTAAATATTGTTTATTTATAGTTTATGATTTTACATTTTTACAAAAAGGTCTCTATAATTGATTTTTTTTTTCGTGCGTCCTACACTTGTTAAAAGAATATGTTACTAGAAATATAAATAATTTAACTATTCAAACAAGCCAATTTTTCAAAAACATAAGCTCAATTTTAAATGAATGGGATTTTTTTTTAATTAAAACGTATTAATGGTATCAAATAATTACATTGCAATAAATTAGTATTGTGAGTTCATTTTGGATGTTTATCCGAAGAATGCAAGTAAAGTCATTTTCATGTTCTTTCTTTTATTATATCATTTGCTTTTTCAAAATAATGGGAGTAAATACAGTTCAGTGAGACTTTTCTTTGTAGAAAAACTAATAAATCCCAACTTCCTCAATAGCAAAGAAAACACAATTTTACTGCAGAAATGTGCTGCAGAATGATGCCAATACTTGCTTTGCTTTCCAAATCTATTGGAACATATTGGATACTGAATCATTGATTTTAAATTTTAATACATATGAATTATTAAGTAATGTCTGATTTCAATTATTAATACATATTATTTTAAATGTCATTCTAATGTATTGCAATATTTATAAATGTTATAAGCATAAAATAAAAATACACATTTGTTCCACTTATATTATTAGAAAAAAAATACTTTAGTTCAATTGTAGTTTGAAAACTTAAAAATTTGAATAAGAAAACATAATAACATAAAAAATAATAGACTAAACATCATAGAAAAAACACTAAAATAGATAAAGAAACTGCACATAAAATGAAAAAAACGCAAACGTTGCGAAGAAGGAAGATATATATAAAAAGGGTAATATGCAGAATACATACCTTTATATGTGATGTAATTTAAAAGTAATTTAAAAAGTTTCTCGTTTTTTTTTTTTTTTCTTTCTTTTTTTTTTAATATAAATTTAAAGTATACATATATACAGAAGTATAACAATACTGCTTTTAAAGTAAAAGGTTTAAGGTATTTTTAAAGTTAAGATTCTCATCCTTACTCTTCTCTCTCTCTCTCTCTCTCTCTCTCTCTCTCTTCATCGCCATTTCTCTCTTGCTACTTTCACTCTCCTTTTGCTTGCTTTTTAGCTGTGGAATCACGCATCTCCATTTATTTCTTTTGACCTCAAGGGTAGATATTTCTTTCTTTTAGTTGACCTTTATAACGTTTCAAGTTGTTCGATCCAACCAAGCAACCAACCACCCTCATACTCTCTTACTTTGCTTCTTTTATTTCTCTCTTTTTTCTCTTATGGTTCAAAAGAAAGAGAGAGAAAAAGTAAAATAAATAATTGTCTCTAGGTAATAGTGTGGCTATGGTACAGCAGTTATACCAACCAAGAGTTTTCTGATTTGTTATGACATCAAGTTTAGTGCAAAATTTACGGCAGGAACAATTTTTGTGTGAGAACAGCACGTCTGTTCTTTCAGTTCACCACAACTATCATATAAATGTCTCCACACGCTATCTTTAGACTATATCTTTTTCAATGAGCTTTTATCGATAATAATAAAAAATAAAGATTATTATATTTAAAAAATATATATATATATTTTTTTTAACTACATTTTTAAATAATAAAAATATATTATTCTAATGGATTATAAATTCATAATTTGTTAGCCGGTTTATCTTACGAAAGTTAAACAAATTTATTTAATGCTTCAAAATTCCTTACAAGAATTTGCATACCAAAAAGACATAAGACTAAATTAAATTATATGAAAGAAACCCGTCTGATGTCACTGCGAAAATTTATGAAAATTTATCATCAATTATTTTAAATCTGAATAATGATAATTTCTTTTAATTTTTTTTTATTTAATATTATGAAGAATAATAACATTTTAGTAAAATATTTTGATCCCAACTAAAAAATCAACGAAATTGATGTACCACTCCACTCACTCAATATTGGAACAACATTCTTACTAAATTTATAATTCAGTACGTGCTTCTCGTTAAATTGTGGATGAACTATTGAAATTAAATTTATTTATTTAAATAGTGACTAGACAAACGCGTGTTGTATCTTTTTATTATTAATGAAGTGTCTGGTTCAAGGAAATTTCTCATTCTTATTTAATATTTAATTTCTAAGATAATACCTCTAATTACACATTTACATTTATCACCCGGTTTAAAATTACCAAATAAAAGCAGTTCCATAATATAGTCATCGCATTAAAAACTTAGAACTTGGCTGAAAGTTTGAATGGTCTGAAAAATGTATTGCCGTTTAAAATTTGATATAATAATAAAATAGTAGTAGTAGAGATTTAAAATTTACATTCACAAATTAACGAAGTCGAAAACAATGTTGCAACTCAATGATCTGTGATGATAGATACGTGAAAAAAAAAAACTTGAGAACATATAAATATAATATTCATTATGTTACCTTACACGGTATTTTGTGTCACAATTATAATCATATTACTTTACTATCATATCTGCATAATAAAAGCTGTTAGAGGAATATTTATTGAATAATATTATATATATATATAAGATAAAATATATGATGGGTTGTTATATAAGGATGAAAATTGTTATTTTATGAAATCAATAATTATACTGCTGGGGTATATTATATTAACAATAATTGCCTTTTATATATATATATATATATATATATATATATATATATATATATATATACAGTATATATAGTCCATGTTTAAATCATGATCAAAGTATAATATTATATAATAATAATAATAATGGGGAAAAGGTTTTAATAACAACACAAATTTTGCACTTAATTGCCCTAAAAGATTAAGCAAGTTGATAAAACAGTGTACTCAAGTGGCATTATGTTCCTCGATCAATGTAATTGCCAAACTCGACTTTCTTAGCGTAGAAGTATATAGAGTAGAGTGCGTCGTTCTCTCTCTCTCTCTCTCTCTCTCTCTCTCTCTCTCTCTCTCGTACTGGAGCAAATCTTTCCTGTTGTAACTTACACAGTTTATATATAGTTTCACAAAAGACTTGAAAACTTATTCAGTTACTAAATTGAAAACAATCTAATTTTATGATCCAATAATGAGATTTTGTAAACTTTAAAATGTCTCTCTATCTCTCTCTCCCGCTTCTCATTTTTGTCTTCGTTATATTATATAAAATAACTTTAAAAACAAATTTCACTAAAAAATTGCACCACTTTAAATTTTTTGGGGATAAATTAAGCATTAAAAAGCACAAAGTGAATACAAAATAGAATTAAGATTTTTTTTTTAAATAAAATGCTTGTATATATATATAATTTTTGTAGAAATAACTACAAACAAGAGAGAATAATAAAAGCTCTATATAATACAATAGAATACGAAATTTGATATTGTATGTTTAAATTTAATAAAACAGAGAGCTGGTTGCTACGTAGCTCCTCGGTTACCTATTATATCCACATCAAGCGGTAACTCACCACACATATACGTATACATACGTATACGTGTAGAGTTAAAATAAAGGTGAGTTTGATGCAGAGAGAGAACAAGTGGGCTGGTTTTTTGTAATGCTACCATGCCTGCCTGTATCTTACAACTACACGGTATAATAAAAGTAATGTGATACCAGGATAGGAAAACAATAGAATTGCGTTTTATTTCAAACAATATGAATAAAGGATTAGTATATACCCAAAGAAAAATATATAAACGTCACAAATCGACACTCACTTATTATTTCTTAAAGGCGTAGAACACCTTGAACAAAAAACTTATATAATATCCTAACATTCCTAAATATCAATGTTGATTTGGCCGAAGTCATTGATTTCTAGTTTATTTTCCATTTACAAAATGGCATATGCGGGTTTATGACGTCAAAGCTCACTAGTCCACGCGGGAGAAAACAAGTGAGCTGTGATGTCATAAACCCGCATTTCCCATTTTTTGAATGGAAAATAAACTAAATTAGAAATCAACGACTCCGGCAAAATCAACGTTAATATTTAGGTAGGTTAGGATATTTGACAAGTTTTCTGTTCAAGGTCTTTAATAACTATCAGTAAGTTATTTCTCAATGTAAGATTGAAATAACATGTGTAGAATGTAAGCGTAAATTGATGCACCTACATGTTGCCACGGTTTCTCTAGTGTGTCATGGCAAATGTAGGACTGTAAATATACCAACTGTCAATGAGCCATTGATGGATTTGTGATACGTTTATGGGATTACTAACTCAATATGTCAAACACTAATTAATATCTTATTTATTTTTTAAATTGAACTTCTTTAAAAATAAATCAGCTTCATACAAATTTCATGCTATTGTAATTTTGCTTCCATACAGTTTTATAAAAGAAAAATATAATATTTTAGCTTTAAATACGATAATAACAACTTGAAATATTGATCACCTTAAGCTAATGGTATTACATTATTTTCTTGTAACATAAATTCAATTTTGAGCACCCATTAATGATGAACGACAGCTTAGAAAATAAAAGCACATTCAATAATTTACCACAACACAGCAGATAATTATTAAAATATTTGACAAAAATAACATCACAAAAGCTTTTATATAAACCAACCAAAATTTTAACAAAGTTGCGTGGTTATACTTATACAAATTTTAAACACAAAGTAATGCTCTTATACCTTAAACATTTTGAAATATTTTCTGTTTGGACGAGCACAACAAAATTATATTAAAATACTTTAATGATATTTTAAATGACAAACATTATTTTAAAACAGCTACTATAGAAGTATTTTTACAAAATATTACAAAATCTACATTTTTCTAAAAATAAATTGAAATTGATTATATAATAATTCTATAAATAATATAAGAAGGTTAAGTAATTATTCTGCTTTAAAATTAATTAATTAATTAATATTGGTTTTAAATATTTGATTTTGTATATTATATTACATAATTTTAACACGAAAATTGTTGGAATTGCAATATATATTCTAAAAATAATTATTATTCTCCTTTAAAAAAAATTTCAGCAACTTTTTTTTTTAACAACGAAATTTAAATATTTTATAACTCAGCCTCTTTCTTCCTCGTCCTTTATAGTAATAAAAGTTAGATGAAAAGTTTTTAGAATCAATGGTATATATAACGTAGACTGTACGAGTGTAATTTGATGATAAATTTTATGGTGTGCAATACGTGTGAGAGATTAAAGTAAGGTACTTGAGATTTTGTTGGATTGCAGATGTGAGACTTTAGAAAACATAACTACTTTTGCTTTATATTGCTATTTCCAGTAGTGCAATCAAAGCCACAAGTTGCATACTTGAAAAACTATTTATTTTCTTGTTGGCTTTTATCCCATTTCTTTTTCTTACAGTCTCAAAATTAGTATTATTTAGACTTGACGTAATGTTAATGAAATGCTTTACACTTCTTCTTCTCTCTCTCTCTCTCTCTCTCTCTCTCTCTCTCTCTCTCTCTCTCTTCTCTCTTTCTCTCTCTAAGTGACATACTTATAAATTTTCTTTGTTACTTAATACAAGCTAAAGTCTACTCATATACTTATTTTTACATATACAATTGCCACATCACTGGTTACGCGTATTTCTATAGTAAAAATAAGTTTCTAAAATTAACAATCAAACTCTGTTTCATGCTTGAAATATAATTTTTATTTGCAATTTTGATTTCATTTTACAGAACAAATGACTATCATCTTTCATTAGTTAATTACCTGTATCATAAATTTTATATATTATAATTATAATATATCACTTTAAAAATGCTTGGAATCTTGTTTATGATTAATGAGTCAGTTATCAGAGCAGCTTTAAACATTAATTCATACAATAAATGTAGAACTATTACAGAAAACATGCATTTTCTTTATCATTACCATGTAGTACAAATTTATAAGTAGATTGTTGCAACTTTTAATGTAACTTTGTAAAGTGACGCCAAATTCCTGTTCTACATTCAACTCTATTCTAAGAACCATTACTCAACAAAACTGTCACTTTTATGTATAATGTAAGAAAATGTACTCAAATTTATTTCATTTATCATTTTTCCATTCTTCAAAATAATAAAGTGTACAACATATATATAATACAACAATATGATAAATAAGAAAGGAAAAAAAAAGTGTTATGTAAGCTTAAATATAAAAGAGAAGATTATCGATTATCCTCCCGTACTATTTGACCCTACCACTTTTTTTCTCACTTCTTTATGCTCTTGAATAAAAAAAAAATCATTCTATAGAAGAAAAAGTTGCTTTACTTTTTTTTTATAGTTAGTTGAAGCATGATGATAGCATGTCTACCATCACGATGATACTTCTTATGCTTCTTTTGGTCGATTCATTCATAACACTTTTTTTTTTTTTTTTTTTTTTTTTTATAAGCATCCTTTCATCTTTTTATATCCTCTATCACGTAAAGGGGAATACGAAAAAAAAAATGTTTTTCAATATTTTATGATATATATTTATATGTATAAAAAAAGAAACATAATAGTAAAAAAAATTTACATAAATATTTTCTTGAAAAAAAGGTGTTCAGTAAACGTTGCATCTAAAATGCAACGTTTTATAATCTTATACTGTAAGAAAATACATTGAGTCTAAACGTTGGTTTATATTTCAATCTTCAAAGAGTATTATGATGATAATATTCAAAGTTTGTGGAAGGTAATCAAGGTGTATGTATACCACCAGTATGTAAAGTCTTATCATACATACAAGTTTAGATATATACAGTACAGAGACAGAGAGCAATATTTAAATAAACTTGTTCCAATGTTACACTTTTACTTATCATTTTAAAACTTGATGTATCATTATAATCAATAATCAATTTTACTAAAAGATATCGTTGATTATAAATACTGTAGTACGTTTATGTTGATATCAGTTTATTAACAAACAGTATTTTATCTTTTTATATTGTTTAGTTTTAAGCAGAGCTGTTAAAATACAAAAAAAAAAAAAGCTTGTCGTTTATTTCTTCTTCTTTCTTCCAACTATTGTTTTGTAATAATAATAGATTGTTAAATAAAAGTAGATTCGATACTAAGAAAAACAAAAACTTGATACAATTACACTATATAATTGAAAATAAAATTAATAGAATTTTTCATTTGTTTCTACTTGTGTTTATATATATATATATATATATATATATATATATATATATATATATATATATATATATATATATATATATATATATATATATATATATATATATATATATATATATATATATAGATAACATGGAATTCTGAAGTACGAAAAAACAAGCGTTCAATATATAGAGCTTTAAGATATATATTTTTGTTCTGTCTGTTCAGCTAAATTCTTTCCTAACAATTTTAAGAAGATTTTTCTGATACACTCGCAATTAAGTAGACTTATGGTCGTAAGTCAAAAAAATAAATTTTGAGTTTTTGTTTCATCCCCCCCCCCCCCCTCAGCATTTCTACTTGTGCTTTTTTTCTTTTAAGCTACTTTTTTTTTTCTCTCTTTATTTTCCCGCCTGTACACACTATTAAAAGTTTCCGTTTTGCTGCACTGATACAAGATACAAGACAAATTATAGAATATTTTATTTTCTAGTAAGTTTTAAGCCTTGTAAACACGTTGGTAATTAAAAATAACGGATCTTTATTGTTATATTATGAGGCATATTACAGATAAGTGTAATTTTTTTTATAACAAAATTATTTCCGGGACTGATTATTAAACAGTAAAATCAAAATATATGTACATAAAAAAATGTCTGTTTATATACTTAAAAACGTTACTTATTTTATAAACTGTATAATGTAAAAATAAATATTATGGTTAATTTTTTATTAACTTAAAATAGAAGATATAAAGTATAAGATAATTAAAATAGATAATTCATTTTCCAGACACGTTTTTATGTTCTACAAGAATATATAAAGTTAATAAACATTTTTTTTATATATTATAATAGAATTTTCCATCGTTAATTAAAATGTCACGATGCTAAGAGATCTTAGTTTTGTTTGTTTTTATTTACTCGTACGTAATATTAACATTTTTATAATGTTAAAAGCTTTAAAATAATATTCAGATGAAACTGTAGTTACATGAAAAGAAATCTCTTAATGATGCAAATTTGTCTAAAAATGAGGTTTTTGTGCAAATTTAACATCTGTATAAAGTGACATAGATTTCTCAAATTTGTACACTTATTTAATTTTAAGAAATAAAATGGTTAACATTAGATAATTTTTTAGGTATTTAAATTTATTTTGTTAATTTTTATAATATCGCAGTGACTTTTTTTTTACATTCAGAGTAAGCAAAATGATGACATTGATGAATTTGGCTAAAAAAGAAAATTAATAAGAAGTAATTTTTTCATAATTTTTATGCTGAAAAATTGAAAAAAAAAACAATCGTGATAAATATAAGAAATTAGAAACTTCAATGACTCATGAGGCAACTCATAACAATTAAAAGTTACAATAAGCGTCGGTCTAGTCATTATTTACAGTGTAATTATAACACTGTAATAATAGTTAATTATACGACTTTAATCAATGTAATATTCATTACAGCAATGTTGTTAATTTTTTTTAATTATGGCGATATAATTGTATTTCTCCATGCACAGAAAGACCATTTCAATATCAACACCTAATTTTAAACGCAGACCATATATTCAAAATTACAATCCAAGAAAATGTATAATAAAAAAAATTACAAAATAAAAAATTTGGTTCTAGATAGTGATATCTGAAGAAAAACCAGTATGATATCAAATTATGCTACTGCGGGTAATGTTATAGGTTGTGGGGGGTCTAATGTAAGAGTGTAGGTGGAAGAGGAGGAGGAGGAGGAGGAGGTAGTTTACTAGACAAGAATTCCAGCAGTGACCAACACAAAGTAATATCACCTATATACTCCCTTTAGGATATAATATTAAGTTTACCTTAGCTTAGTTTAGAACTACCGCAATCTAACATAAAGCTTCTCTGTCTTGCTATATGTACAGTATAAAACCTCTATAATAATAAAACCCAATGTTGTTATATTAAAACTACCGCTCTACTAAATTGTTTTATATTATGTATATTATATAGTTGCATTATATTATTGCATTATAACATACTAAAATAATGGAATTAACAAGAAAATGGACAATGTTATTATAGTATTAATATTAACCTATATATATATATATATATATATATATATATATATATATATATATATATATATATATATATATATATATATATATATAATATAATAATAATATAGAATACAGTATTAATTGATTATAGTATACCTAATTAGATACATAAATTAATAAATATGATGTAATATATAGATAATACATTTCAATTTTATATATTATTATATGTGGTGTCATGGGTCATATCTTATTAAAGAGATTATAGTAATAATAATAATAAATGGTTTTTATTACGAGGCCAAAATATGAATATGTGTTGGATGATTTCAGTTTTAAATTATTTTGTTGCATCTTTAGTTCTAAGTTTTTTTTTTTTTTTTTTAGACATGACATTTTGTTCTTCTTTAAATGTTTGAAATTAAGTTCTGTTTTACGTGGTAACGATGTAGTTTGAAATTTTTATGAAAGGTAGCTGTCATCTTAAAGTATAAAATCTTATCAAATTTAGAGTTAAAAGAGTTTTAAAACTTTATATATATATATATATATATATATATATATATATATATATATATATATATATATATATATATATATATATATATATATATATATGCTGACAAGGCTTAAATATATTTTGCGCCTATATTCAGTATGAGACTGTATGCGAGAGAGAGAGAACAAAGTTGCTATGTGGTGTACAAAAAATGCAAACAATCCAAGTAACAAAGAAATTTACACACTCACAACTGAGTTAAAACTTACCACGGCAATAAAAGCAGCAAAGCATGCCAAATATTTTGTGCTTTGTAGTTGCATATTATATGAGGCAAACAAATTAAAGCCTTTTAAATATATATCAAAATAATTAATACTACCGCATTATTATATAATAATAGAACATATAAACTTAAATACATTGTTAGTATTATGAAACGTAAAAAAAAAGTCGTTATGACATCATTTGAAGTAAAGAATTTTTTTTTTTAATTAACTTGTAATTTCTGTTAGTTCTTTTTTAAACAAAAAGACAGTAGCTATTTTGTAACTGGACAGAAAGTTTGAGAGAGAGAGAGAGAGAGAGAGAGAGAGAGAGAGAGAGAGAGAGAGAGAGAGAGAGAGAGAGAGAGAGAGAGAGAGAGAGAGAGAGTTAGAGAATAAGGGATGTTGAAAATGAAGTTATCTCGCTTGTTACCAAACTTGGAACATTTCCCCTCTACCCTCTCTCCTCCCTTCAGTCGAGTCTGGCCCGTCACTCAGGTCACCCAGGTGAACTTAGAAGCAGAGATCTACGTCAGCTCGAAGCAAAGAAAAGTCAACTCCAAGTTTTGCCAAACAAGCCAACTTGGCTAGGACACTCTGGCACAAACAGCCTAATCATTATATTGTGTGTATCGAGTTAGCAACTTAATACCAAAGATTCGACCTTTTCCCTCGCTTTTATATTTTAATTAAAAAACTTTAATTTTGTTTTTTTCTTCTACTTTAATTTTCAAATAATAATAATAATGAAATGATTTAAACAATAAAAATAATTTGAAATTGAAATTGTAGATTAACATTGATGAAATTTCATTGTCAAAAAATAAAAAGTTTTTTATATTTAAATTTTAATTAACTCTTTAATTAACTCTTCTCTTTATTTATAATACGTAGAAAATTATATGGGTATATTTTTTTTACTTTTTGCTATATAGTATTTTAAATCGTTTCATTAGTTTTTACCCCTTACATAATAGGCAATGTGCAAAGCTTTGATGCTCAAAAAGTTGCCTATACATCCAGGGGCTCTACAGCAAGGTCTAAAATGTAAAATATTTGTAGTTAAAAACTTTAATAAAAAGTATGATAAAATATAATTTAAATTAAATATATTTTTAACCCCAGATAAAATACATTTAATACAAATTTTGTCCTTTGTATTCAATTTGTTGATAAATAAGTTATTTTTAAGAAAGTTTATTAAAAAAAATGACGCAACATGCACTGATGTTTTTTTTTTAAATATATATTACAAAAGAAACTTCAAATTAATTCAACAATTTTTTATCATTAACTCTATTTTATGTAAATAATTTTTTTAAATATATGGTAATGTTTAATTAAATAGATAAAATATATACGTACATTATATGATATAACCACGCATATTTTACATTAATTTTCATATAAAACATAATTTAATAATTCCCAACTAAATTAACATTTTTAATATAAAAAAAAAATCAATATAAACCACACAATAATGATGCACTAAAAAGTTTTTTTCATATTGAAGCTTTACCACAATAAGTGGTTTTATGCGAGACGACGTGTATTAACCTCATCATAAGTACCCGCAACCCAATGATATGCGATGATGAAATATTATATTGAACTGACGTAAAAACACAATCATTAAGTATTTTAAACATATAGAATTAACTGTTTTTTTTCCTCAATATTATTAAAATTTTATATCTAAAATTTATTTTAGATATTATGTATATTTTTTAAAGTTTTATAACCACAACTTTATTGGGATAATAGAGTGAAAGAGTGTGTAGAGATAAAAGGTTAAAATATTGATTAAATTGTGAACTATATACTCTAAAAGTCAACTAAATTACTTCGTATATATTATACATAGTGTATATTATAACAGTAACAAATAATATCAATTTATGTACACTGCCAGGAAATTTTCAGGATGTTTTTACGGAAATCAAATGTAGATAAATATAAAGTTAAGTTATTTCAATCAAAATTTAAATCTAATTTATTTATATTATATAATTTATTCTTCAAAAATTAAATATATTATGATACAAATGTCATTGTATTTTTTTTTTTTTTTTTTTTTATTTTTTTTAGTTTTTATAATACATTAAATTGTGTTTTTAAAATTTGAAATGAAGCAATTTCTTCAAAAGATATCTGGAGTGGAAATATATAGGGTGCATATTTTTTTCCTTCATTATGTAATTTGATCTTAATATTTTCTTTTTCGTCTTTTGTTCCAGCAATCGCACTAGAGATAACTGCGGTGCGGGGCCCACATATGATCCAAAATGGTTCTGAAACTTCAGTCATATTGGATTGCGATTATCAATTAAGTGAAAGTGAGATTGGTCTTGTTGTTAAATGGTTCTTTAATAATGAACCTGCACCAGTTTATCAATGGATACCGTCCCAGAAACCCCAAGATTTGGGTGTGCTCAAAGGAAAATTAGATCTTGAATTTAAAGCATCTGAACATGAAGCAAAGAAACATCGAGCTCTTCACATAGTTAGACCTACAACAGAGCTCTCTGGAGAATACACGTGTCTAGTTTCAACTTTTGACGAAGAAAAAACCAAGAGCAAACGTCTTGTCGTTTTTGGTAAGATATTTTTCTTTACTTTCAAAAAAATTTATAACTTAATTAATTAATGGTACAAAAAAAAAGGTAAGTTAAAAAAAAGTACGAAATACGTATGTCTTTTATACAAGACTTGAAACTCATAACTTAGAAGTAGCTTTTATATTTTTAGTTCAAAATTTATTATTTATGTTATAAGTCACAAAAAAAAAAAAAAAAAAAAAAAAAAAGTGTTTACGTAACATTTTATTTACAGAGAAAATTGGACATTTTAAAAGTTTCATCAATGTTTATATTACAAATTTGTGACGGAATAAATCAGTAAGCTGGTGAAGCGTTATATTTAAAATATAAAAAAAAGCAAATAAACGTACGTTTAATCCATAGAAATAAATTACAAAACTCGTTTTCGAGGCAATTACTCTATATAGATTGAAGTATTAGAATTTATATACGTAGTTACAATGTATGTTTCATAAAATATATAAAAGTATATCAAATATAATGTGCATCACATACATGTTACCTATATGTATATACTGAATACATATTTTTCAAATCCGTTATAATTTACAATATTCAGGAAATATAAAGAAGAAGAAGAAAAAAATATATATATGAATTTTTGAAATGTTATATAATATAAAAGAAATTTGTACATGCATTCAAAGAAATCTTATTTTGTATTAAAGCCACGTCCATCTATAACAGAGAAAGAAAAGAAAGAAAAAAAAATGCAACATAAAATTCAAATAATATTCTCTGGAGAACTTATTAGATATTCAAAACGTTCTGTACCATTTTATTTCTCTACTAATATTTTTTTTTCTTTCTACTTTCTATAGAACTAGATTTTTACTAAAGTATAATATTATGAGACAGGAAAAGGATAAGAAAAAAAAATCTTTTAAGTCTGTTGGATTCTGTTAGATTTGCCTGTAAGTAAGACATATTATATAGGTGATTCCCAAAGGAAGAAGAAAAGAGAGAGAGGGAGAAATTCTCGTAATAGTAAGACACGTATTTGCACTTCCTTCACCGCGTCTTATGCATAAAGGTACACCAGTAGTCACGAACCTCAGTCTTGCGAATATCATATAAAGAAAAAGACAACGAATAAGAAGGACCGGAAAGACATGGAATTATTGCGCTTGCGCACTATGTAATCAAGTGGTATACAAAATAATATCATATAACAATCTTAAAAAAAGAAAAAAAAAATGTACAGTACATAAGAGAGTGCAAAATATAACAAAATTATACTTTTATTTAGGGGGGGGGGGGGGGAGGGGGATAAAAAAAGGAAATTTAAGCTAATTTTTCTTAGTAATATCATCTATCTCATTCCATTTTCCTACTTTTAAATTTCATAATGAAAAAACGCCAGAAATAAAAAATAATTGATTGATATTGTTTTCGGAAACTTTGATTTTTATTGATCAAAATTTTATATAATCAACATAATTTTCTACTTGAGATGTAAACCACCCAGATATTATGTTCAGTAGAAGTAGATTTTCTTGACAAATTTGTGATTCATTATTTGAGAGCAACCAAATCCCCACAGATTAGTGTAGTATCTGAAGATAGACATTGAGAGTATTGATTATAAACCACTATACTGACAAAAGCAAACATAACTGAATACAATTCATTGTTGGACCGTAAAATTTATGTCTTGTTTAAATCTATTATATTGAATAGTTAATGAGGACACATAATATATTATACGCCTCAAAATTCTAAAAATATAACTGGAGATTTTATAAAGATGCAAAACTTAAACTTGCGCTTATATAGAGTTGAAATTTTTTTTTTTTTTTTTTGGAAGAAAATATAAAGACAATAAAGATGTATAGACACATACGTGATTTTTAGTGTAATCTTCTCAGATATTGTGTTTTTGATATGTTAATTATTTCATCATTAGCTAATTGCAACACCCGCTACCACACTGCTACGTTGACAACAATATTTTATACAACACTGCTAAGTTGGCAACACTGTGGATCTACATATTTTATACAGGTGCAACGTTGCAAATTGTAATCTGTAAGGAAGTGGCTGTGTGATCATTGATCATTAAGAAAATAAGTTTTCTTTTACAAAGGAACAACTGGAAGGAATAAGAGGTTGGACATGAAAAATATAATGATATTCCGAACAAATTAAATCCAATTTTACTTCTAACCTGTCCCTTTAACATAGTCTCTGTCTCTCTCTCTCTCTCTCTCCATGAACATAAAGTAATTTTTAATATTAAGGATTTAACGTAAAACTCAATTTCTTTCTTATTACTATTAATATAACCCCTCTTTTTTCGGTTTATCTAATTTAATAATATCCTTTATTCTGATGAATACTTAATATACATAAAATGAAGCAAGCTCATATTATATTGGACGTAATATATAATAGAAGGCTTTATACAATGTAGCGTGATTGAAGCGACCACCGAGTCTCTTTGAAGAAAAAGGAACAATGCCTGCTTGGCTAGGCTGGGTTCACTATCATACAATGTATAGTCTATCAAAGTTATTGTGCTTCTCCATAAGATCTATTTCATGTCCATGAACTGTTTTCTTCTCTCTCTCTCTCTCTCTCTCTCTCTCTCTCCCTCTCTCGTAAGAACAAGAGAGAACTACAATGAAAAAATAAGAGTGTTTTTCCCTCAAACTCATCATGTTGACTTAAAAACTTAATGAATCAAATAAAACCAGATTTACAGTAAAAAAAAATAATATGCTTGAACAAATAAAAAGAACAAAATAAATAATCTCTATAAAATTCTAAGAATTATGCTTGTTTTAAATAATGATATAATAATTAAAATTAACTTTTTGGCAGGAAGAGTGAAAAGTGAGAATAGATTATAGTAATTGTTTGTACTTAGTGGTTGCTTATAATAAATAAAACCATTTGTTTTATTTTTAGTTTGTTTACTTGAATTCTTGTAAAATAAAAAAACATATATATATATATATATTTTTTATAAAAAATATAATATTTGATTTTATTGAAAAATATAAATTTCAATAGTAAATTATTGTACCATTATTAAGAATTACTAGTTTTAAAGTCAAACATTTAAAAATTAATTTAAACCATTTTTTTAATTATTAAAAACGTAATTGAGTTTTGTGTTTTAAAATCAGATCATCCCTTTCCCTCCTTCTATTAGATGATTTTTTTTTTCAAAAAAAAATAAACTTGGTAAAATTTTATCGCTTCTAGCGAAATGAAAATCAAATAATAATTAAGTAAAACAAATATTTAACTTTTTTAATTAATCTCTCTATATTTAATCAACGTATAATAATAATAATTTAAAATTTATTTAAGAAGAAATGAATATTTTACTGTATACGTTGTAAAGATAATATTTTATCTTAATAAACTGCGTTAGAATTTATTTGAATAAGGAGTTAGTATGACAAATAGAGTGAATCTTACAAACATAATCATGTTGAAAGAAAACAAAGTTACATTGTTTTTACTATTTAAAAACGTCGTGTATTTCTTAACACTCTCTAGTACCTTCATAATTTTTATACAGTATAATATAAACGAGGTTTTATTAAAAAAAAAAAAAAAAAAAAACTTTAAAATGTTGTATTCTAAAACATTTTATTTCTTTAAAAAAGTTTCTTGGCTTTAAAAGTTTGAAATTTTGCCATACAATTTTTTTTAAAGACACTTCAGTAATTTTGTATTTTTAGATTTGAAATGTATGAAAAAAAAAAAAAAAAAAAAAGCAGCAAAAAGTAGATTCATCCTGTCTGTAAATCTGTTCTTTTAAAAGATAAATCTTTTACTGAAAGAGAAATCTAAATTTAACTACGTATAGAAATTTATGTACACTAACTACATAGTGTAAATATTGTTAAAGTTCTTTACACTTTTATTCCATGAGAGCTTAAATATTTTAGTCTTTACTCAAATTATGATAAAGCTTAAGCTATGTAGATTATTATTACAATATGCAAAGTGGGTTAAAAAAAATAAAAAAAAAAGTTTTGTTATAATATGCAGACCCCTGAAAACTTTTCCCACAAAAGCTTTAAAAGATTATCACATTCATTTTTATAAAACCATCATTTTAAATAGATGTATTGAACGATAAGAAAAATATAAAAATGAAATTTTTAGAGATGTTTTAAAATGCTATAGAGAGGGAAAATTTACAAGTACTTCTTCTTCTTACAATTTGCTTTTAATTTAAAAAATAATATAAACTTGATAAATTAATGTAAAAGAATGATGATTATTCAAAACTATGACAATTAAGATTAAAAATTTTTAAGCAAACTACTAACAAATTACACTAGTATGGCTCTACTGTTCAACTGTTAGATTTTATGATGTAAAATATATATAAAAAAATAATATTTTCTTTTATTATAACTTTTGCCGTATACAATATCAAAAAAAAAAAAAAAAAAAAAAAAAAAAAGAACAATATTGTGCATTTCATTTTATTATATTATTAAGCATATAAAATGGGAAAGAATACATATTTTTATAACTTACGTACGTACGTACATGTTACAATATAGTCTATAGTAGATATACTTACTTACACCGTTAAAGATTGAGAAACAAAAATATAATAAAAGTGACAAAGAAGTATAAAAATTGTAACATAAAAAATACGACATACGTGCGACAATTGTATTGTTTACTTTTCATTCTTCTTCAAACTGACTCACAATATTGAAATTTGTAACTTTTTATAGTGACAATAAACTTCAATAAGATTTTCAGCCTTGTTTTTGATTGATTAATATAAACAAAGAGTAACTTTATTAAGACAGAAAAAATTTAATAATTAATTCCTATATACTCATTAAATAGTAACTCTAAAATGTTTAGAGTGTACCTGAAATTTATTTTGATGGGACAGTAAAGCTTAATGCTGTTCGTAAACCCTATTTTCTGCTACTAAAATGACGATCAACAATTGTTATTCAAATGTAATACGCATTTTTTGGTGCAAGAAAACAGGGTTTACAAACACCACTCTTGTTTATTTCCGCATGCTGCATGTATTTTCACGATACATTTCAATACTACTAAAGGCTGGTATCAATGCACGTGTTATATGTACCTGTGATATAATTTGGGTACTTTCTAAACATTAGTGTAAACCCATGACACTAGTAGCCAGTATCTACGCACTATTACAGTGTATACTAACGAACACTTTAAAACTTTTAAATCTATTATAGCATCAAATTTTAGGTATAACTTTTCTGTTATGCACTAAACATAATGTTTAAATAAACACGAATATTTTGATAAAATACATGAAATGTTAGTAAACACCAGTTTTGTCTCTAACATTTTGTTTATTCAATAGATATAATAAAGTTATCTTTTGTTATTGTAAATTTAATCATAATAAATATAAAATGTATATGACATATTGAATAATTGATTGTTTTAATAATTGTGTTGTTTGTTTTGATTGTACAGTACCAGAGAAAAGCATCACGTTGACTCAAAGTAAGAGTGATGATGAGAACTCGGTGATTATCAAATGTGAGGCAGAGGGCGTGTTTCCTGAACCAACTTTGAGACTCTTCGCAGGAACAGAAGAAGACACAAAGTAAGTATTAGCTTTAATATTTGACGTCAAAACAATTTCACAACTATTTTAATTAATTTTCATTGTAAAACAACGTGTATACAGAAACCTTTTTAGTGACTTGATATAATTAATTAACTTTATATATATGAGTTTATTTCTCAGGTTAATTTGATTGGAAAATGTTTTTATCGGAATTTTGTGATTTTTCAGTAAAGTTATTAATTAGTTCATGTATAAGAATGTGTTTTCACTCAGGAAAGTCGTATAGTAGAAAGAATTGTTGCAACAATTAAACGCGGTAGCTTTTATATATATATATATATATATATATATATATATATATATATATATATATATATATATATATATATATATATATATATATATATATATATATATATATATATATTACAGGGTAGGTAAATAAAAAAGTATAAATTTATTTTATCCTTAAAGGCATATACAACATGAAAACATTAGCATTTACATCACAAAAGACTTGATAGGACTTACATAAATAACGTTAATTGGTCTCAAAATACAACTGTAGCGCCGTAGCAGTGATCAGAAAATTTCAATTTATGCAACCCGCACAGCTTTTTCATACTAGTTTTTGCCTGTTTCTGACGTCAAATTCTGGTAAAAAATTATCATCAGTTTTGTAGATACCATTTTGTGTTTAATGATTAAAAAGAACATGTTGTTTCATGTTTTCTATGCCTTTAAGGGTTGTGGTTAGAAGGCTCATGCAAAAGGTGCCTCAGTATTTATTTTATGTCATTTATTAGTTTCATCTATGTATGACAAATACAAATTCTAGACTCGCGACAGTCAAATATAAGGAAGAAAATATATATTATATTAAAATTAACGTGGGGTTTTTTGGAAGCAAATGCCCAAAAATAAGAATTTTAAAATTTTGCAACCCCCTTCAATTTGTCTTCCACATTTGGAGTTACATTGTAGCAGTACCATTGTTCAAAATAAAATAATATTTTTCGCTCTTATATTTTTTCGCTCTCTTATTTTTCTTAGTCGAATCAGCCTGAACAAAACAAACTTATATTTCTTTAGTATTTCACAACACTAAAAAAAGCTGAAATTCATGAAAGCTAATTTAAAAGTAAACAAAGATATTTAAAACAAAAGAACGTATCGCAAAAATTTATACATCGATTCTGTCATTTAATATGTTTAGACAAACATTTTTAAAATATAAGAATAAGTTGTTTTTCCTTATTTATTTTTATTTGCAAGTAACAAATCTTAACTTTTTTATATTGATAATAAAACTGGAAAAAAAGGAAACTCCCATGCAATTCTTTTCCTTTTTCAAATGTAAGTCTTATGTTGTTGGCATAAATGGGTAATTTTTTCTCGTCTTCCAAATAATACTCTCTACATTTTTTTTTCTATACATATAAAGTTTTTTTTTTATATATATTATACACTTTACTGTAGTTGGCAATAACATGAAAGAGGTTCGAACAAGAACCAATAGCTGTGAACTATATACCAAGGCATCTCTTTTCTAAACTTCAATTTTTAGCATGCTCGTCTTTTCTCTCTCTCTCTCTCTCTCTCTCTCTCTCTCTCTCTCTCTCTCCTTCAGACATAGTATGACTATGCATATAGTTTGGATATATTTTCTTTGTAAAAAGGAATGCTTTTGATAGAGAATGAGAAGAAAGCTAACCTTATATAACATTTTAGACTTCAATATTATATGTAAAAGTTGTATAGATTTTTTTTCTTCTGAAGTGTGTGAAAAAATTGCTCTATACTGGACATGTTCCACATAAAGAAACCCAATGAATATAAAATACCCCAGGCATTTTTTTTTATAAATATATTTATATACAATATTATAGTAATACAATAATAATAGAAGTAGTAAAGATCTGTGATATACCTTTGGCATCAATTCCATATACGTATAAATATTACCACAATGGAATAGAAATCTAATTTATTTTATTTTTTATGATTTTTTTTAATAATAAAAATAAATGATATAAATATAAATTAATCCTATTCATGTTTTGTTGCTTTAAATATATTTTCTATTATATTATTATGATACAACTTTAAATAATAATATCTGTGCTATATTAAATATATAAAAACTATTATTGTTAATGGAAATTTTTATAAATCGTAAAAAGTAAAGAGGGAGAGAAAAAAAATCATCGTGTTTATCGCTCCATTGAACTTTAACTTACAATATATATACATACATATAATAAGTATATAAAAACGAAACTACATGCTCTTTTAGTTTAGTAGTGCGTATTATGTCTTCCATTCGTCTTTTTCAGTCTCAAAAAAATAAAGTACACTTCCTTAAAAGAGATCTCTTTCTCTCTTTACAATTTATTTTTC
The DNA here is from genome assembly GCA_949318235.1 of Ecdyonurus torrentis. NCBI lineage: Eukaryota > Metazoa > Arthropoda > Insecta > Ephemeroptera > Heptageniidae > Ecdyonurus > Ecdyonurus torrentis. The sequence goes on along the minus strand of OX439128.1, from coordinate 2,961,213 downwards.
GTTCTTGTGACCAAACAAAATGGCTAGCACGTTTATACACGTGACGAAACAGATGCGGATTTTAGGATTTAAAAAAAGATTTAAACTCTTGACATTTTTTACTTTATATATACACGGTTCACCCAACAGCTTTTTAATGATACTCTTACTTAGTAACCTTAATACTCGTACATCTTTTTTCTTTCACCTTATTTTTTGTGACAAAACTCATTTAGAAATGAGAGTAAATTTTAAGAAACTGAAATGAGATATAGCCAGCAATTTAGGAAAGAAAAGATGATCATATATATAAAAAAAAGTTGTCATAAAAACGAATTTTTCCTAAAACAAAAACAACAACTTTAATTTACAATAAAAAGAAAAGTTAGCTCTATTTAGTTTTAATTAAATTTTACCTAATACATTATTAGTTATAAAATTTTAATAACAAAATTGGTATATGCTGATAATAATAATAACATTTTTATTATAAAATAATAACATTCAATTAATTCTATCCGGGTTTCAAATATAAATATAGTTAAAATTTTAAAACTTGTAAAACCATGTTTTTCAATTATAACAATGTTTATTTTATACTGATAAGAATTTCTAATTGTTGGCAGTATAGAATACTAATAATAATAATAATATAAAATATTAAATTTAGCTTTTATTGTATAATATTTTGTAATTTAACTTTTTAAAGATTAATTTTGTAATGAGGTTTAACTTTTGTGATACCAAATACATGAAAGTGTGTGATATTAGATTTATATAAAAAGAGGGTTACTAGATTTGCATGTTGACAGTGTGGATTTAGGTGAATTTGAATGAGCTTTTTAGTCTCTCGTGACGTTTCCAATAGAATGACTTTCAGTCAGCATTACCAATTGATTTTCCGGTCCCATATCTTATATATAAAGAAATTCATTTTACTCGGTGAATTCCTGCATATTTTTTTTTCCTTTATTTTATATTATAAAATGTGACCTGGTTTTATATAATATACGATTGGTATATCTTTTAATTACATACAGAATAAAATTGTGGTATGAAATGTAATATTAAGATATGAAATAATAAAATTCCATCAACTTCAAGATAAATTGTGAAAAATGAATATACTCGAGTTTTAAAAACTAATTTATATTCACTTACTACTATTTAGATATATATGAAAGATATTTTACATCGCATTGTATTTGATAGAATTAAAAAAATATATATGAAAGGAAATATCTTAAATCTTTAGTTTATTATAGAGAATTTTTAGGGGAAAAAACTTTTTAAACTATTCTTAAATATATGTATCTAATTTAAAGGAGAAAAAACTAGACATTTTTTTATACTCGTAGTTGCATTTCGTTCTAGTTAAAGAGAGAAAAAAAAATCCATTTTCTTTGTTTTTTTGAATACTAAACAGATTTTCTTTTCTTATGTATTTTCATGTTAAAAGGAAAAAAAAACTTCTTGGTTTTTGCATTTGAAGTGTGTAAAATTTTGGTTTTATATATTTTTTTTAGGTCTGAGGTTGAAGGTGTGACACGCAAAGTAAAAGAGCGCGATGGAGGTGTATTTGACATCTCAGCTTCCAAGAAGCTTACAGATCGAGACCTAGAATCACCTACAATCTTTGACTGCGAGCTTGGTATCAAGGAGACAGAATATAAGAGTAAGAAGAGTCTTGTGTATTATCCAGGTAAGCACTTTTACCTCTCATCTCTTTTCCCTTTCTTTTAGGCAACATACATTTACATTCATGTTGAAAAAGTTGCATACATTACAGGAACTTTTTTTTTTTATACTATACACTTTTTAAAACAAACATTTTCTGAAAGCACAAAATATTTTAAGAAGAATTATGAATCACGCTCTAAATTTTTTCAACAGTCATTAAAATTAAAAGCAAAAAGCAAAAAAAAAAAAAAAAAAAAAAGTATATCGTACCAAAAAATGATAAAAAAAATATTAACAAATCCATTACAAACTATACATAGAGATATCACAAATGTATAAAGAATGAGTATGTACGTAAAAAAAAGTTTATACGTTGTCAATCAATATCCTGTCAATAATATCCTTTGTGACTGCCTACTACTGGTTGATTTTTTTTAGATACTGTTTTTTTTTAGGTCTGTATAAATGCACATTAATTTAGCACAGAATTGATTGAACTGTACTTCACTTTTGCACTCTACTTTCATATTGGAAAAAAGGTACCAGTATCGCATTTTAAATAATAAACCATATTACATATACATGGAAAATTTAATAAATTTTCATCCTTTTTGTGGCATGTGTGTTTGTTTTCTTTTAATAACTCACAATTTGTATTTTAACATGCATGTTCATTCATTGATGCTTGTATAGCTACTAAACCTAATCAATCTTTTATATATTCATGCCTCATTGATTTATATATAGTCATTTTTTTTTACCATTATTTACTTTATATGTAATTGAAAAATGAATTAAATGAAAAAAAAAATCCATTTTTATATTTTGATTTAAAAAAAATTGTTTTACAAGCGATTGAAATTAATCTTGCAGATTTTGTTTGCATTTTTATTTTATGTAAACAATTATAAATTTTTGTCTTTTATGATGTTTATTTTGGTTTATAAAATGTATTTTGTGTTTGTACTTTTTGTTCACACATAAAAATACCATCAAAATCAATACATGATATATATAGCAAAGCAAATAGAATTCTTCCTTTTGCTGTCAAACAAATAATAATAAAATAAAAAGGGGGGGGGGGGTAGATAAATTTAATTTTGTTTTTATTTTTGCTAATATAATTATGTGCAAATACATTTATTAATTTTACACTTAAACTTATCATTAGCTAAAACCATCTACCTTATTCCCTTGTATTTTTCTTGTTTATTTATTTATTTACTTGATTATTTATTTATTTGTTTATTTATTTATTAAAAATTCATTGTTGTAGCGTAATTTATTATTTTTAGATTGTTGTAAATTGGCTCAATATTTCAATTTATTATTTTTATTTTATGATTTTGTTACGTTTTGTTTGACTTTGAGTGCATGCACGACTTACAGACGGCTACACGGGGAGTCCTCTTGGCGTGACGGAGGCTGAAGTTGTTGCGGTTACTGGGCCTACAGCAGAGCACGGTAAGCACGATATATAGTTGCCGCCTTATGCTTGCCTTGCTTGCTTGCTAGCCATTGCTATACTTAGATATATATAGATAGATATAGACAGCACATAGTTTTACGTAGTTGTATCTCGAGTAGTGTTTAGACCACAGCTTGTTGACCCTATGCCTGCCCAGCACTACTATTCTATAATATACCATTGATTCAGACTCTTCACATATTTTCTACTACAACCGCAACTTTTTTTTATTATGGTCCAATTTTTTTTTTTTATTAATGTTTTCCTAGCTCTTGAAATAAAGATTGGTTTTTTATATTTTGCAATATAGAAAATAATATAATTGAAATTGTTTAAAAATAGATTGTTGTATTCCTGTGATGTCAGGAATGGTGTTACCTACATGAATACTTAATCTTAATTTGTTGATTCATTGACTATTAAATAGAGGAATGACAAATTTAGAATTCTCAATCTAAGAATAAAAAATTTAGAATTCTCAATCTAAAAGTAGAAAATTAAGGATTTCAACTTAAAAATTGTTGACTCTTTCTACTGCAATAATAATAATTATAAGCGCAGCGTGGGCTAAATGGAAAAAACATGCAAAAGCTGTCTTTAAAACAAAAGATATAAGTTTTTACCTTCTATAAACTTTTATTCTAAACTTGTTCTAGCGTAACCTATATTTCCCGCAATACATTAACGTTGAAAAAGTTGCCTACCCTACAAGGGGCTAATAAAAACTGATTTTTAAATTTTTGTAAACAAACAAAGCTATTTATTTTAATATTGTTAATAGCCTTTTCATATTATTATCCAATTATAGTTTGTGACATTAATCTGTTTTAAGAGTATTTTGTGGCTATTAGTCTTGTCACATTAATGTCCAGTATCTTTCTTGAACACAAATTAGTGGATGTATTTAGTGAATGTGAAAGAGAGAGAGAGAGAGAGAGAGAGAGAGAGGAAGAGTTTTTGGTATACTCTCTATACTTTAGCTTTAGAATCTTTATCTCTTTACTTAATTCTAACGTAGTTATTTTCACCATAACGTAGTTGACTGTAAACTCTCGTCCTTTTTCCTTAATCCTATCTCCTGACAACTTAAATCCATATCACATACCATAAATGACTTTTCTAATAGATTATATATTTTTTTAATCAAAAGAGCATTGATTCATGATATTTTATAATATTATCTTAATTTATAGTTAAATTTATACCGCATGTTTTTTTAAATTAACTTTTTTTTTGTTATCTATATATTGATATTTAAATTAATGTAGAAAATTAATAACATTGTTAGGATATATTTATGTATGTAATGTTTGTCTAAATGTATTTAAATTAATATTTTACTGTTACTGAATTAGTTAAATAATATTTTAATGTGACGCTTTGCATCAATGTCCTTTCCTTTACTAGTATATTACACTTTATCTGTCGACAAAAATATCTGACTTTTGAGTTATGTTAAATGAGGTCAAAAATCTCTGTTACTTGGTTTGCTGAAGAGAAATTGCATTTATATACGAAAATGTAAAATATCTGATATGTTTTTATTCATTTCAATTTTAATAATTAGATAAAATGCGTGTAACGTCTGTTCTGATAGTATAGTGCACTCGTGTCAAGAACGATTGCGATGAACATAAGCTCGGTTCTGTTTTATTATCGGTGTTAAATTTACATTATTATCAGGAAATATCATGGTGATATTATTACCATACATTAATTATTGTCAAAATAAAAAATCCGCAAGTTGATTTTCAGCACTTTTTGTAAGTAATCTTGTAACGTCTCAATTCTCTTCTAAATAAAAATATTACCATGAAAGACTTTAACACACTTACAAAAGAAATAAAAATCAATATTTTGACTGATGTATGAAAATAATAATTAATTATCGTAGACTACAAAATTAAAGATTAAATTTAATACTGTAAGAAATTGATCTTCTCTTTATTATATGACAATAAAAAGTAGATACTAGTTTTTTTATTATAATTTTTTACATAACATCTATCTTAATCCTTTGTTTTCTTATTTATCTTATAACTTAACTTCAAGCCTAATGGAGTTCCATTAAAAATAATATGACACTTAATATCTGAAAAACGTAAAATCAAATTTGATTAAAAACTTTTTGTAGTTACATCTTTGGTACTGTACCAAAGCAACGTGACAAAATAAAAAATACTTTAAATTTTTTTTAACAATCTATAAAAAATTTAGATGCAAGATTTTTATTTGGCTCATATACTGATACGTAATTACTCTTATATACAGTGTATATATTTTTTTTTTATTTGGAACAAGAGACAGATAAAGTAGTAATTATACTTTTAAAAATTACTTTGTAAATAACAAAACTTTTTTCTATGGCTGTTTGTTTTATATGTTTTGGCTTCCTGTTCGTTCTTCAGTTTGGACCTTAAGTGTTAAAGGTGAGTGTTTTATTGTTCTACTTTAGAATTAAATTTATTTACTACTATAATCTAATTATCTAATAAACATATGTGCATGGTAATTCATGTTAAAATTACGATATAATTTGTTTAGAAATATAATCAGTATACACTATATTATACATGATATACACTTTCACTGAAAGCATACAAATTTTCTTATATACTCAACCTTATTATGTGATATATTATATTATAGTTGCTATGTTCACTTATATAAGTTACTTCATACATCAAGCTTGTTATGAAATACAATTTTATCAAAACATGGTTTTAATTAAAACTTTTAGTAACAAAAATGAGAAAACTTGCTGTATTATAAAACTTACCAAAAAAGAACTGTATAAATATTATATATTAAAACAATGTTGAAAATAGACAAAAAAATTGAAATTCAATATATAATATCTGAAATCCCTAGGGTAATCAAATCAAATCATGTTTGGTTTTTTTATTGCAATAGAGTTCAAATCAACGGAATTACTTTTATAGATATTAAAATTAATTCAGTTGTAAAAAGTAAACAAAAAAGTGTGGTTATAATTTTATTAAAAAAAAAGTTTTATTTTTTATTATTATTATTATTTTTTTTTGTGAAAAAAGTGGTTCCTTAGTTAGTATATAAATTAACATCATCGTTTTTATTTCAAATTACCTTCAATTTCTTATGGTACGAAAAAAAAGAAACTCTAAATGCACATTATTATAAATAAGAATGTTTATAAGTTTCATAAAATTCCTTAATAAAAGTTCTTGAAAAATAAAATAAATTTTTAGTTATACATAAATGGCATGTTATAAAAATATATTAAAAATATCTTGTATAACAAAATATTTTTTTGAAGAGAAGAAAAAATTTACAATTTCAACTTGAATATTTTTTTCTTATGATTTTTTCCCTCAATTTCCTTGTGTATTTACTTGGCAAGTCCCCTGAGATTGACGACTTAGTGAAAGGAGCTGTCAAAACTTGTGATACACACACACACATAACACGCTCGCTCCACTGCCGTATACTATACTGACTGAGTCTCAAAAGTTGCCTACATGTAAGGAAACGTATACACAAAACTTCAACTTTAAAGCCACATTTCAAAATCCCTTCTTCCCCATATCTCTTTCTCTCTCTTTTCAAAAACATGTTCTATAAGATATCACTAAACCATACTCACATACACAAAGACACTAAATTTATAAGTTATTCAAATGTCATGATACATTTAACGTTGTAATAAAGCTGATTTAATAATATAACAAATTTACAGTAAAATACACTAATTTTAAAACCAAAACCAATGGATATAATAAATAGTTTTGTATTTTGAAATTTTAAAGCTTAAATTTATTATTCTACCTATATTGATACGAATACGCAATGATTGTTATGAGCAAATAAAATTCTAAATATTAAACTTAAATCGATTTAAAAGTAAGAGAAAAACATATTGAATGGATGTTTATTATTTTCGGATTTATAAATTCCGACAACATCATCATTGTTTTGTTGTTTTTATTTTATACGTGTATTTCCCCTTTGTACAAAAAAAAAGAGAAAAGCTTTCGATTGAAATCCCTTGAGGAAAAATAAATTTAGAATCAATTGATACGTTAGAGATATTGAGGGCTATAAATCTAGTAGCTTTTGCTGGAATAATATACAAGCTATCCCTAGATCCATGTTATATGGCGGCGCCTCTCTCTCTCTCTCTCTCTCTCTCTCTCTCTCTCTCTCTCTCTCTCTCTCTCTCTCTCTCTCTCTCTCTCTCTCTTTCTTTCTCACTCTCTCTCTCTTCTACTCTACATTTTGATGCTACTGGGTTTTTGGAAAGCTCCATACCACCAAACCACTTTTTATATAAATATATTTATATATTTTTTTACTTAAACCTCAGCAATGTCCGCAGATACTTGAATTATTTCCATTACCAGCAGGAAATAGAATTTTTGGTAATATAAGTCGCTTCCTAAAGATGAGTTTTTAAAAAAAAAATATTCTAATAATATAAAAATTTACGTATGTATTTTCATTTTTATTATTATTCCTACCAATATTTTATATAAGAAATTTAATGTGGTTTAAAATAAAAACATATTTTGATAAATAATAGTTTTTAAACCTATATATAAAATATTTTATGTGTTTTAAAATTGCCAAAATGTTCTTTTAAAATATCAGAAAAGAAATGAATCATGATGATGATGATTTTTTTTTTTTTTTTTTTTTTTTTTTTTTTTTTTTTTTTTTTTTTTTTTTTTTTTACGATGGATATATAATATATTTTCTATCTTGTGAAAGATGTTGGAGAATTAAAAAGGAAATTAATCCATTTTTAACGATAAAAAGTTCGTGCTGAAGGTGATTTTTTGAAGATTAAGAAAAGGCTTTAGAGTTTAGAGAAGATACTTAATTCCAAAGTTCTAGTAAAACACATTCGTCATGATTTTTCCATTACTGCTTTGCTATTTTTTTATGTTATATATTTTATTCTAACAATTTTTAAAAACTTTCTTAAGTGATAGTAATTTTTTTATAATAATAAATTTTAATAATATATAGAAATATCTTTAATATCCCCCCCCCTTTTTTTATATATAAAAGGCTTTTAAAACAATATATTAAAATAAAGTAGAATAATAAACATATATTTTTTTAAAGGGTTTGAAATATACATTTTAAATTTATTTCTTTTGCCTAAGAACGCAAGGAGAGATGTAACCAAGCAAAAAGCTTATATTGTTACTGTTTGAAAGAAAGAAAAAAAAATCCTTCGACTTTGTTAGAATGCGTGTCAAAATGAACTTAATGAAATCCATTACAACTAGTTCTGATCAAGTTGAAACAAAAGAACTTAAAAATCAATTGTAAAAACGCCAAATGTTTTTCCCTTGACTTCTGTACTTCTCTCTCTCATTCTCTCTCTCTCTCTCTCTCTTTTCCTTCTTTTTTTCCACTCGTTACGAAATCAAGAGAAGTGGTAAAAACGAGAAACGTAAAGTTAAGTATGGCAGAAGTGTTTCCTAAGTGAAACAGAACATGCGGGCAAATTTCCTGCCTACAGGATAAGATTAAACGAAAGAAAATTTGATTCTTAACTTGCTGAGTAGTCGTCTTTTTTTTTTTTTTTTTTTTTTTTTGTAACTTGCTTACAGACAAAGACAAACTTTATTTTGCTTGTAGGGTAAAAAAGTGAAAGAAGGAGAGAGAAAAAAATACATTCTTGAAGTTCATTCAAAGAAAATACAAATAGTTTTTTTTTTTTTTTTTTTTCGTTGCCCACCAAAGTGAGTTTTTTTATATTCCATTTTACCATTTTATTATTAAATAAAACTTAGCTTTTATTAACAGCAAATTAAATGAATTTATAAAATATAGTTCAAAAAAACAACAACAAAATGAATCTTATTGGAAATGCATGCTGCTTTGAGTAACTTTTTTTTTTGTACCTTCTTGTTTTTTCCCTTGGCAAACTAACTTATATAAAATAAAGTATTTATAAATATTTATAAAAGTAACTTAATTGAAGTAAATTCTTTATTTTATGAAAATTTACATCAAAATTGCATGGTAAATCTTTTGTTCATGCAAGCATGTTATTTTATTGCTATCTTTGATAATTGCACATACCTTAGTTTTACATCAAGGTGAAGAATAAATTGAAAAAAAAAATAATAATGCTTAGAACTTTTTCTTTAACTTGTTAGTCAAAGTTTTTCTTCTTACAAATTGAAAGAGAAAAATATTTTATACAAGGTAAAAGTTTTCAGTTATTCTTCTCAATTTTCATAACTTAAAGCAAAACGAATAAAAAAAAATTAAAAAAGAAATATTTAATATTATACAATAAGTCTTTTTTAGAATTGATATAGCTCTCTTAAGATATTTATTAATTATAATTTTGTCACTGATATTGTAAAGTTTGAACAAAACTTAAGTACTTGACTGTTTCTAAATATTTAGTCGTTTTTTGAAAAGTTGAATTGTGGAGGAGCTTATACTTCTCCCTTTGCAGTTAATAATAAATAATATAATTCTACTGAAAAGTTTATCAGATAATAAATCATAAAGTCACTGAAATTTTTATTTTATTTACATAACCACTACATAAATAATAAATCTTTCTTACTTGAATTAATATTAATAGTTAACTTTAAAGTTAATTTATAATAAAATATCAGAATATTTCTTAGAATGTTCTATTTGGAGTATATAAATTACAAGGCTTAATTACTACTTAATTGTAACACTTGGTTTTTAATTATTTTACCATCATATCATTGATAAATTTCATGTCCTTTCATTTGCAAAATCTTTGAAAACAGTTTTTTTTTTCATATAGAAATCACATCATACGCAAACGTGTTTTTTTTTTCTTCTGTAAGAAATTTTCCATGACAACTTCATTTCCCAAAAGTTTTGTTGAATAGAAGAAAAAAAGTGCTTGATATCTTGTTCTTATGGTGATATTTGTGAATTTATGTTAGGATAGGAAAGATAATTTAGTTTTTGTTTGATAGTGAGGATATGGATAGTTCTAGACTATAGAGAGAGAGAGAGAGAGAGAGAGAGAGAGAGAGAGAGAGAGAGAGAGAGAGAGAATTCAATTCCACATTCCGATCATTCTTATAAATATAAAGTCGACTACTGAACAACTTAACGTGACTTTCTGCAACTCTATAGGACTTTAGTTTGTCAGTAAATTTATTACTACTGATGTTTACACCAATTTATTCCCCCTCCCCACTCCTCCAATACAAGTTTGTAAATAAATTTTAATTAGACAAAGACAAAATTAAAAAGTATAAAAAAGATTAACATTTCATAGTAATCACATTATGTGGTATTATAAGTAGAGTAAAGTTAGCCCTCAAACACGGACAAAGATAAATACGTCTTAATTATGCTATCAACATTTATGTATAATATCATAATGTATGCTACATTGTACAGTGATTGTACTTAATAGCATGAAAGTTTAGATGTTCAGAATAATTACTTATGTTATTACAAAATAGCAACATTTGTGCTCTATAACATAGCAAGTGTTCAATGCAACATAAATTAAGTATTTTATTTTTTCCGTGTAACGTCTACATAAAGTTATTCATGCTTAAATTTTATATTAATTGCCCATTTTAAAGTGTACGCCTTCATTTTTTTAACAATCGTAATTGAGTGTATACATAAAGTTACAGTTTCAAAATTCACTATTGAATTTACTAACATATACTGTAAAAACTGTTTTAACTCAGCTCACAAAATTAATTAATTTGAAATTATTAATAAATCTTCTATGTGCGTACTGAGGTACAAAGTTTTACCTCTCGGTATTTTTACATTGCAAAATATTGCAGAAATGGCAAAAAAAATCAATAAAAATAAAGTGTGCTGTGAAGCACAACATTACGGTACATAATAGAATAAGTAGAGTGGAGCTTTTGTCGCCTTGAGAAGATCACGGCTGGGACATTGTCACGATGTCACATGCCATCAATTAGATCGTTGTATATTTTATATTAAAACTAAACAAATTAACTAATTTCGTAATACGCGCGCAAAGTGTATATATATATGTATATATATATATATATATATATATATATATATATATATATATTATTGTTAAAGAACAGTCAGAGGACCATATAAGTGGGTATGTACCTTTTTTGGCCTCTTAATAAAAATAAATTATTATTATTATATTATTATTATACTGTCTACATCCGTCATAAACGTTTGCCATCAATATAGAATACTTCTAGAGTACATACTCTAGCCGTCATCAGCAATAATCAATAAAAATCTAAACATATAAAACTCCAGCTTACTGCTAAAATAATGGAGAAGGACGTGTTACTCTAATGTGAGTATCTGTTATATCAACATTCTGTTAACATAAACAAAATAATCAATTTTAATTATACACTGACTGAAAAAATAAATATTATAGGATTTAAAATAGAACACAATTAAAAAGTAATTGTAAATAATTGTAATTACAGAATTCTCTTATATGTATACACACACATACTCTACGTATAACTAAATATAAAGCTTGTTTATTTAGCTTTCAAAATACTAACATTATTACACACTGATACTTTAAAAAGGAAAAAAAAAAGTCAACAGTTTTGAGGAGACAAGATACATTTTATCTACGCTTTAATTCACATGAATAACATTAAAACCGTATAAAGGCAAACATAAATATACGCTGTATATACACAAGTGACGGATCAAAAATAACATTTTATTGTATTTGTTTCAAACCGAGCTCTGGTGTTTCTCGTATACGTACTATAATAAAACTTTTTTTAAAACATACTTTATTACATTATTTGATCTATCATTGATATGGTCGTGATTTCTTCCAAAAATTATAATAGATTTTAGTTGTTGTTGTTATTGTTGTTGCTGTTGTTGTTTAAAGAAAACTAATTCACATTTTCATAAGATTTATTTTTCGACAGTCTTTGAGAGGATGAATTGTAAATTGTAAACACAAAATCTTGATTACAGGCAAAGTGACAATGGAACTTTTCTTAAACTCAATTACCAGTCTTCTAAATCTTACCAATTGTGACTATACTTTACAGAAAAAAACATTTAATTTAACTGGAAATGATCATTAAGATTACAATTTGATGGTTCATGTCTTTTTTTGTTTTATATACGTATATCTAACATTTCCAGGAAGGAAACTTAATGTTAACAATTTCTCGTACAAGAACTTTAATATACTGCTGTTTATTCTTACTTTTTCTTGCAATACTATACGTATTTAGTCCACATAAATAATCATTAGACAGTAAAATTTATACATCTCATGGCACAGATATATTATAATCATGAGTCAAAATAAAGTCTCAAAAATCAGATTTTATAACTTTGTTTGAAAAAATAAAATGTAGTAAAGTGAAGTGAATAGAACTCGCATATCTATATTATATATCGAGTTGTTTCTCTTATCTATAGACAATATAGAGCCATGCATGTACTATATACGAAAAAAAGACACGTTGATGTATGTGACTCTTAGATACTTTGTTTCATTGCTGTGTTCCGATAACAACAACAACAACAATGGTGCTGCTGGATATATCTCATGGGTACAATATCACTGGTGTTTGTTTTTTTGGAGAACAACAATGGAGCAAGACCTTTACAGACTTATGTACGCGAACTTTTTACAAAATAAGAAACCCAACACCACTCAGTATTTCTGTCGTTCAAAAGACAAGGAATAAAAACTCTTATTTTTTTTTTCGGTAACCTATTTTATTACATTTCTCTACTATAAAAATATCACACGGACAATTTTTCTTTTCAAGATATAATAATATATATATTTTTCACGAGTTATTTTAACTAAATCAAAAGAATATTTTTGATCAAATACATATACTGTACCTTAATAATTTTAAATTAAATTTTAATATCTATATTTATAAATGATTTACGAGTTATTTTTTTCATTAAAAACTCGACAAAGAATTTTTTTTTGATCCAATAATTTGATTTATGTAAAATATACTTTAAGGTGTAAAAAAATAGCTTATATGAATTTTTTTACTATGCTAAAAATAAGCTTAATGTTTTACATATATAAAAGGAAAGAATTTTAAAATTAATATCCAATTTAATTTATTTTAAGATTAATTTATGAAAATTACATTTTTTTCAAAAAAAAAAAAAAAAAAAAAAAAAGGGTAAGAAAAAAAGTTAAGATTTATTTTTATATCAAGCATGATTTAAAGTTTTTGTCTGAGAAGAATGAATAGAATTAGAATATTGCGGAGTATAAAAAGAAAAGAAAGAAAGGGAGCAGGGTATAATGTTGCGGATACGTTTGTTAACGTTCAGTAAGATGAATGGTGCGTCTATATTGATGATGATCTATACATACTTTCTGATCTTTACACCTCTCTATATCGGAAGCTTTACACCGTGTCTCAAGGATACCGATCAATGTTTACGGCTCAAAATATCACACCACGTGAAAAAAACAAAATAGGTCATACAATATTCTTCACAGGACAAAAATGAAGCATGTATAAAATATCTATTTGATACTTCAATTTTTTTTAATTAAGCCTCGTTCACATTGGACTTTTCTTAAGTGAAAACGCTAATTTTTTCAAATTAAGAAAAAAGTTTGATTTCCACTTAAGAAGGTTTTTTTCTTAATTTTTTACGTAGAACTTTCACTTAACAATTTTTTTTTCTTAATTTTTCTTAATTTTTCCTAAGTAGCTAATAAGAAGAATTATTTGAATTTACGTAAGAATCAACAAGGGTTTGATTCTTACGTAAATTCAAATAATTCTTCTAATTAGCTACTTAAGAAAAATTAAGAAAAAAAAATTGTTAAGTGAAACCAATTAAGAAAATTCTTAAGTGCAACAATAGTTTCATTGTGAACACCAATCGTTCTTAAGTGGAAAAAATTAGCATTTTCACTTAAGAAAACTTAGAAAAAGTCTATTGTGAACGAGGCTTTAGACTAAAAATTAATCACTATGAAAATAATCATGGAAAATATAACATTTTTATATTTATATGACAAAAAAATCATATTTATTGAAAACTTTTTCTAGTAACCTAACTCATTTCACTGTACGAAGTATAGAAATTTTATTTTTGTAGGAGGCTTTTTTTTTTTTTTCAACAAAGATGTGAAAATACAAATCACACATAACAAAACTACTTTATGGTATACTTCAAGGGTCAGAACATTTTTTTGTTTTCAACTTTTTTATCAAACCATTGAAAATAGTTTCCAAAATTTATCCATGCATGCATTTCAAAGTCTCAATTTTTATATACTTCATAAATATTGCAATTTTATTATTTTATAATACTTATTGAAAAATATAAAATTGAATTTATTGTCAAATAATATCATTTTTTTTAATATATTATTTAATAAAATGTACTTTCATGTATAAAATATCAATTTGAGATATTAAATCTTCAATTTTATACTAACTTTTGTCATGATGATTCATGTCTTTTAGTCTGAGTTTTTTTTTAAAACTTAATATTAAAAGCAATAAAAAGTATTAAAATTATAAGAATTGACATTCATGTCAAAACTACAAAATGAACGATATATTTTCATTTAAATATATATTATAAAATTTATTATTATTACAAATAAAAAGTATAATAATAATAATAATAAAATCGATGAAAATGTTAATGACGTCAAAAGAAGTAAAAAGAAAAAAAAAAGGTCTTTTTATTCTCTTGTCATTTCTTTATCTGTATGTCTCTCACTTTACCAAAGCTACGTATCTTCATTTCCTCCGTATTTGCTCGCAAAAACCAAACCTCTCTTCTCTATACCAACCCCCGGACCCCCTCAATCTTCTTCTTCTGTGCTTCCTCTTAGTAAAGCGGCTCGCGGTGCCATGCTATACCCTTCCCACTAGCACAACCAGCTAAAACGAAAAATCAATCGGTGATCGTGCCTATTCAAGCTTAGGTATCTGCAGATAGTTCAAAAAGAGATTACATTCTTTTTAAGAAAAATATTATTTATTTTTTGTCATAATTTATTACTCTTCAATTTAATTAAATATAAAAATATATACATTTGTTTTATTACTTCTATGTCAACTATACTATACGTACTACTGTTTTGTCAAAGTTTAAATTGTAATTGGGTTATTTGATACAAAACTGTTGTAAAACAAATAATTCTATGTAATACGTAATTAAAGATTGCATGTAAGAAATTTCTCAGTACTTTCATTTTCAATTTATCACTAAAGTTAAAATGTTTTTTCGTGTGTGTTGATAAGGGTTCTTTGTTCATTCAAAGTAAAGAGAAGGAAAAAAAAGTTTGATTGTTTGTGACGTGTGAAGAATATTGAGAAAATTTAAAGATTGAAGGAAAGGCGTTGACTTTGTCTTCAGTCCATGCAATGATAAAAGAAAAGGGAAAGGAACGAATAAAAAAAAACTTGCTTCAATATGTCTACGCCTTATGTCACACACACAAAAAAGAAAAAAAAAAACAATTGAGTGATTCATCAATATATAATTTTTTATATCCATGAAGTTATGTATTAAAAAAAAACATATTACCAATAAATTCTTAAAGTATGTGTATAAAAAGAGGTGTAGTTTTTTTTTATACTCTTAGGCGTCGTATAATAAGAAATAAAGTGACCTATTATGTAAGAAATGAAGTCCGCGGGCGGTCAAGAGAGGTAGGGGTCTAACTTAAAATTAAGGGTTGGCTATATACCGTGTGGTAGCTTTAGTCAGCTGCCACATCCTTAATATTATCAGATGAGAGAAGGGTGGGTTTATATAAAATTAGAGGGTTTTAGCAAGGGTTGTACAGTACTGCAGTATGTTCTGTTCTCTCTCTCTCTCTCTCTCTCACTCACTGACACACAGATGGTCGTGATAGCAACGTGACCTCAGTGGATCACCTTTCTCATTCATTTAACATGCACACTCTGTACTATCTCTATTCCTATTTGGTACTGCTGCTACACTACTATAACCAGTGTTCGTTAATGTAAATTAGAGGAAAACATTCATGCTACAGATTATTCACAAATATTATATAATGATATATATATAATATATATATATATATATAGAGAGAGAGAGAGAGAGAGAGAGAGAGAGAGAGAGAGAGAGAGAGAGAGAGAGAGAGAGAGAGAGAGAGAGAGAGAGAGAGAGAGAGAGAGAGAGAGAGATTGTGATGATAAATTGCGTTATACGTATACTTTAATTTATCTATTCATTTAAAATACAATCCTATCTTTATGAATGCTATATAAAATTAACAAAAGGTTCATGTTATGTCACAATGTATATAGTAAAATATAAATTTAATTCACTTTCATCAACCATGTTTAATCTATTTGGAAGTTAAATACTTTGCTATCGCAGTTTTCTTTTTTGCTTCATTTTTTTTTATTCAAACAATAATACATACTATATATATATATATATATATATATATATATATATATATATATATATATATATATATATATATATATATATATTTATATATATATATATATATATATATATATATATATATATATATATATATATATATATATATATATATATATATATGTGCAATGTTTAGTAAATGGCCGCTAGTCCACGCACCGTGCGGCGTGGAAAGTGCAGATACTCCACTCGCCGCGCTGGTGGAAAGTACAGATGCTCTCTTTTGACGCGGAAGCATCAATATATATATATATATAATATATATATAATATATATAAATATATGCGTTTTTATGTTGAATTTTGTGTCAAAACCAAGCTCTAGAAGTTTCCAAAAAGTTGGCTTGATGTCATATGAACAGGTATTGTTCTTTTATAAAGTCGTGTTATTTTTTTCACGTGTCTTTCGGTTCCATGCTTTGAAAAAAAAATATAGAACTAAAGATATTTTTCCAAACCTTTGAGAAAGAAAGAGAGACGGAGAGCAGAGAGAGAGAGAGAGAGAGAGAGACCTTGCATCATGGTTTTATTTTTTCCACGTACACATATACGAATGATTCACTTCATGCTCAGTATTTCATTCGTAAACCGTAATATTTCGTATTTTTTCCCTCTACTTCTTCTTTCCCCAAGTCTCTTTATTACCATCTTTATTCATTCTTTTTGCATGGGACGTCGTTTTATCCACCCCCCTCTTTCCCAACCCTCTTTTTTTTCCTCCATAACATATACATATATACACATACATATAAAACCTTTAGTATCATCGTGCCTTATGTATATTTCTTGTCAACGTATGTCACACTTCTTGTTACTTTTTTTCTTCTTCTTCTGCTTGAGTATAAAAAGGATTTATAAGTAAGCAAGTGGGAGTACCAAAAATATACAGAGCAAAACTAAAGTATCTTATACTTTATATATCATTTGTTAAAATTTAGTTCAGTTTAATAAACTTTAAACATCTTGTCTGCCAACTCAAATAAAATATTTCACTTTTTTTTTCCATAAATTTTTCACTTGTTTATTTTGTTTTAATGGCTAATTAATTTACACGTAATAACTTCAAAGTTAAGTTCTAAAATTTTATCGTAAGGAAGTTTCTTACAAAGACGTTAGCGCAGAGCAGAATTTTATTTAATTTCATATTTTGAAATTATCAATGAATTTTTAAGGACAAGAGACAAACTCGCTATTAATTAATATGATTTATTTTTCCAACTGCCACGTTTTTGTATTAATATAAAACCACTAAAAATTTCGTGCTCTTTCCATCCTTTTAATTCATTGGAAATTTAAAAAAAAAAAAAAGCTACAAAATTGGGATATTTTTTTATACATCATACCACACAAATATAATTGTGAAATAATAATAATAAACATTGATTTTTGTTTTAATTATCAGTTATAGAATTTTTTTATAAGTATTATTTCATAATGGCTCTTATACAAAATCAACAACAAAAAAGCCTTTTGATTGCTTTTTATTCAGACAAATTATATTCAACGATTTGTTTATCAACATCCTCATCATCGTTATAGCAGCACGATGAATGTAGCTCAAGTATAATAATAATTAGTCACGAGTATATTAATTGAATCGTAGAGCAAGCGGGCGAGCAAGCGAGCGAGCGAGAGCACATTAGCATTAAAATGTTTGATAAAAGACTTCAATATAATATATTAAAACTTTCATTTAAACAATAAAGAAAAAATATATAATATATAATAATACCTCAACATTTTAAATAAAAAAAAAGGCCCAAAGGGAATATTTTGAAAAAAATTGAAATGTGTTGTAGTATAAAATTACAACATGTAGTTATCAATTAGTATCTAGAGAGAGAGAGAGAGAGAACACATAAAAACGTCAAATATACTTAATTTTATCTTCATATTTCATTAAACCACGTTAAAGTGAACTAGGTTTTTCTTGCTTTAGTTTGCTTTGCTTGCAAAGTTTCGCCCACTTTATGTTTTGTAGCTGGAGGGCTGGGCACGCGTTTACTGGACGCTTGCTTCAGCATCACGCCTTTGTACAAAAATATAAAAGCAAGAAAGAAAGAAGAAAAAAAAAAAAAAAAAAACGTACTAGCTTTTTTTTTTATTGTTATTATTCTCCTTCCATATTAAAAAAAAAAAAAAGAAAAGAAAACATGATTTTGCTTTTGTTTCAATGCATTACAACATACTTTTCTTGTAGTTTATGATGAGTCAAGAACTACATTCTTTGTCTTTTTTTGCGAAATTGAACTATGTGTTGTTTAAAGTTTCTACTTTACGGTTGCTTTTATTTTTCTTTGCAAAACGTTTATTCTTTTTTTTTTTTTTTTTTTTACCACAAAGGCAAGAATGAGCTTTAAATAAGATGTAGCACTCAACAAACTTGGTGACCAATGAAATATCTAACAGTTAGTGTCTACATTTTTCAACTTTACATTTTTCAACTTAAAAGAAAAAAATTCTAATTTAAGTGTTAATACTTTAAAAAAAGTGTATACTTTTCATTATTATATTATTGATAGGAGTATATTGGTAAATTATTTCACGCAATTAACTACGAGCAAAATTGAAACGTATATTGGAAGTACACATAATTGTGACTCTATATTTTACCATTATGCTGTTCGTAAACCCTGTTCTCTGCACCAAAAATGACGATCGCCTATGGTTATTCAAATGGAATGCGCATTTTTTGGTGCAAAAGAACAGGGTTTATGAACAGCATTCATTTGAATTCAGTGTTTGTTTTCTCATATAAGTATATGAGCAAATTTTGTATATAATATGTTAAAATATTTCACGACAATCTTGTGTACATATATATACGTACTGTGTATATTTGAACACATTACAGTATATACTCACAATTAAGTGCAGTAGGGCATGCTAAAAGTAATAATTAATTTTCTACAGAAGTATGTAATGTACCATTGATTTTATATACCTACGTTCAATATATCTGGAAGTGTATGTATTATATTTATACCGTATATAATTACAATTATTATTCAAACAAAAAAATTTGCATTTCTTTACAGTAATAATAAAATTATTTTCAATAATTTTCTATAAATTACCATTAAAATTATTCTAAATTATATTGTGTATAATTAAAATTTAACATAGTACTATACAAAAATAACAATAGTAAAGAGATAGTGGAATAAAAAAATATATATTGCGTTAAAATATGAGTGAAATTCATAAATTTGATATTATATGAAAAGCATGAAATTAGCATAAATTTACATATGGATTTGCAATTATATTTTCTCTCTCTCTCTCTCTCTCTCTCTCTCTCCGTCTCTACTCGAAGGAACGACGATTTTACATAAAGGTATAAATATACAAAGTTTTATATAAATACATCATCGTATATTATGAAAGAGAGAGAGAGAGAGAGAGAGAGGAGTACATATAGGAATGTGAAAGAGGTAAAGTAAACCTGTGTTAGCCACACACACAGACAGACAGAGAGAGAGAGAGAGATTATTTGGGAGTGTGAGTATAAAACTTTCAGCTTGACATCGGAGCTGCTTCTCTCGTTACTTCACATATCATACAGTAAAGTGAGTTTGAACTCAGAAGAACGTTATATGATCATACCACCA
Source organism: Ecdyonurus torrentis (assembly GCA_949318235.1). Lineage (NCBI taxonomy): Eukaryota > Metazoa > Arthropoda > Insecta > Ephemeroptera > Heptageniidae > Ecdyonurus > Ecdyonurus torrentis. The sequence continues at coordinate 2,941,042 of OX439128.1, read as the reverse complement.
CCACCACCACCAAAATAATAATAATAATAATAAAAACTAGACGAGAACAAATTCCATTATTATTTTTTACACACCAAAAATCTTAACATGTACAGAGAAAAAAGTTTTATTAAAAGTAAAAAGTTCGTTGTTATAGAGAGAAAAACCAACTTTTCCTTTCATTTTTATGATTTTTAATTTGGTAACATATGCGTCCATTGAAACCGGATGTAAGATTCTTCTATTTTTTTTATTTGGCTTCTGATTGTTATGAAATTTAATATTTTATTTAGTATTGATTTATTTTGCCAATGATTTTAGTAGACATCAAGTTACATAATTTTACGTAAGCCTTTACGTAAGTACTGTTGTTCTTCTTTTTTTTTTTTTTTTTTTTTTTTTCAATTGCATTGAATTTTTATAAGCTTACTAAATTATTTAAAAACATTTATTCAAATTATTTTATAGTTATAATTTTCATGAAATCACGTATTAAAAGATTAAATCTTAAATTACTTTGCACTTAAATTGTCTCATAGCTTATTTTGTCATCATTTTACTAGATGGTATTAGGGCAAGCATTGCTAATGCTGCACTTTACCCCTTACCTCCCCTTCCCCTCGAAAAGTAAGGGCCAAAAAGTAATGTGTTACATAGTGTAATTTGCAACTATTGCTTTCAATATCGCAACAAAATTACTTTAATTTTACGATCATAAAACAAAAATCTATTAAATAGAATTTCTTTCAACTCAATAATAAATATGAATTAAGCAATACAAAGGCACTATTGAATACCTGAAATATAAAATCTTTTCAAAACTATATACCTTAATATTCATTGTATGCATGAATAAGCGATAACCCATTGTACATGTATTCAGCAGTAAAAATCGTAGAGTTTACACGCAATGAGGTATGACTTTAAGTACTTAAAGCACACACCATTGCTGTTGTAAAGTATCGATGTAAAAATTTATAACTAATTTAACAAAGTAGGGAAGTTTATAATGATTTCTGGATAAACTTTTTATATTCTTTAGCACTTGAATTTTATTTTTCATATAATTTTACTTAAAACTTACAAAAAAAAAAAAAAAAAAAAAAAAAAAAGGAAGTTTGTTTATTAGATAAAGCAAATATACAGTTTATACTGACTGTATATAAAAAATCAACTTAAAGAAGATTCTTGTTTTCGACACTTCAGACTTCAAATAATAAGAAAGTGATTGTTCGATGTTTGAGGCAATTAAAGATGAAAAGAGTGTAAAATTAAACGAAAGCAGAAAAGGAAAACAAAATTCTCGTACAAGTTTTTATCAAAATTCCTTTTGGTACGCAACATTTATTTTTTCCTAATAAAATCTTTAACGATATTTTGATCATGGAAAAAGATGAAAGACTTTTTAAGGAAAAGGAATGCGTATGTTTGTTGTTATAGGCTTAAAACAAGGAGTTAGAGAGAACTTGTTAAATATTTTATATTTTTGACTTGGTTTTTACGATTTTTTTTCTTTATATACAGTATATAATAATGCTTTACCTACCATTTATTCTTTTGTTTCTATGTAATAAAATTGTGTTTTACTTTATTCCACACAATACTCAGCTAAAAAATAATTAAAACATTTTTAATAATAATTTAGGTTTGTATGTAATGATTTTTTAAAGGTTCATATTAAACTTTTTTAAATCCTACCTCCTCATAGTGAAATTTGATTTTGTGGTATTTTTGTTTCCCTACTTTTTTATATTATAACATTTGTAATGAAATATTGGATTACATTCTAATTTATATTGTGAATCTCCATAAATGTATACATATAGGGAAACTAAGTATGTGTTTAAAAACCCTATATAGGATATCAGGTATTACGAAATAAATAGGACGGCACCATGTATACAATCATCAAACATAAAATAGAAGGTTTTTTTGATGACTTTGAAGAAGGGGAATAAAACCGCGTATATGTGTGATATACCTTGCCGACGGGGACAAAAATGTTAAGTTACGTTATATGTACAGAAGATAGGCGGGGCAGAATATAGTGCGGCACGTCGCCAATCTAAGTTGGGGGCGGATTACTATAGTCGTGGACTATAAGGCACGATGAGGCAATTTGCCAAGATAGCATTATATAGTAGTATAAGTTGGTAGTATGTATACATACATACATACACCATACAGTACAGTACGAATATTGAGAGTACACCCAAATGTTGTATACCACATATGATGATGGTAGCTATATATTCACTGACTATAATACACACTGTTTGAGAGAGAGAGAGAGAGAGAGAGAGAGAATAAGCCAAATCTGGACTTACCCACACAATCATACACACATTTATATATGAAAACCACACGTGGTCTATAACCAACAAAATTTCCAAATAACAAGGGGAAAAAAATCTCTTTCTAAAATTTATAATTAAATTATATGTTCTATTTTATATTAAAATAAAAAAAAACATTACATACGTACATGTCAATTTTTATTTTAATTAAAAATATCAAAAAAAAGTTACTATCATAATTTTAAATAAAAATTTATTAAACCTACTTTTAACATTTTTTTTTTATTTTATAATAAATGCATTTGAATATAATATTTTACATGTTTTTATGAAATTAAAAGGAATATTTTTTTATATATTATGTATATATGAATTGTTCCATGGTGTTAACATTAAAAAAATAAAAAATAAATTTTACTTCTCACAATGATTGACAGGCTCCAGCTTTGAAAAAAAATACAACTAACAAGTTAGTATTAAATTTTGACGATTCACAGACATAAAAATGAGGGATAATAGTTAAAAAAAAAAAAAAAGTGACAACAACGGTAGACGGTCTCATTAACATTTAACTGACATAATCTATTTTTTGAACGTGCACTGCATTTTTTTATATATATAATCTCCATAACAAATTTTATATTAAAGGACATTAAAAAAATATTAAAAGATAAAAAAAAAATTACCCGATATTTTCAAGTACTGTTGGGAAAAAAAAATCTTTGTTCCTTTTTGTGGTGTATAATATGTAATTACGTTTAGAGTGTATAAGGTCTTTATCTTTTTAATGGTCTTTCTAATAATTGACGTGTTCGCGTGCTATATTATAATGTGTTGGGTGGGTCAAAGAAATGGCGAATATATAATATATATATATGAGGGTGCAAACTCTCAGGAAACAAAAAAAGTAGTGATAATCAAACTACACTAAAGAATATGCTTATAGTATTTGTTAGGGAACTATTTCTCTGTCATCAGTATTATTTATTTTTTATCTTAAAAAATAATCTTTAAGTTTAATAATTACTATGCACGTATATTTATAATAGAGAAATCTAACACTCCAACATGTAACTATTATTTATTGACATTAATATATGTAATTTTTAACACTTTATTATTAATATTAAAAATATATTTATTTTAAATGAAAGTCGATAAAATTTTATTATATATAACAACACTATATAATATTAAAAAAGTATGTTCTCTCTCTCTCTCTCTCTCTCTCCTTATCACAATAAACATGCAATATGTATAAATTAAAGATAAGATTTTTATTATATTAAATATAAATTGCGTGATTTTAAATTTATGTTCTAAATTATTTACTTTGATTGAAAGCTCCTTGCTTTTACATCACTTTTTTCACTGCCTAAGATTTTTATTATTATTAAAAAAAATTTAATTTATGCAACAAAATTTATTTTTGTAAACCCCTAAAATAATATGGGGTTGATATATGTTTATGCTGTAAAAGAAAAAAAAATCACTTTTATTAAATTTACATTTAAATTATTAATTAAATGTAAATTAAAACATTTCTAAAAAAGATTTTAGAGTAAATAAATGAAAGCATAAAAACTATTACAAATTAATTTTGTAATGTAATTAAAATGTTTTATATTCTAAATTAAACCAGCTCTTTTAAATCAACCCGTATAACCCGCATTTAAATATTTTTTACTACATCACACATTATTAAATTTTACTCTTATCGTCAATAAACAATAAAATGAAAGTATTATTGTTTTTCAAATACATTAAGTTCTTTTATAAATATCATTAATAATTCACAGTTGATGACTTATATAAGTTATTAATATTTTATTGAGAATAATAATGCTATAAAGTAAATTTATAATTATTATTGTAATTGTAGATTGTTAAAGTTAAAAAAAAGTTATACTTATATAATAAATGAAGGCGTCTGAATATGACAAGTTGTTATATTAATTGCAGAAAAGTTAATTAGCTCGTAATGAGTTTGCCAACTTAATGTCGTAAACTGTAAACAAATGTGGCTTATTTTGTGCCAACAAAAGGAAAGGAAACACCATAAGCAAGTAAGCACCAAAACTCGTGATATAATATAAAATAAAATCAAGATAATTGAATGACTTTTATATGTAAGCTAAGCGCGTTTAATACATTTCACTTCTAATTATTACGTATTTCACGTATCATAATGAAAAAAAAAATATATATATATATATATAAACAAAACATTCTTTTGTCTTTCTAGAATTAAATAGCATATTTAAAATTAACTTTTAAAACAATATGGTGTTCATTTCATTCTATAATTAAAGTCTTCATTAACGTACTGTGTACATTTATTTTTCTTTGTTAAAATGTGTTTTTGAGTATTATAAAATAAATTAAACAGTTTGCAACCTCATACTGTAGTACTGCTGTACTTAATGATTGGAGGTTTCAAAATATTTTAAACAATTCGTTTATTAAAGTTCAGTATCATTTTATAAACAATTTTCAATATTTATTGATTATTTATTAATCTGTTATTATTATTAAAGCTTTAAATATGCAGTAACATAATCGGATGACGCAAAGCGCCTGAAAGTTATGTATTTTTTATGTTCCGCACAACAGACACGCTCAAAGGGTTGCATAACCACAAATACCTACAGGCGATCTCTATTCACAGCAGCGCCATAATAAATAACGTGCTCCAATTTTATATTATAAAAAAATGTTCAAGTTACAGTAGGTAATATTTTAATAATATTTAATATCAAATATAATCTTAATTTTTGACATTTCTAATAAATAATTCACACTACGATACCTGACATATATAATTTCTTTTCTTTTTTTTTTTCTTCTTATAACTAGAAATAAATTACATGGTGATAAATATATAATTAATTTAAATAATAAAATATATTTAGTAAATAATACTTTAAAATTTTTATACATATTTAATTTATACACAGCAGGATAGCAAAAAAAAAAAAAAAAAAAAAAAAAAAAATAGAAGAAGAAAAAAAGTTAACTGGAGTATAAAATATGTATCAATTTTTATACATAAAAAAAGCTTCTATAAAAATATAAATTACACCCATCATCTTAAATTACTATTTTATAGCTGTATTAAAAGTAGGCAAACAATCCATCTTTTTTCGTTTTCTAATATATAAATAAAAAATATTATATGTATGAATAAATATTTTATAAATTATCTTTTACATTTATAAAAAAAAAAAAAAAAAAAAGTTTATGAAATAATTTAAATTAACAAAACGTTAACACAACAATTGTAGCGTAATTTTGACGCACTCAAGCTTATAATAATTATATATATATATATATATATATATATATATATATATATATATATATATATATATATATATATATATATATATATATATATATATATATATATATATTTATATAAATCCATACATGTACACACGTAACGTTAACAGTAATTATAAACATGAAATATTATTATATGTATTACAACACTGTACTAATATTAACTCAAATTTTATACTCAAACAACGTAAGAAGCTTGTATATTTTAAAACATTTTCATAATGAGTTTAAATTGGATTTTATAATAAAAGATAATGAAGATATTAAGAACAGGCGTTACTTAAACTACTTTATATTATAAAATATATTATTTTCTAAGTATATAATATACTATTCAAATAATATATGCAATGCACTTATATAGCAAACTCTATTCTACTGTATTATGAAATATAACACGTTTATTTTCCCTCCCAAAATATAATGCAATGTTTCATTACGGAGTTGTTCATGTATTGATATAATTAATGGTTGTAAGTCACGATGTATGGAGGGTATAACTCACATATGTGCAAATTTATAATTTATATTCTTCGTTAATATTAAGAAAATTTAAACTTTAAGTTCTATTATTAATAAATTTTGTTGTTGTTGTTGTTGTTCGCAGGTAGTGGATCTGGATCAATTGTTGGAGTAACGTCATGGCTTTATTCGATTGTACTTGTTGTACTGATTCATCAGAGGTTCAGACAGTGAATGATGGACACTAGCGGTGGTAAGTATATAATAATAATAACCATTAAATACTTTATTAATAATTTATATTATAATAATTATAAGACCACACGCCTATATTTCACACTTTTTTATATAGATAAGTATAATATTTTATACATGTAAGAAAATAAATTATTAAGTTCTAATTTGAATATAATATTCAAACTTTCATCAATTAAAAATAAATCTTATATTTATAAAAGCTATTTTAGTAATTATGTAATTTTAAATTTATATTCATTTCTCAGTTATATTTAATTGGAAAAAATAATAAATAAAAATCGTTATAATTTAATCATTTTTATATTTAAATTAAATACAAGTATATTTATGTAACATAAAGAAATCAATTTAAAATTGAATATAAATGCCCAATCAAACTATGAAAATTGCTTGTCTTTTTTTTAAAGCAAAGTTGCTTAATTGAGATTACATTAATAAATTATTTTCTTGGCAAGTAGTTGCATTTAAGCCTGCTCCAGAATTTTAAAATTGACTTATAGGGTTCTTTATTAAATAAGGCAGTTGTGTAAAACTTTGAAAACTTCATACTACGAAGCATTTACTGTACTTTGTATGTAAAATAAAATTGGTTACGCAAGCTTCTATTAAAGGCAACATCAAGTTTGAAAATCCCATTTAATTTATTTATTAAAAAAGTCAAAGCAATCACTTTTGAACAGTCATGAAATTGAAACCAATTTATTCTATATTGATATGCTACCAATATTTTTGAATTCTAATGATCCCGATATTGCAGTATTTATTTCGATACTTATTTAAAATATAGTATTATGTAAAATATCTAGATTAATAGTTATTCAGATTCTTTTTAATTTTAAGTAATAATACTAATAATAATTCAAACAGGATTTTGTAACAATTTGAACTGAATTTTTATTACTCTCCTCAAACTATCTTGTATAAACGTGGTAGAATTATCTAAAGAAAAAAGTATTGAAAATTTCAATATGATTTCAATATGTTGACAAAATTTGATATTGTTAGTAATAACGTGAGCTCCAATTAATTATGATATTCAAATCTCGGTATCGTATTAATTATCATCTGATGAGTTTCAATACATTTTCTAGAACTATCAAGGCACAATTTATTTTTTCCTGGGCACACGAGCTTGAGCTATTTCATATAATAGTTGTAGTCCTCTCTAATTTTGCACCGGATTAGGATGATCATAAAAATTAAACTAAAGAGAATGTTCACTCTATGTTAGTATATGATTATTTTTCATTTTTTTAGTAATTATTTTGCTTTCTCGTGTGAACTAAAGTAAAATTTTTAATTTAATTCGGATGTAGTAAATATATATTGTACATTTTTAATGTTTTTCATCTGAAAAATATTTTAATTAATACGGGAAACAATTAACATTTTTTTTTTGTAAAAAAGTAAATGAATTTTATTTAATGATATTTAAAATATAAAGTTTAAAAACGGATAAGTCTAATAATAATATAAATCAATTTTTTATTTTAAAAGTTTTTTGTATAAATTAAAATAATAAGAGACTTTATAAGTTTTTAAGGTAAAATATCTTATTATATTAAAGACAAATCGTAGGTATCACGCACTAGTGCAATTAAATATGCCTTAAGCTATTATATAACCTATAAGAATTAATTAAACACGTAAAACTATTACGAGACTTTGAGTAATTAAACTTATATTATATATTAAAACGTGTGGGGTCCTTTTTTTGAATGTCCGCGCGCGTGTTACATTTTACTTCAATTTAAATCATTTTTATAAAAAGTTTACGACATTAGGAAATTATTACATTACTTATTCTAACTTTGATAGATTTACCTTACAATAAGAAATTTTGCTGTTTGAAAAACGTGTAATAGATGAGTTAACTTGTATTTTTATGGGAAGTTAAATCTTAGAAATAAAGTCATAAGAAATTATTCAAATTAATTCTTAATTCAGCAGCAGAACAAGTCCATATAAACTGAATATAATAGAGTACGAAGGAAACACAAAGAAACGAGAGAAAATCAAATATAATATTAAAATAATAACATGTAAAGTTTATAGTCACATACTTAAAATAATAAGATTGGAAAATGAAGTGAAATAGCATTGAAATAGCATAAAATAGCATTGAAATAGCACTAAAATAGCACATGGTTTGGATTGTGCCTAAATATAGACATTGAAACAATTTAAAGCCCTTTTCAAATTACTTTTTTATCATTTAGAATACTAGATTAATAATTACCATACCTTATTATCCATGAATTATACACCAATACGTTGGTTTTGTATTTATTTTTATTTATTTTCTTTTTGACTGTTATATCACGTATCTGACGTCACAATGTACCGCCGCCAATCATAGTCACCATTCTGGTCACGTGATAAATTTAGGCCCCTCCCTCAAGTTCTTTACCCCTATCACGACCCCATCGGTACATTGTGACGTCAGATACGTGACATAACCGCTAAAATGAAAATAAATACAAAATCAACGTGTTGGTGTATAATTTATGGATAATAAGGTATGAATAGAATAGAATAGAATATAGAATATGGTAATTATCAATCTAGTATTCTAAATGATAAAAAAGTAAGTTGACAAGGGCTTTAAAGACTTGAATAGATACTGTACTACATCAGTAGAATTTCATTTCATGATATTATATTCCCTTTTATTTGAGGGGGGGGGGGGAATTCAACATTTTGCGGTATCATTCTGTTGGTACGATTGTTTAAATATGATAGAAACAAGTCAATATCATTGTTCAAAGGTCACCTCTAATTTTTTATCTCAATATCGAAACACTCTTGCTTGTACTATATTGAAACTTTTTAACATGATATTGAAGAAAAAAAAAAAAAAAAAAAAAAAGCATTAGTTGTACACGCTAGTCAATAATACTTTGTGTAACTGTAACTTCTTTTTTTATTTTAACTTATTGCCTCTATATTGCGGTTTGTTGTAGAACACAAGATTTTTATTTGCAAAAGGCATTAATAAACTCCATGTTGTACGTTTGTTACTTTCATGTCTCTTGTGTCATAGAACACTTTGTACTATTTTTTATTTATTTTAAGTAAGAATGGGAAAATAAAGGTAAAATAAATTGAGATAAAACTTACAATCCGTGTGGAATTCATTTCAAACAGTAATAAAACAAAACAAAAAAACTTTGATTTAGAAATGTTACTTTAAAAGAGTAATAAAAAGCAAAAGACAATTATATTTACCTTTTCTTTAGTATAGAGACATTTTATACTTAATTTCTTTTCTCTGTTTTCTGTAATAATATAAAGGAACAAAATATTTCCATTATATATGAGAATGTAACTCATTTACTTTAATAGTTTTTTATTCGAATTATTTTTCATATTACTTAGTAACTTAAAACTGAGCTCATTACTAGTATTTTTTTTTATGTACATTGAAACGACAGCAATGACAATTAAGCTTGCTTCAAGTAGAGGCAATTGTTTTTAAAAGCAACATTTGTGTCTTATTTTGTTATAATTATTTATTTGCGACATTTTGTGATAAATGTAGGCTATATTTTATAGTAAGTTTTTTAAACATACACGAGTATCATGAATTTTACAATTTTGGGGGGAAAATACTTGAGAAGTGTGAACAGTAACACAAAAGTCGTCTATTTTGCTGGTAAATCTTCCCCCCCTTTTGTTTTATATACAATGTAGCGTCTCTTGAGATTTACGTAAAAAAATTATCTAACAAATTTCAAATTGAGAAAGAAAATAAATTAAAGTTTTCCATACAAAACAATATAAATCTTTATAGTATGTACAATGTTTGTTGTTATTTTTTTGGATTGTATGTGTTGACATATATGTTTTATGTTTCTTGTGTTGTCAGATGAAGCGACGTGTAAACGACCCGCCACCACCTACGTGTGAGGAGAGCTGAAATTTTTGTATCTTTTCTTTCGTTTCTTATTTTGCACCTGCGGCCACAGGGGGTTCCCAGGCTGGTATACCCCTCACTTTCAGGCTGTTCACGGTGCTTATGGACTTGATTGTCCCATCAATGTTATCCCCTCATACACTCCTATAATAAAAATAAAACCTCGCCCTATTTCCCCTCCCTTAACTCTCTACTCTCTTTCATCCCCTTATGTGTATCTTCTTTGAGCTGTAATAAAAAAAAAGGTGACATCAACATTGAATGCTTCCACACGAGAAAAAAAAAGTAAAAAAAAAAAAAAAAAAAAAAAGTAAAAAAAGAAAAGTAAAATGACAATAGTAAAACATAAACTTTAATAGTTACCATTGAAATTTTAACAAACTTTGATTACTGTATTGGAAATGGTTTTTTATATAATTTGTTTCATATAAAATAAGGTCCTATATTTAGACCAAAGAATATTTTAAATGAGATACTAAGTCAAAGAAAAGAAGGACCTAAAAATTTGGGTCCAAATGTAAATAGTATGTAAAAAAAAATAATATTTATTTATTCTTGCGTTCGTGTAAAAAAAAAAAAAAAAAATAACATTTCTTTTGTAAATTTTATTAATTAAAATTTGTGTGGTTTTGTACATATCAATAGGTTGGGTTGATACTACAGTAATCAATGTATATGTTAAAATAAAGTTACTATATTTAGACCCTTGTATATCTTTATTTAAATATAAATTATAAATAAAAATTAAGAAAAAAAATACATAGGAGTGATCTGAAAACATGTGATTCTGTGATGAGTGTGAATGATTTACCAGTGACAGAAAGGAAAAAAAAAATTATAAAGAATTTTGTTCAAAGACACTTCAATTTTTATCAAGTGCTTTGTGACTTAAACGAATTGAAAAATATATATAATATATGTATATGTATTTTACCCTGTCTTTTTAAATTTATAAGTCATCAAAAAATTACAGGGTAAATATTTAAACATTTTGAATAGCAACAGATTTGTTTTCTTTGTATAACAAAATAATAACTATAAATCTTATTATAATTTTTCTGTAAATGCACAAGAATTTGTTTTAAATAAAAAAAACAAAAACATTATTATTATAATTATAATTTAAAACGTACTGGGTGTGGTCTAAAAAGTATATTATTATTATACTTTATAATTTATATTTTTCTAGTCAGACCTTCGTAATAATTATTTTTCATTTACTTTTCTTGATTATCATTATCATTTATAAAAAACAATGTTTTATAATAATAAAAAAAAAAAGGGCCTATCGATATTAAACTACATTTAAAATAGTATATCAATATTTACTATCTGAATTCAACTTGCACGATTTGTACTTGGGTTTGTTATGTAATAATTACATCAAAAAAAATTAAACACAGAGATAACTAATAGCTATTGAACTGTCAAATGATACCAGTTCCAAAAATATTTTTTTATTATTATTTTTGGTGTGGGTGAAATAATTTTTTAATTGTTGCAAATGTTTCAAGGTTGAAGAAAAATATTTTGACGTTGGATACTTTCACTATCAATATTAAATATACTTTCAATAATTTCAACTTTTTTGTCAAATAATTATATAAATATTAGGTAACAATTCTTACATTTTTAGTTTTTTTTATATATACGTAATATATTATATAAAAGAAATTATGATAACACAAATGTAATATGAAAGGAAAGTTAAGAAAATATATTGTTAGATAAAGAACTTCATATTTCGTTTGCAAAAGAGGTTAGTAAAAGCTCAAGCTACTGAATAAATTTTCATTTATATTTGAGTGGGATATTATTTTGTCTCTTCGTGTCACCACCCACCCTGAATTTATAAACTTTAAAAAAACATAATAATATTCTACCATCCACGTTTGGAACTTAACATTTTTTTTATTGTATATTTCAAGAAAGCAAAAAAATATCTGACAACTTTCTTGTTTCAAATAATAAATTAAATGATATGTTTTTATGTAACAACCAATTTTTATTATTGTTCATTTATTTTAAAGAGGCTAAATAACAATGAGGACATATTGTCATTCAAAGTATAAAATATACATGATTATCATATTATTTTTACCTAACAATGATATTGTTACCAAGTATTTTTTTTTATGTGACAACTAAACCAGTAGCTTTTCATGTTTTTTAACAACCTTTAAAGGAAGTGGTGTCAAAAAATTATATTGAGTTTCAATTTTCACCTACACATTTTTTTTTTCGCAAGTTTTTTTTTTTTTTTTTTTTTTTTATAATACTGTCTTCGATATACTGCCTTTTATTTAAAGGAACATTTACATGATTCTTGAAATACTCGTCTAAAATTAATATGAATTTTATTTGAAATGTAAGTAAGTTCATTTTATCGAGTATATAATTAATTACTTTCAAATTATTTAAGCGGTCTTAACGTAATATACAATAAATATCATGTAAATACTCCTTAAAAAGCAATCATAACTTTTTGAAAAAATGCTTTTGTTGTACTGGGTATATAAAAGAAATTGTATTGTACATATTATGTATAGTCTGTTGCTAAATCTACCAATAATTAAATTAATTAGAAATGTATTGTATCTAAAGTGTGATTAATTTAATTATTTATGACTACTAAAACTATAACAGATAACATAAAGCAAACCAAAGAATTTTTATTAACCAAAGATCAGTTGGAGTTAACAACTGATAATTATTTATTGTAATCTTTTTTTTTAATTATTTTAAATAATATGCTTATAATATCATGCTCAGAAAATATTAATAAAAAAAAAAAAATTATGAACTCCCAGACACGATTTAAAATATTTTTGTTACTTGCCTAATTAACTAACATTATAAACAGTAACATTTTTTTTTGTAACATAAATAATAATGAAATAAAAAAAAAATATATTGTTCGTGTTCTTAACATTTAGATAATGGAAAATGTTTTAAATTATTGTATTATAAAAAATGCTAAATGCGTTATATAAAGAGATGTTTCATAAAAATAAAATATCTTGAGTTTTATTTTTTCCTCGTTTTTTTGTAGATTTTTTTTTATAATCCTTTAGTTCTTAACTTCTCATTACTTAGTGTTTAAAATATTAATTGTTTTTTTATATCCTCTGGCACTAACTTAATTAGATAGAAAAAATATTTTACAGAAATTTCAATTAAATTAAAATTAATTAAAATAATATTCATTACTTAATAATTCTATATATTATATAATATATAATATATATATATATATATATATATATATATATATATATATATATATATATATATATATATATATATATATATATATATATATTAAAGAGTGTTGAAATAAAATAAAATAAAAAAAGGTTGTAGAAAGCAAAACTTGGAAAAAAATAATAAATGTCAGCATAAATTTTCTTTAAAAACATTTAAATTAGAAAAAAGTATATTCATGGTATTTTCTAGCTTATAACATATAGTAATGTATAACTTATTAGCGTATCAAATCTACTTGATTGTTTGTTAATTAGTTTATTTCTCCATTAACGTATGATAACAATATAAATTACTTTAGAGATACAATGAAGAGAGAGAGAGAGAGAGAGAGAGAAATATTTTTTATTATTTAAATTATCGTCATGCGTATAAAAATGGTAATAGTACTTTTTTATTTTCAGTTTTTTTAATTAAAAGGTATTGACTGTAAAACTCGTTTTTTTTTTCTTTTTAATTTGTTGAATGTAGTTGATTAACAAATTGAAACTAGATGCAGGTGGTTGTTATATTGGGAAAGGCAAAAAATTATAAAAAATTGGCATATAACATGATAGGTTTGAGTTGATTAGTTTAGGCGTGAGTTATCATGTTGTTATTCTGACGTATATTGATCTAAATATAAGGTCAATAAAATACGTGCAGATAAATAATGATGATCATTCATTACTCTCTATCTCTCTCTATATATACAATACAGACAGAGTGTGTAATACTGTACAAATACCACAAATTAAACGATTAATAGTTAAATTTACCTTATTATACTATATTAGTCAAAATTAATTTAAATATTATTTGTAGTGGTGCTTATATAATTTTAGTTTATAGATCAGTTTCAATAATATATTACTTTAGAAATAAATTTATTTGTATTTTTATAATTTAGTGAATGATTTTTAAACTATAAATTCTCTAAAATACAAGCCATATATTATTATTGCTGAAAACTACTATATTAAACGTAATTTCATCAAAAAGAGCAAGAGGTCAAAAGTTTTAGAGTTCAGATTTGGTAGGTGTTGTGGGCATGACTGAACCTATTGCTTGTCATGCAATGAGATTCGATGAATCAGTTTCTGTATTTGTTATATTGATTGCTTATGTTTACTCAAAATGCGGAAAAGGAAGAGCCGGAAGAGGAAACCACGTGATGGTAAAAGTGGGAGAAAAGTTGGTGCCAGCAGCAAGCTAGGCCTGAGCTACCTCCCACTTTTACCGTCACGTGGTTTCCTCTTCCGGCACTTCCTTTTCCGCATTTTTAGTAAACCTTAGCAATCATTATCAAAATAAAGTTTTATAGTAATATTTTTAATAGGTTTAACTGCACTAAATTCTGAGAACATGGGAAGTTCACGATCTAAACAGAAGATGGACTGGCGCTGTACAAGAAATAAGGTAGAGTAACGTGGATAATGTTTGAAATTGATTTTAGCTAATTATGAATAGCATGGAAATAAATACGCAACACTTTTACATAGTTTAATGCGATAAAAGAAAAGTGATAATTTTTATCAAATTCAATTAAATTTATTTTCAAATTCCTATAGTATTGGTGAACCGAAATTTCTGTGGGAATCATAAATCTGTGGTAGTATCAAATTTTCTGCCAATAATCAAGGCTGAAAATTTTAACATTTAAGTACGTTTTATGCTTTAATAAAATAAAAAATTTCATTGCAATTTTTTCTTTAAAAAGTTATTAGAAGTCAAATTGTTATTGTGACTGTTAACAATATTTGAGACAAAGTAATGATTTCCACACCTATTTCCTGATATATTTATTATGTTCTCTTGCTACCGGTATTGTAAATATATTATAAAATATTCTATGGTTCCGGTAGTTAAATGAAATGTGATATCATAAATATTTTTATAGCTGACCTAGTTATGGGTTCAGGTTATTCGTGAAAATAAAAATAAGAGAGAAAAAAAAATATTATAGCCTTCTTGACAGGATCGTCATTAGCAAAAAGCTCTTGCTGCGTTTGCAAGATATAATTCGTAAATCAAGACAAATGGTTTATAGTAGAAAGGAAAATTTTATTTATTGATGTCTTAAGAGAATATAAAATAAATAACAGAAAAAAAAGGGAGTTCATATTACAAGAAAAGAGATATCAAGTTACTAAAAAAATTGGGGGTGGATATACTTTTTTTTTCTTTTAAAAGAGTAGGAGATATAATATATTGGTCGTATGTATTTTAAATGACTTTTATACACATATATGAATATAGCAAGTTATGTTATGCAAGTTTTTTTTTATATAATATAATATATAGTAAGGCCAGTTTATATTAGTGACCTGGTATTTTGTCCAGTAATAATATATCACTAAACGAACAGAACCAGGTTATTTTCACTTATATATTATAACTCTAGTTGAATAGTTGTTATGTGTGTATATATAATAATAATAATTATAATATAATGTATTTTTTAATTAAATATAATTTTTATTTAATTTATTTCCAACAAGTCTTATCAGAAAAAAAAATTGTGAAAGGTAACAGTAATCATAATATTTACAATGATTATTTACTTTTATTCAAGGTTATAAATACATAAATATTATGATTTTTTTATATATAAATTTTGCAATTTCTTTTGTTGTTATATTTTTGTTTTTAAAAGTATTACATATAAAAACAACGTCTTGATAAAAAGTTATTTTTATCGGTGTAATTAATCATGATTAAGTAATCACATTCCTTTAAAAAGGTTCGAGTTCTTTTTTTAATTCACAAATGATATAAAATTAATATTTTGACACGGATATATTATTATTATTATTATTATTTTTACTTTCTAAACTTTAAAATAACACTTATATTTACTAACTATATAAATTTATAAAATATTTTGAACTACACAAAATTTTGGTTATTAAAATAAGAAATATCAAGAGTTAAAATATTGAAAAGCATTGATACAAAATATTTTCAGGAATTGATGATTTTTTTTAAGTGGAGTATGTACGAACTGTGTGAGATGGAGATCATTTGTAATCTCTCTCTCTCTCTCTCTCTCTCTCTCTCTCTCTCTCTCTCTCTCTCTCTCTCTCTCTCTCTCTCTCTCTCTCTCTCTCTCTCTCTTCATGGTTATATAGCAACGTCAAGCGTGCGTAGCTCCGATATTGGCCTCACTTTTGCTCTTTACTCTACCACCACCACCACCTTTACTCCACAGTAATCAGTTTGCAAGCTTGTCTCCGACACGACCCCGACCATTGCACACAATTAACGTTCAAGTCATTGCTGATATATCATCTTGACTTGGATAAAAAAAAAAAAAACGTAAAAGAAAAAGAACAAGAAGAAATAACATGACCATATCTTAATCTCTTATATTATATAATATTATATGAAATAAGCTTTACTTTCACGATTTTGTAATAAAAAATGTAATATACTTTTCATTATTACCTTTTTTTTTTTTAGTGGTATGTATAGTTATAAAATCAAATCAGATGCAAATTTCATTGCTTTTTTTTATGTTTCATGGTTACGTGTTACAATAATGGCATTTTTATTATTGCTCAGATTATTGGCAAGTAGTGACAAGGATAATCTGTTTTATAATATTGAACTGAATAATTTTTGAAAGTCATCTAGTATATAGCATGTGTGTTTACTATAAATAAAATTTATTACAAATGTATAAGTGTAAGCTTACACAGGAACAGTGGCGTAAAATTTATTTTATTCATTAAAGATATTCTGTGTATTTATGTAGAATTATTTTACCAGCTCCATAGTTAAGCATTATACGTTCATGAAGCAATCAGATCAAATTTAATACCATAAATAAACTGTCTGTGTACAAACGCGTGTGATGTTGTTTTTTAACTTTATTAAATTATTCTTAATAATATAATAAGGACATTATTGTAATTTAAACTTGTAAAAAAAGAAGAAAAAAAAGAAGAAGAAGATAACGTCATTTAGCTGACTTTGTAGCAAGCGTATTTCTATTTTATAATTAATAATATAAATGCGTTAATATCTTGATAATTTAACTATTTGAAACTAAACTAAACTATTTGAAAGAAATCCATATTTTGTAACTGCTAAAATTTATGACAATGTGCCTTCTATCTTAAGAAATGTAAATAATGATAATCTTTTTAAAAATTTGCTTAAAAAAATTTTGCTTCATAAAGAATATTATACTTTAGGATCCTTTTTTGATAAAGATTCAAAAATAGATGTAATTGATGTATTAATGTTCACCACCCATACAACATTGGAATACATAACACAAATAATAACACATTTTCTCAAACTTCATTATAATGTTTGTACGCTGTTTAATAGAGCTCTTGTGGTTGTGTGATTCATTTTTTATTTTGTATTCTTGTTGATGTTATTTGTTCGTATTATTATTACTTTTTTTTTCAATTATTATTAAGTATTATTTGACAAGACCAATGCTTGTTGTAACTTTGATTGTTACTATGAACTGCCTGGGTCAATAAAGATTCTTATTCTTAAAAACTATATCAAATGCCTGATAATGAAGTTGTCTAGGGGACAAACTTACGTTTAGGGAAAAAAACTTTCGTTTCATGCATGCGTATCTGCTTGTATATTGATTATGTTTGCTGTTTTTACTTACGATGATGAAGTCACTAAAAAATTTTGTTGTTTTTTTGTCTCCAAAATAAACTGATGGTTTGCACTTGTTCTTCAGAACGTGTCAAATACCAATTTTTATGAAACATTGAAGAGATTCTATGAGCATAAATTCAAATTATGGCAGTTGAGAACTTTTATATATTAAAGCTCCAGTGATAATATCACTGGAAAAAATCTTCCTCGTCTTAAAGTGATTTCACGCCTTGAAACAAAACTATGTTGGCACAAAATGTTCATTGAAAAATATTTCATGGAAAAAAAAAAAAAAAAAGTAAAGTAGTAATAATTTTTTATATCAACATACTTTTATTTAATGGTGTGAACTCCAACATTTATGGTCACACACTTTGAAACTGTACTCATGCTACTCATATTTGTAGCATTTATAATCAATTAAAAAACAAATTACATTAAATTTTAATAGGGTCAGTGTGTGAATAAAACATGCTGTGTTTGATAATTTGTAAACATTTTCTATCAAATAACCTTTTCTTCTCAAATTACCATATCCTCATATTGAAATCTGAACGTAAAAAGAGTATCTCAGAATATTGCACACCTTAATTAAAATTCAAAATGTTTTATTCAAGAAATATATAACAACAAAGTTAAATTATAACCTATTTAAAATAAAGCTTATATAAGTTTACGTTTAATTAACTTAACCATTCCTAAATTACAATATCTCTTTTCTTATAATTATTTAAAAATAAACAAAAATAACAATTTTATGTCTTTTTTTTTATTATATATATTTTTTAATTAAAAGTAGTTGAAAATTCAACAAGTGTTTATTACATAAGGGATTCAAAGGTCACGATAAAGAAAATAATACTAAGTCAACACGTAAACATATGAGCTGTCAAGAAAGATGTGAGTTGAGGTTAGAGGGTAAAACTTGAAAAACTTGCGCGTGTGTTCGAGGAGGCAAGTGTGAAAAAGTATTATTATCAGCAACTTTTTAATGGAAAGAAGTTTTTTATTTTATATGGCGCATTGTTGAATTTCAAGATTTATAGTAGATATCAATGGCACATTATTAATTGTGATCGTCCTCTCTCTCTCTCTCTCTCTCTCTCTCTCTCTCTCTCTCTCTCTCTCTCTCTCTCTCTCTCTCTCTCTCTCTCTCTCTCTCTCTCTCTCTTGCATTTCTTCTATAAAATAATGTTTAGCTATACTACTTGAGTAAAATGCTTCTGTTATGGAGTTAAAGGTGTTTTAAAAATGCAATTTGTTTAGTACCATTTGTTGACCATTTGTGCACGAACTTTTCCATAGAAGTGTAAGCAGTAAATTACAACACTCAAATACTTAAAAGTCTATACATACTTAATTTTTGAATTCTATAATATTTCAGCTTTTTATTACTCATCTTCTCATTTTTAAGAGAACTCTTTGGCAATGATAAAGTAAGACGGGAGAAGCATTAGTTCACATCCTTTAACAGCACAAGAAAATTAAGCTCTGCCTATGTATGTATCAGTGGCGTAGCCAGGGGGGGGGTTTTGGGGGTTCAAACCCCCCTTGTGGATTTGGAAAATATATTAAAATTGAACAAAAATTGTGCAACAAAAATCTTATTTTAGGAGAAAAATCATAAAAAATTTTCTCGCTTCGCTCGAATATGTTGAATTTTTAGTTTTTACTAATTTTACATTCTTCACTGAAGCTTATAGCACAGCGGTATAGACTAGACACTATATTATTAGCTTTAAAGCTATCTATAATACCAGATATTTTGTAGTACTAACCAAACGAGTAACGATAACTACGTTTTACATTTTATTGTAAATTTTCTATTTTCCGTGAAAAAAAAAAATTATAAAAGTAAAAATTTTTCAGTTTTCATACTAGTCCATATTTGAGGATTTTTATTTTTGTGTTGTCGCAAATAGTTAGAAAAAAACTGCGGTGTAAGGATAAAAACTCTCCATTAGAGACTTCCATTAGTTTCTTGGGTTTTATTTCAAATTACCCAGTTTGGTTTCGACTTTATACTCATTCTCTTTTGAATCTGGTGTTAACAAAAATAGTATAAAAGAAAAAGTATAAATAAATGAAGAGTCAAATAGCAAATATTTTTTAAAGATATGAATTAATTTTTTATTACTTATTACGTCAAATAGCAAATATTTTTTAAATATATGAATTAATTTTTTTATTACTTATTACCATAATATTTTAAAAATTTGTTTTGCCCTAAAAAAGAAATCACCAGAAGCAGAAGTGATATAATTATGCATAGATTACCAAAAGGACAGGACAAAAAGACTAAAAAGAAGTAAACTTATAGTATGTATAGCAAAAATTGCTTGCAATAAGAGTTGCTGAAATTCTCTCTAATTTTGATTGATTTTTATTTTGCCTTAAAACAATATTACCTAATGAGTACTTTTGAATTAAGAAAAAGAAGAAAAAAAAAAGAAGAAAAATAAAATAGACTAAACGGACAAATTTAAAGTATATATAAAGTACGGCAAAAACTATACAGTACACTAAAAAAAAAATAAAAAAAAATCTTGCGTTCTATATCAATGATGAAGCTCAAAATTATTTTAGAGTTGTAATTTTGAATTTCTTAAATGATCTTTTAACTATGTAACGTAAGAATTTTCTTTCAGTAACGTTTAGTGATATATTTTTTAAGTTTCTATGTACTTCGGGTTGCGGTCATCAGGTGTTTTATGTACTGCGGACTGCGTAAATGCAGTGCTAAAATGAAATGCAGTCAATACAGTTATTCATAATTTTTAGTTAATTTTAAAATAAATTTTCTATTTTAAAGAACTCTTTAAGAAAATGTTCCCTTAAAAATATTGGTAGAATGCGAGATCTGTATTTTAACAAATTTCGTACACCACTCCATAGTCCCTGTCAATACATTGACTTAAAATAACACAAAGTTTTGTCTTTAATATAAAATATTAATAATGTAAAGGCAGTAAAGCAAGGAAAATGTATAGCATTGCAGAAGTATTGTTCAATGTATTGTCACTCAGAAGCAAATCCACATTTTTGGAACGTCCAAAATCTACAAACTTAATTTTACCTCATTTAAAATTAAATGCATTATAAACACATTTCAAGTGCAAATTTCATCAAAAAAGGGGCGTGGCCTCAAAAAAATTCGCGCCTGCGGCGGGCTTTTTGGGGCTTCGCCCCAGCAGTTCTGTCCTGAACCCCCCCTGTGGTAAAATCCTGGCTACGCCACTGGTATGTATATAATATACCTTTAGGGTAGATATTCAGGAAGAGTAAAGATTGGTCAGAAAATGTTGAAATGTATACAGTAAGTTTTGAGATGGTTCTAAGTTATTCAAACCAATGAAAATTTAAACATAAATCTCAAAGTTCTTTAATAAATGGTTCTAAATATTTCAATAATAATTATTTGAGTGACTTTTAGCATTCAAATTCTATAAAAGAAAATAAGATAAAGTTTTATAAACACTCAAAATATAACATGTTTTTGTAAAAGACTTTGTGTATTGTGTATTTATATATATATATATATATATATATATATATATATATATATATATATATATATATATATATATATATAAGATTGTCGTGCTTATTCATCATATCTTTTTATAAACTTGAATAGACTGTAGTGTATTAATAAATCATGGAGAAAAAAATAATGTAAAATAAAAGTAAATAAACAAGTCTGCATATGAAAGTATGTATATTCATCAATGAAGGGTTGAATTTTTTTTATATGTATATCTTATAGTTCTCCTTTCCGTAAATATATTAATATTTTGTAGTGTTTAACGATTACTTTCTTCACCAGAGCAGCTGTTTCTTATCGATCATATTTTGCTTTTATTGCGGAAAAAAAGTTTCTTGTTATTTTTTTTCCTTTCTTTTGATTTTTGGGGAAATAAAAGAAAAAGAAGCAGAAGAAAGAGAATAAGAAGAAAAAAAAGCAGTCAATATGTTTTATATGCAATGAATCTTGTTAAAATAAAGCTGAGTTTTTGTGAAATTGTTTCACATTCTATTTTATAAAGACAAGTTAGCAAAGTGGATCTTGCCATCAAGACAGTTGTGTGTTTCTTCTTCTTCAACATGAATTACTTCAAGTACTGCAAGTACATTAATTCAGTGAACACTATTGGTTATTTTAGCATATAAAATAAATAAAACTCTTCTATACTGTATAAAAATACTTTCTTTCTATATTACTATTTTCAAAATAGAAAAGTATAATAATAATGAAAATGATTTTAATGAATATTTATATGCTTTTTATTACAATTTCTTTACATATATTTTATTATTTAACTTTCTTTTTTTTATATCTTTTCAAAGAAAAAGTGCATTTTTAAGCAAAAATTGAGTTCATTTTATTAAATATTCATCAACTTGATTCAATCTCAGTAATTGCAGAAGGAAAGTATTAAAATGTAGAATAATATAGTATATACAACTGAAAACTTTTTTTACTGAGTTTTACCGTGGAAAATTGATTTAAACTTTTCGAAGTTATTAAATATACTAGTGATTAAAATTTTAAATGCAAATTATTTTTAAATGAGTATACTCGCATTGACATTTTTAGTATGCTGATTTTTCAACGAGATTTAATTTAAATTGTACGTACACCTATTTTTCAATAGAATTGTGAAGTGTGGTACGAATTTATTTAAAATCCCATTAAAGTAATATAATTTTCCAAGTACGTACACGATTATCTCTTACGACAATATAGTATTTGACTAAAATCAATATTCTCTTCTTTTAGTAATAACATTTTTCATACAGATCAATTTCAATAAAATATGGTATTAAACCGCAGCATTCATAATTCACTATATATTTTTTTCTTTATTGGACAGTAAAAGTACTGTATGTGAGAGTTAAAGGTTACCATTAATGTCTTCTTTTCTGTCACATAAATTTACAACCTATAGCTTCCTATAGAATAAAATCCTACAAAAAAATATATTTGAGTATAGTTTTTCACTTTCAAAAAATTATAAATTTTGTTTTTATATATTATTTTCAATAAAAAAGGAAGTATGTATAGCAAACTGGAATGTAAAGAAAGAAAAGAAAAAAAAAATGAGAGTATATAAAGACAGTAGGTCAGACGATGGTTGGGTCGATTTACAGTGTGGCAGAGTGGCGTCAAGAAAAGTAAGCAAAAGCTTTATTCTGTCGGGACTTAAGTAAACAGTACGGGTGATATTGCGCGCCTCATTACTCTGATGGTTGGATAGAGAGAGAGAGAGAGAGAGAGAATACTCTGTACTAAAAAGAGGGAGAAAGATATCGTGACCTCTGTAACCCTTCCTCTAACGTGACAATGAAACCGGCGTGTCACTTGCCCCTGGGCTAACTTCAACAGCGTCATAATACGTGCTTATACCATATACACGTTTCGTACTGTTTGTTTAGTTTTTAATTGTAATAAAAAGTAATGCATTTCATTTTTAACAGTGAAATAAAAAAAAAATTAAATAGCTTTTTTTTCAACCTTAAAATTTATTATTATTCTGCATAATTTGAAATTATTGATGATGATTGGATGTATAATTTAAATTTATACACTTTATGTTTTGAGTATGTTATACGTACTGAATATCACTGTTGTAGAGGATTATTAGAATAAATCTTTATGAAAATATATGAGAGAGAGAGAGAGAGAGAGAGAGAGAGAGAGAGAGAGAGAGAATATACATAGCATAACACGAATGACGTACATGTTTTCTTTATTCTCTAATATTGTGACTGAAAACACAATGTGTAAATGTATATCAGTTAAGCTGAAAATAAAGTATAAAGTTTTTTTTTTTCTACAACGTCACTCATGTAGAATATTTTTGCATTCAATTTTTGTTATATAAATGTATAAAATCCATGTGTCATGAGATTGAAAACATTTCCTTAACGCAAGAAGAAGAAGATGAAAAGGACGAGAAAATATTATATATAGAAAAAGCTTAAATAAAAAAAAAAAAAAAAAAAAGGGAAAAGAAGAACGGAAGAGTGCAAATGGCCGCTCACATTTTCACCCTCTTTATTTACATTGCGTGAATGACACGAGGGGTGGGTGGGTGGTAGGCATCGTCGTGATTTCACTACCTCTGCTTTTTCACAACAAATCTAGATGTTGTTGTCCGTCCAGCACAGATGCCCTCGTCCATCGCTGTCTCTCTCTCTCTCTCTCTCTCTCTCTCTCTCTCTCTCTCTCTCTCTCTCTCTCCAGCATTCATTTTGCACTTGGCGTTTTATTATGAAAATATATATATCAAAGAGGACTAGTTTTTTTTTTTTTTTTTTTTTTTTTTTTGCCCTTTCATTTTATTGAACTGAATGGTGCTTGCAAAAAAAAAAAAAAATCTTCGCTTTTATATTTTACTCTCGTTTTTTATGAAGTCAATATAGCAAAGGCAAATACCAATTTATTGATGTACTGTAGTTTCAGTAACTGTAAAGTCATATACCTAACATTCACAACTTTAACAGTTAACATTTTAAAACGGCTAAATAAATTTCTTACATAAAAAATCAAGAAACATTTAACAGTTAATGCTTTAATTTTCTTTTATTTCCAAATAAACCTTACGTAAAGTTTTTCTAACAATAAGTAATACAGTAATTAGTACTTCAGAATTGTATTTTTAAACATCAATCACATTTTTTTTTCCATGTTATAAAAAAGGTCAGTATTTAAACTTTTAAGTGAGATAGAATTAAAAAAATATATTCTAGTGAAATATTACATTATATTTTTCATAAAAGTCTTTTAATTATATAAAATGAGTGATGATACACTTGATAATTTGATATTATACTGCAACGCTAGCAACCACAAAACACTGCATTATCTGCATATTATACTATTCAACATTAAATATTATATATTAAATGCACTTTCAGCACAGTAGTTGCAAAATGATTTTCATCATAATATATAAATATAATAATAACAACTATATCACCAGTAGTGACAGAATTATTAATATAACTTTGCATGCATAATAATTATCATTATGATACATATACACAAAGAGTATTATATATATATATATATATATATATATATATAGTAACATATTATTAAAGCAACATTCAAAATGTTCTTTATGATTTAAATAAATGACAAAGTTTCTGATTTATATATATAGAACATTGTGGTTATATAATATGACATCAAGATTTCAGCAGCACTTAAACCTGGTGACAAACTATACTATAGTAAGAAAATGTCAAGCTAATAATAAAAAAGTATCATTTGTATTAGACTACATATATATATCGTACGGTTAATTGCAATTTACATAAAGGAAAGTATAAAAGTAAAGTAGTTACTAATTTTGACAAGTAATTATTATTTCAACATCTGGTGTATGTCAAATGATGTCACATATTATATATGTTTTTCAGGGTCATAATCTGAATAAATTTTCTAACAGTAAACCTTTTTTTTTTTTTTTTTTTTTAATTTGTTATTATTACAAATTATGGTAAGTACTTGATTAAACTTTTGAAACATATGTTACCGACAAGAAATAATATATTATTTAAATTTTAATGTTATAAGTATAATAATAAATGTATTAATTTTATAGAATTATAAATTCAAATGGGTATTTTTTTTTCTTGTTAAAGTTATAGATCTTTTTAATATTTGTTATAAGGGGTAAAATACTAAAATATTTTATGACAAATTTATTTAATTTATGTGTGGTAAATGATACTTTAATGGTTTATTTTTTGTGTCAAAAACTTTACTTATATATTGAAGAGAGGGAGTGTTTTTTGGTGTCCATTTTATAAGAGGCGTTTTTTTACAGTAATTTTTATTCATCATAGTGTTCAAATATATTATTACTTATCAGTTATCACCATAAATATTATTAAATAATTTTTCTTCATCTTTCATTAATCTACCCATTATTTTTCATATACAGTATTGTTTAAAAAAAGCTGTTCTTGTATCATATTAGTTGCAAAAATGCTTGATGGAAAATAATTGGCATCGTTATTTTTTTTTTTTTTTTTTTTTTTTTTTTTTTTTCATTGGTATCGTATAATCTTGCAGTATTTTTGTATTTTGTTTGAATTCTAACAGTATTGTCAATTATTATTGTTTGCAATTTTTTGTTCATTTTTGCGAACCCCGAGCAATCTCCTTAAGGTAGCCACAAAAGTCAATCTTTAGTTTAAAACAAAGCAATTGCTAAAGCCTCGTTCACAATGGACTTTTCTTAAGTGAAAATGCTAATTTTTTCAAATTAAGAAAAAAGTTTGATTGTTTAGTAGCTACTTAGAATTTCCACTTAAGAAATTATTTTCTTAAGTAGCTAATTAGAAGAATTATTTGAATTTACGTAATAATCAACAAGGGTTTGATTCTTAAGTAAATTCAAATAATTCTTCTAATTAGCTACTGAAGAAAAAAATTAAGAAAAAAAATTGTTAAGTGAACCCAATTAAGAAATTTCTTAAGTTCAACAATAGTGAACACCAATCGTTCTTAAGTGGAAAAAAATAGCATTTTTACTTAAGAAAACTTAAGAAAAGTCCATTGTGAACGAGGCTTAAGTTTTGATCACAAAGATGAATCTTATAATAATGATGACTACAGGGGAAGTTGCTATCCAGGTAGTGCAACAAACGTTCGTCAGAATTCCGTATTGTAAATTTATTTGTATCTTGCTCAATAAAATGTATAAACACTAGATATCTGTTCTAGTAGTGTATGTTCCTAAGAATGTACGATTTAATATTTAATTTCGTTGAAATGGTTACAAACTAAATCCTTATAAAGTCCAACATAAAAAAATATTAAGTAATTGAAACATGAGAAATAAGTTTTATCACATTTCATTTGCTTACTTTGGTACTTTCACACACGTTATAGTATATAACTGCAATAAAAATAATGCATACTTAAAACTTTTAATAAAAAGTTTAAATGTTATAAACCTATTTTTACTCTCATTTATCAACTTGGTTTATTTAACATTATAAAAGTAAACAAACAAAATGCAATTAAATGAGTTTTTATTATTTTTATTATTACAATAACAAAATGAAGATAAATAAAATGTAAAATAAAATCTAACAATGAAAATACAAATAACCTCATTTCTATAATCCATATATATTTAATAAAGTTTTAAACAAATAGATATCAATACGTTATTTACCCATAGAAGAGAGTATTAAAATAAAAATAATTATCCGTTTATCACATTTTAAAATTTATTTCAATTAAATTTAATTTGAATTACGTAGATATATAATTTTTTTGCTTATACCAATATTACCATCTTCAAATTATAAAATAATACACATTTATTATTATTCTGAATTATATTATTTTAATTGAAAAATATAATAATTGAATGTAAAATTAATAATTAACACTAGAAGTAAAAAAAAAAGTTGTTAAACGAATTGAACGATATTACCATACAAAGTAAAGAGCTTTTAGAATTTCAATCGTGATCGCGTATACTATAACCTAAACTTTTAAGATAATCAAACTGTTCTCATTTACATTTTAATGAAGGTTTTACTGGTTTTTGGTTTTAAAGCTTTATTATCCCCCTTAAAAGTCTAAACTCTGCAAAAAAATATAAATTATATTGTTCATCGTAATAAAACCATTCTAAAAATTTATGTGTTATTAATGGAATTTGGAAAGGTTATAAAATCATAATGACAGTTTTATACATATATATCCTCTATCAATAGTAGAGAGAGAGAGAGAGAGAGAGAGAGAGAGAAATGGACAATAGTAAATTTTATTATATAGTTTTATATATTAATATAAAAATATACGCATAAATTTAATTTTATTTTTTATGCAATAAAAATCAAATTCCTTTTTATGTATTTTGTAATAGAATTTTTATTGTATTCAATAGATATCCTTTCAATTTTGACCTGTATATCCATGTAAAGTAATATTAAATACTAAATTCTTTTATTTTATTATTGTTATTTTTTTTCCATTTCCATTTCCTTTTCCTTTTTTTTTTTTTTTTTTTTTTTTTTTTTAAATTTTCATATAAAATAGAATGACATTATTTCTTATTAAAAGACTTAACTGCAAGTCACTATTATAGATAATATCCTCTACAGTTATATATTATGTAACATGTATTATATAAATTCAGAGTTGGAATTCCAATTGTTGTTATATTGTATTGTCAAGTGTACTAAAGGAAATGATTAATTTTTCATTGTTTCAGAAGAGAAAAAGTAGAGGATAGCGTAATGACAGTATTACATGTTAAAAGTCAATAAATACTTTAATGTCACATAGCACCTTAGGGAACAAAAATACATTTTCTGCAACGTGCAAAATATTCCATTAGTTTTAATACGAGTTTTTTTTTTTTTTTTTTTTTTCGCAATTCAATTTTATCATTATATAAGGTTTTTTTCTTAAAGGTTTTTGCCACAACAAAGTTGAATAAACATATTATAAAAGCAAAGTTTGTTTTTACGTTATATAAAATAGCACATATATATACTGGACTCAAAAAACCTCAGTCGATTTAAATCGGGTATGCCTAAAGTATCGCCCATTGTCACATTTGAGGAGAAGGGGGCGGCTGGGCGATACCGTAAAAGGTCGAATGGCAGGTAACTCAGGTTTTTTGAGTCGAGTATATTTATGTTCAAATTGTATACAAAAATTTGCTTTTTCCAATTTCCTTTTTTAGATTCTTTATACAGTAATTAAATCCAAAATTAAAGACATTTATTTTATTTGTTTTAATTTATAATTAATTACATTTAATTTATGACTTTTATTTTGTAGTTTTAAATAACATAAAGACACCAACAAGGGCTAAAAAAAAAGTTTCTTGTTTTAAAAAAAGTTAATTCTCCCTTCACTCTCTAGTTTGTGCTCAACGGGTGGCCTACTCATCAGGATACTTCCCAATGAGTTGTTTATTTTGTTGTATCTTTTGTAAGCGAACGTTTTTAACTACGAACTTTTCAAAATAAATAAGTAGATCATAGAGTTAAACGTAAGTAGATATTGGAAATCAGAAATATTTGACGTATATCTTTATATTTATTAATATTTATTGACATGCTTGACAGAAAAAAAAGAGAAGATATGATGTGAGTACAAAATTTAGTTTTCTCGATAACAGTCGGTACATTATTATGTCAAGCCATACATGAATATAATATGGAGAAGAAAAAAAAGAGAAGAAGATGATATTTTAACTCTCCAGATGTCTGACTTCACCATCTTGAAGACTCAATTAAAGTGTGGAGTACAGTATGTATGTACATACATACGACGTATAGAGACTACCATACTAGTACATATACAGACGAGAGTGAGTGAGTGAGCGAGCGAGGATGCTACTTCTGACTGCTGTATAGTTATATACTATATTATGTATAGACTATGTATATAGTTATATACTCTCACTCAACGTATGTTTGTGATAGCTACGAATGTAATAGACTAGAGAATACAATTCACTTATCCAGCATGTAACTTCACAAGAAAAAAAAAAAAAAAAAAAGGAAAGAAGAAGAAGAAGAAAAATCTATCGAGCATAATAAAAAAAGTACAACGTTGTAAGAAAAAGATACTTTCGTACAAAGTTACAATATAAAAACGTTTGTCTACATGTATATATATATATATATATATATACACACAATTTATAATATGCAAAAACTAATTTGAGTTGACTTTTCATATCTTTTAGATTCATCTTTTAAATTATTATTAATATTTTTTTTCTTCACAATTTTCAATTTAAAAAATGTAACTGTCACTTAAATTTTTATATGTATAATTAAAATGGAAAGTTGAATAAATTTTTATGATGTTAAAAATTAATTTTAATGGATCAAACGTCTTTCTTTAAATGAAAATTTTTAGTATCGTGAAGCTGAATGTATAATAATAATTATGAACATGTGCACTTTCATAAGTGACAATTGAATTTAATTATTATTGCACTTTCAAGTTTTACAATAATAATTATAAAAAAAGACAGTTTATGTATTGCGGTGTCGCTATGCGATTTTTTAAAAATAATTTGCAATAAAGGTTTTTATTTTTCTTCCAAACATTTTTTTCTTTTTATAAGCTTCAATTTTTTTTTCCGAGTTTCAATAATTTCGTTGAAAGCAAAGTATGTAAGCCTCTTATGACTAAAAATGTAAATAATTATAAAATATAAAAATAAAACCCTGAAAAGTTATTAACAAATTTTATTTATTTTAATTACTATACATTTTGATTGATTACTGGTTTTATTTTTAAAAAAATAGAAATAAAATAAAAAATTATTTTTGTATAAATAAAATTCCTTAAAATATACTAAATCATACAAAAATTGAGCTTGAAAAACATCGGCTGAATTTTCGTCTTTGTTAAGCACACCTAAACATGACATCACGTTGTTTATATAATTTTTACTTACAATTTATTTGAGAAATAAAAATTTGCATACTTTTCTTTTTTATATATTATTTATTTATTTAGCTGAATATTATTTATATATTACTCTACTAATAAAAAATGCATCAAAATTGATAGATTTGAGTAAAAATGCATTTGTTTTACATGTGTAAGAGTTTGACGAATGAGGTGGGACGGCGTCTCGGACACTCCCTCTGGACATGTACACTCCTCCCGAATAAATATGTCCGCAGCGTTCATGTCTCCGACCGTTCAGATTTATTCGGGAGGAGTGTACAATCATTCCAATAAAAAATGAAATTGTATTTGCTTATGGCCATTCAATGTAATCAGATGGAGATTTCATTTGACGCAAAACTCTATCTAAATACATGTTATTCCCATATGCCAATAGAATTTCATTTTTTATTGGAATGACTGTACAGCACGTACCAAGCTATAGAGTAAGAGCCGCAAGACTTTCAACGGATACAAATCATTCATTTCATTATAATATATAAATCATATAGACATTTCATTTTTCTATTGAACTCCAGTATAATACAAATTTGGCACAATTTTGATAACATACAAAAATAGAAAAAAAATGTATTAAGTATGAAATCTAACAATTGAAAACTATATTTAAAAAATTAAGGTTTAAAATTACAATGATACTCTATAAATATAAAAATAAAATTATCAAATAAAAATATATATTTCCATCTCTCTTACTTATAGATATTACTTTATACAAGTAATAAAATTTATAGCTTTTTTATATCACCAAAAATACTTTTTCTTTTGTTTAGATTACTATAAGGATAATAATAGTAACATAATAATTACTTAAATAAAATAAGATTTAAAAATTGAGATTAAATTCTTGTACTTGTTTTTATTGTACACACCACATTAAATAACTTATGACTTACATTTTGCCTTGGATAAGTTTAACCAAGTTGCATTTTAATGACCTAAATACAAAGTAATATAAATATATAGTGGGTGTAAATTTTTAGGAGGTGAAGACATAAAAAATATTGGTTTAAAATATCAACCTTATATTTAATACAATTATCTACAAGCTCTTGCTTAGTAACCAAACATTGTATTAATACAATTATCAACCTGCTTAATAACTAATGTAAAGTAGCTTAAAGATTTATTTGAAATTATAAAATTTGGCAAACACCTTTCATCAAAAAGATATCATCAAATTGAAAATGTGATAATTTAATATTATTTTCTATTTTGGTAGCCAAAAATATTGAATGAGACAGAGCAGAAGTAAATTTTATTTACTAATTCATTAGTAGTTTGATTCAGAATTAGACTTTAGGAAAAATTATTATAAAACTAAAAGGCTTTTTCTAAAACAGCTATTCATTTATTATTTGTATTTTTAGATGTTTTAGTCTAAGACTACGATTTTAAAATGAATTTTGAAAAACGCCCCAGTGGTTTTCAACAAACCACCATGGTATTCTAAATTATTAAAAAAATAAATAGTATTAGTATTTTGAAAGCAAAAATAAAATAAGATAATAAAACGATGCAAAAGAAATGTTCTGTGCTAGAACCTAGTCCATATAATGTAAATTTAATACAATTAGCACAATAATTTTTTAGGATGTGATTACGATTTATGAATTTGTTGTTGAAAACAACACGATCTGATGAATAACTAGCGTTCTAAAAGTAAATATTTTAATACAAAAATCAATATAGAATGTGTTGTTTTTTCTGTCAAAAAAACTAACAAAGAAAATACTTTTTTTTATATATTTTTGGTTAACAAAATAAAGGGCAAAAAAATGTTAGTATTGAACGTTATGTAAAATAATGGCATAGCGGTATCATCTTTCATTGCCAACAGTTGGTGGTCTCAAAATGTGGCCTTAGCGTTATTTACGAGTGCACACATAACATAATATACTACCAGTCAAATGCAGATTTTTTTTTCTTTCAAAACGAACATTTTATTATTTTTATTGATATTTTGTATATTAAAATTTTTTTTTATTCAAAATTTGAATTTCTATCTTTAAAATTACGTTTTAGGTTTATACATGTATTATACATTCAGTAAAATATAAAATATGAAGTAATATTTTCTTTGACAATGTAGCTTATATTATACTATTTATTATTTTGAATTAGCATTTAATATACATTTTTTGAAGCGAAAATGTATTCTTTATATATCTTGTGGGTTTTAATATTTATTATTATTTCTAAAGAAAAAAAATTAGAAACGCACTTTAAATATATTATTTTTTTGTTATTACAGAATATTTCAAGTTGGTAATTCTTATATGACGACTTAAAATGAGAGAAAAAATCTGGCTTAAGACCAATCCTTTTTATTTTTTAAATCTCTCTCTCTCTCTCTCTCTCTCTCTCTCTCTCTCTCACTACCTTTTTAAGAAAAATGACGCAGAAAAAAAATGTAATGGATAATAAATAATACAAAAAATAACATTTTTTATTTAAGCTTTCATTTGAATTTATTTATTTTAAATAAATTGCATATACTAAAAAAGAATTATACAATGATGTAATTCCATTAAAAAAAAAACGATATTGTAAATTTGATTTTTTTTTCTCTGATCAAAAAAACTTTCGTTTTTTTTTTTTTTTTTTTTCTTGATTATAACTGGTTTAATCTAAAATTTAGAGACAAAAAAAAAAAACATATAGGTGTGGTTCCCTCACACATTTTGAGTGACATGTTCTGTGCGTGTATGATGCGTTGTTTGTAAAGTATGATGATGTGGCGGCGCCATATGGAGCAAAGAATGCGAGCACAGGTAGGTGCTAGCTGTTGTAGTAGTTAGATAGATATTGGGTTGGGCAACATAGCGCGGGCGTGTGGTACGTGTGTGTCTCACATTTCTCTGACTGCCGCTTTCACCCTCACCTGACCAGTGCGCAAGTGAGTGAGTGAGTGACTGAGTAGTGAACCTCATATCATCTATTATGGACCACGTCGTCAATATATATAAATATATATATATATA
Source organism: Ecdyonurus torrentis (assembly GCA_949318235.1). NCBI lineage: Eukaryota > Metazoa > Arthropoda > Insecta > Ephemeroptera > Heptageniidae > Ecdyonurus > Ecdyonurus torrentis. The sequence continues at coordinate 2,907,451 of OX439128.1, read as the reverse complement.
TATAAAGCTGTGGCTTAAATTTGGAACCACAAAATTATAGAGAAAACTTAAAGTAATTCATTATTATTTATATAGAATTATTATATTGACATATTTGGGTACTTAATCCTATCAATTTCTTTTTTTTTTTCTTTCAATTTTTTTTTATATTATATTAAAGAGGATTTGAAATAGAAAACTTTTATTTTATTTATATTAATGTGTTTTAGAAGAAAAAAATAATGAATTGTATAAGACATAAGCGGATTATTTAATTGTAATAATAGAGGAGAAGCTATATGTCTATTTTATTATTATTTTATTATTGCAATTTTTTTTTTTATCAAGAATTGCTTTTCGATTGATCAGTTTATCTTGTTACATCAAATATTATTTTAGTTAACAACGCAAAAAAAAAAAAAAGTTAACTATAATCAAATTGTTTATGATTCTCATAAAAATTAGTTTTTACTTGAAAAAAAAAATCTCTAGCCTTGTGTCTTTTGATATGGCATTGTCACCTTCAAATAGAGTAAAGCAAACATTGTCCTTTCACACTCCTTTTTTTTGACATAAAAAAGATAATTATTTTCATAAATCACCTGATATTGTATAAAATTATATTTTTCTCATACTTTTAAGTGACCTTCAATATTTATATACATATTAACAAAACAGTGATGCAATACGGGTCCTAGTTATGTCTCTCCCATGTAATATGTTTATATGTAAATTTTAAAAAAAAACTCAACTTATTATTATAAATTACTATTAGCTATGCCATATTTACAATAACCAAATATATACTTATAAGTACAATATAATTACGTTATATACTACATATTTCATGCAGCGACATGAAAAGACAATATATAATATATATTTTTTTTACTGGGTCATTTTTTTTTCTACTAAAGTACTTAATTTTCAATAATAAATAACTATTATTAGTGATGACATGTAACATATTTGCGATATCATTTATAATTGAATTCAAGCTGTTCATATATATACATATGACTGTGGTTTAGAGTTTTTGACATGTGTGAGAAGCGCTATGTTGATTGCATAGGGCGTTTAACATCATATATTATATATATATATATATATATATATATATATATATATATATATATATATATATATATATATATATATATATGAAATAAAATATCAACTTTTTTTCTTCTGTCACTATGCATTGTTATAATATCGTTTGTACCCTCACACACACACACACATAATATACTATATAATATATATTTTTATACTGTATATATATATATATATATATATATATATATATATATATATATATATATATATATATATATATATATATATAACATATGTTTATATAATAACAAATTTTACTACTGTAGAAATTTTTAGCTTACTGTAATCAATTTATTAAGAGAAAAAGCTACCCTTTATTTTAAAGTATATTTTATTTTTATAAACAAAAAAAAAAAAGCAATAATATAAAAAATATATGCTTTTTTTTTTTTTAATAATTTTGATATATATAAAGCAATCATAAAGATTTTAAACAAATACATTATTATATAGATAGATAGTTATTACTTTTTTTTAATTTATCTTTTTTAGATCCGGTGAGAGAGCTACAAAATAAAATACACACAATAATAACCAGTTTTAAAAAATATATATTTGTAATTTTGACAACATGTAAGAGATTATTTTTATATCTATACTACTTTTAAAATAAGACTAATTTTGTTATAATTTAGCGTATATAACTATTGAATGTTTGCAATATATATTACATACACCTGGGGTACACACAAAATATATGGAGCAGGTGTAATTTCATTTTATTTTTATTTAAAACACATAATGATCATTTAGTTTGTATACAGGGATTTTTTTTTTCTTTAAGTAACTTATGATAAAATTTAAGTATTGCCTGCAAGTAAAACTTGCATATAAAAATAAATTTCAAGCCATTGATTTACTTGTTATATAAATCATCATATTATTTTGAGTTATGATGATGATAGTTGATAATTACAGGTGATTTCAATAATTTTTTGACTGGTAAAATAAATTTGATCGTATTTTATGATTGGTCACTTTTTATCATATCTTTTCATCTATATATATATAATACTCAATTGCAAAATGAAATAAATAAAAAAAAAAAAAAAAGTTTATGTGTATAGCTTGAATGTGGAATCATAAATTACATACCTTTTTTCTTTAGATAACTATGATACAAAGAGATTGTATGATTTTTACTTTATTCTTAAAGAGCGGATAGAGCTAAGCATAGAGCAGAGCTATTTTATTTTATAGTATATAGATAAATTAAAGATTTTCTTTTAAAATACTCTTAAATTAATATTAAAAGTAATTATATACTGTATAAGTACTAAAATAGCATAATTTCTTTACAAAAATAAAAAGGAAAAACCCTCTTTTATAATTTGCTTGTATAATAATAATCAATATAACCATTTTCTGTAATATGGTTTCAAAACGTTATATATGTATTTTTTATAATAAACTATACAAGTATAATTGCCATATATGTTGGCATCAACATTTTAGAAATGGCAACTATACTTACATTACATCATACCATTAAAAAATATATATATAATAATAACCAATCAGCAACAAGTACCTCAAGAAGAAAAAGAAAACTTATTGCTGATTTAATTCTTTCTTTTATCTTCAAACTTTAGTACAAAATCTCAAACGAACTTCTAAACGACATTTTTTAATTTGTTGATAAGAAGCAACAGTGAATTTGTGATCAACCTTAGTTGTATCGATCACTTCTTTTTTTTAATCCTTAAGTTTATGATATTTGAATAAAATTTAATGTCATGATATCCATACAAGACAAAGCAATTCTATTTTATTTATAACTACATAGAAGGTCTAAAGCGTCAAGAACAAACCAAAGGATATAGAATTTCACCGTTCAGGTCAATGATACTTTATGGTCAATCTTTGACGAGCAAACCAACTGTTATTATATTGATTTATTATAAAAAAACACAAATGTATTGTCTAATCAGACAGCCTTGTAACAAAAGAAAAAAAATTATGATAAACTAAAGAGAATGGCACATTCTATATTTTGTATATCTTTGTAGTAGAATTGATATATTACAAAATAAAATTATATAAAGTAGCAATTGTATACTTGGAGATAAAATTTATTGATTGTATATAATACAGCCATTTAATATTTTATGTGTGTAAAAAAATATATACTGTATAGATTATATAATAAATTGGACTAATATAGAAGCAATTGAATTGATTGTAAATGGGGTGAAAAATAGTTTTGTATTTTTGACAGCTATAACTATATATATATATATATAACTCCAATTATTTTTTTCTAAGGATATTAATAAGTTATCTAAAAGAAAAATAACGCAGTTTATTTTCTTCTATCGTTTTCCTGGATGAAATTGATTTATTAAAAAATATTATAGAAATTATCACGTTATTATCTCTATATTTTTGTATTAATAAAAATATTTTAAAAGTTTCATTTTAATTTAGTTGGTAATCTAATGTTTTTATTCCATATAAAGACAGCTTAATACTTATGTTTATAAAAATTATTTGCAAGAAAAAAAGTTCAATACACTGTTGCGCATCAAGCTTATTTAGCTCAGTGATTGCTGAAGGCGAAATAAACACCCAATTTATTGATATAAATGAAATGATTTATTTTGACGCTCTCTTAATAATCTAACAGATCAAACCACAATAAAAATATATACATTTTTTTCCATGCATATATACTTTTTGTTTTTAACAAATTCAATCTGATTTATTATTATACCTTTGGGCAAAATATTTTTTTAAAAATATAACATATAAAATTTATTATCATTTTTTTATGCTCTTTTTTTTTACCTAGGTCAAAAACTTACGTTATTAAAAAATTTGCATAAATATTTCTAAATAGAAATTCATAATATTACATAAGGTAATATGCTTCAATAAGATATTGAATCGTAACATTTAATTATATATATTGATAATTATATATATTTAATAAACAAGTTTTTTTTCTTTTTATAAGTGTTACAAATTTTAATATAAAAAGCATTACATTAATTTACGTTTATATGTTTTTTCTTTCTATATAGATAATTATGCTTTCACTCGTTATATAATGTGATTATCCTATAGTGTGTAAAGAGAGGGAGAGGGAGAGAGAGAGAGAGAGAGAGAGAGAGAGAGAGAGAGAGAGAGAGAGAGAGAGAGAGAGAGTTGCATAAGAATCTATGTACCGCAAATCATTTAATACTGTTGTTATTATTACACCATTGGATCATAGAATGACTACGAGTGATCTTAAAACGGGCATACAATATTATAACATACATTGAGACGGTAGGTCACTTTATGTCGCCGTGATACAAAACTACCAAGGCCAATAAGCGGGGGTGGAGTGAGTAATCAAGTGAGAGGAAACGCTCTAGATATCTGGGTCAATATTTTACACCTGCTAATCAATGACGCTATTATTAATAATGATATGAAAATTTTAATAAATATGTATAAAAATCGTTTAATACAATATTCATTAATGGACAGTATATTATAATTTATATAAGTTGAAAGTATAAAGATCTTAAAGTCATAGACCACATAAAACAACATGTGCTCTTTAATGAATAAACACAAAATGGAATCTTCAAAACTGATGACAATTTTTACCAGAATATTAATGTAGTCCCACGAGAGAACGTGAAAATACTGTAAAGTATGCAACTTGCGTGACTATTCATGTTTATGACGTCAGAAACATGCAAAAATTAGTAAAAAATGTTTTGCGGGTTGCATGAATCGAAATTTTCTGATCACTGCTACGGAGCTACAGTTGGGTTTTGAGACAAACTAAGGTTATTTATGTAAGTCCTATCAAGTGTTTTGTGATATACATGTTTATTTTTTCTTCTGGTCTATTCTTTTAAGGTTTAACGTAATAACTATATGAAAAATAATCACAAGGTTTAGGGTGGTGACAGGGTGCGTATGTACATCTTGGCTTTGGTGCACGCGTTAGCCCGCCACATCATCAAGTGTGCAGTTAAAAAAAAATCAAATAATAATAAATATCCTTCACAAAAGTGATGGTCGAGGGAAACGAAGCCCATAATAATTATATTAATAATACATATAGTCACTATGCTATGCAATATTAATTTAGTATTATTGAACTAATACTCTTCTGTGACAAATTGAAACAAGTGTCACAATAGAATTATAATAGTTTATATACGAATAGAATAAATTAAAGTACTTAAATGTTTGTGCGTTTATGAAATACAGTTAAAGGATTATCAAGCACATGAATACTACGAACAAAAATTGCACTCCATATAGTAAAATTTTAAATTCTTTTTATTATGATTTTTTTTTTAATCGTTTTAGGTTTATTGTTAGTAACTACCATAATTGACAAGATTTATTGGATTACTATAAAAACAACTAATTTTATTCTTATTAATGTAAGAAAACACTGATTTAAATGCCAAGGAACTGTCAACAGTTTGAAAAGATTAGTTTAATCAGATGTGAATATCAAACAACACACACACAAAGTTTTTATATGTATATATATAAAAAAAGACGGCATATGAGCTTTTGAAGTTTAAATGTTAATTGTTTTTATATATAAGATTTTAATCAATTGAATACCAGAGAGAGAGAGAGAGAGAGAGAACTTGAATGTAAACTAAAATTTTATTTGCACTCGTTCTACAAGTGAATTTAATACAATGACTGTTAAAATTGCTTGTTTTGTTGATTTAATTTCACTTTTTATATCAATTGAAAAAAAAATCTGTTGCTAACTTTTAAACGCTAGCTTAAACTTTGTTCTTTTATATACAGTTTTTGAACAAAACAAAAATTCTTTAGGGATTAACATTTCAAATGCTTTTTAACTGTTTAAAAATGTAAAAAAAAAAAAAAAAAAAAAAAAAACTCTCGGCATTAAAATAAACTTCTCTGAACAGCATCAGATTAGAGTATACATTTTACCCATGATTTGTCTCCTCTAAAATACCATGTAAAATAAATTGAGTTAAATTAAATTAATAAAAAGTTTAAATGAAAAACAAAATCGTAATTCATTACTTTTTTTTTTTAAGAGCGCAGGAAGTGCGTTCATGTTACAATAATAACAACAGCGGTGGCAAATGTGAACTGCTATAGAATCTCTTAGGACCATTGTTCTAACAGGGAAAGTAAAATAAATAAATTAAACACGATGACTCGGACTAGTTTTTGTTTTACATACGTACATAAAATAGAACCTTGGCTTTGTATTATTAACTTAGGCAATTAACTATAAAAGTATACGTAACTTTTCAAATGCACTTAAAAAAAAAAAGAAAGAAGATTATTCCATTTTTGTTTGATTGAATAAATCAGGTAAGATAAAATATAATAATTTAACCCATTTGTTTAAAAATAAGGTAGAATATAATTTCTTGGGTACATTTTTTCTCCTATTAAAATACATTCAAAGTTTAGTTATTTTTCAAAATAGTAATGACTAATACAGCTCTAATTTGATTATTTCTTATGTACGACCAATGTACATTAAAATTTATAAAACATATTCGCTGTATTAAAAGATATTAAATAGCATTTTATAATATATTATACCAGCTGGCGAAATCTCATTGAAGGTGTTGGCTGATGGACGTTATTTAATACGATTCTTTGTGCTCTAATAAAAATCATTACTATTGTATATTTATTTAAATAACAATAAGTTTCATCAGTGGGAGAGAGAGAGAGAGAGAGAGGTACCACACAAAATACTTTTACAAAAGTGATTGATATGTTGTTAAATGGTATTTTTGTGTGTTTTTTTAAATAAAATTTATAAAATAAATAAATACTCTACTTTATAATTTGAATAAAAGTCATCATTTCAAAAAATAATACAAAAAAAATAAAAAATAAAAAATACGAGATACATTTTACATTAAAATAAAAACAAAATATATACAGAACAGTTTTTATACAGTATGTTAGTTTGTTTATATATCAAAATATTCTTTCACTATTATACACTGAATTTTAACAACCACATTATATAGAATCAAATGTACAGTAAAAGTAGAAAAAAAGTTTTGTTTTAAAAACCTATATGCATACTGTACCAAAATACATTTCTCCTTACACTAGGAGTATAAATAGGAGTTTTTGCTTGTTCTAATGTGAATTTTATTTCTAAATATATCTGGTAACATGCAATTATATGACCATATGATATTGAAAAAATATTATAACAAATTATAAAATGTACTTTATAGATAGAGAATAAGTACAAGCTCAATTATTAAAAAAAAAAAAAAAAAGTAAAAAAACAGACGTGAACATTAATATTACGTAATTTTCCACGGGCCATTGCACACGCAGTATTATTATACCATTATTTATATTATTTATATTTTTTTTATACATTGGCTATCAGCAAAAATATGGAACTTTAATTGAATGTAAACGGGGTCATTCTAAATGAAACCTTTCATTAAATTTTAATTTTTATAGCAAAATATGGCATACCCCTGGTTATTCTAAAAATACAGAACGTGCTTATTTATTTGCAATGCTATCTTTTTAACATGTAATGTAATTAGCTTGGGTTTCTCATGTATCCATTTTTTTACGTAATTTTAAAATGAATTTGTTTTTAAAGGCAACTTGTGTATGTACAAATAATAAATATATGTACGTACATTTACTAAACTTACAGATAGAGTACTCCCTTCTAGAGTACTCTACGTACAGAGTTAGTTAAATATGTAAAGAAATTTATTTCTAATTATTGTAAGTTCATATTAATATGATGCTTGCATATCTCAAACTTTAATCACACTCAAGCTTATTTTGTGTTGTCGTCTTCAATAGTTACATTTTTTGTTTTAATAATGTTTGCTACAGCTTTTGCTTTGATTTTAATTTTTTGTTATTTATTTTAATAAAATTTATTTTTATAACAAATTTTGATTTCAGTGTCAAAATAAATGACCATACAAAAATACAAAGTAACGTCAAAATCTTGCAAACTTAAAAAAAAAAAAAAAAAAAAAAAAAAAGACTTTTGATATGACGTTTCTGTTATAAATATAAGATTTAGTGATTTAAATGGTGAGTAAATAAAATTTCCAAAACATTTTTATTTAATGCAGTTCTAAAAAAAAAATACAAACAACCCAGGACGGCAGGATTGTATCAGGTCAAACTAAAAAACTAAAATTTGTTACTAATTTTCAATTAACATTTGCATTTTTTTTTTTTTTTTTTTTTTTAGTATTTACAGAAATTGACTACAGATTAGCCCTTTTACAAAAGCTATTGAACCCCCTGCTCAATTCAATATTAAATCCCAATTTGTATCTGATACCTTGCAGCAGATACTTGTAAATCAACTTATATTCCTGAAGCAAACATCCAATCTTTTCTATAACAAGTTAACACAAAAAAACTTGGATAATATTTTTATTTCATAATCTACTCATTATCTCATTAAATAATAATAAAATAAAAAAATCTTATGTTTTTGTTGAAACTTTAATGGCTGTATTATTAATCAAATGATTATAATATTTTCAACACCTGAGGTAATCATGTATAGATACTTAACAATTGTCCTCTAATTTTGATGAAAATCTAGTAAGACACAAGGTTATAAAGCTACAAGCCACACCTGAGGCACTGGACACCACACAAGGCTGCGTGACCGATCATATTTAAGAAACTTTTATCACTACAATCTTCTTTTTTTTTCTTTTTTTCTTTTTTTTTTTTACTCTAATAAAATTTGATATCAATAATTTTCTTCGATATATATTATTGACATCTATGTTTTTAATACACTACATATTTTTATGCAGTATATTATATTTTTATATTCCTTTCACTTTAATTAATAATAAAATTTGTTTCAAATGAAATGACTTTAGCTTTAAATAATTGACGGTGATTTGTAAGTATATCATTTTATTTATATTATTAATTTGTAACTGATTTTTTTTTTATTATTATTATTTATATATATATATATATATACATATATGTATATTATATTGAAACTTGAAAATAAATATTCGCGTGCTATTAAAAAAATGTGAACCAGCTTTTTAACTTTTGATTGCAATTTACTTTAAAAATGTATCAACTATAAAAAATTGCATCGCGTGTTTTTATTCTGCCAAATTTTACTTTAAAATAATTACGAATATTTTTTTTACATCAATTTACAACATTTTTGTATAATAATGACCTAAACTGCTGTAACAAAAAGTTTTTTCACCATAAAACAATAAGATTTACAAAGTCCAATTAAAATTAGAATAATAAAAAAAGGTTAATATATTTTTTTTAATAAATCGTGATCACTGTTTAGAATTAAAATTATTCTTGCAGCACGTGCCCTATTTTGTTCACCTTTTTTTTTTTTTTTTTTTTTTTTTTGTGGGAAACTGACGTTATGTAATTTTTATGACATTACAACCTCTTGAGGATTGTTTCAAGTCAAATCATTCTTTACGAGTACATAATAGGCCTGCAGATGTGATTTCAACATTTATTTTAGTATTGTATCTGGTCCATTTATTGCACGACTTTTAACCGATTGTGTGGTCCCTTTTTTAGTTTAAAAATACTTTAATTAAAAAAAATATACAAACTGTATAAATGAGTATTCAAATTTAAGACATAATGAGAATGCTTAAGCTAATTGATAAATATTTGTGATGACGATGACGTTCCTATCGTTCCTAGCATTCTTTATTTTGACAATTTTTATTGTGCTTGTAAAGAGATGGAAAATTATTTTCTCTTTCTTGAATATTTCAAAACAAAATATTTAATGCTCAAAATGTTGAAAAAAAAAAAAAAAAAAAAAAAAAAAAAAAAAAACTTTATATTTAATATAAATACTTAAATATTTATTTAAAAAATATATAACCATATTTTATAATATACTTTAATCAACACAATTTTGCAACTAAATTTCTTATATACAAATATCTAGCTTTATCCTTTGGTCACATATATTTATAATAAAAATTATAATTTTCTCGTGCGTAAGTCAAAATTCATTTAGTTAAATTTAAATGAACGTCCCTTATATATACTGTAGAGCCATTTGTAGATATAAAGAGGATATTATATAAAATAAATTAATTTGATCTAGCATGTTTTATTTTTGAGTGTCACATTTTTAAGGTTTGACAACTTTAAATTTGCAATAATGTCAAAGTAAGTTGGGAGTAGCGATCATTTTGTAACAGGCGCGTGCCACTTTAATCTCTCTCTCTCTCTCTCTCTCTCTCTCTCTAGCTCACTCACTCAATCATATATATATATATATATATATATATATATATGAAACTAAATTAGCGACAAGTCTATGCTGATTGTAAAATATACGCACTACCACCTTCTTCTTTTACGGCACTCAAAGCTAAATTAAATTGACATCTGACATTTTAAATTAAACCTTTTTTATAACATAAATTGATTTAATATATACTTTTCTACAGCATCAATTTATATGTGTGTATAAAATAACATTAAAAAAAAAAGAAAAAGAAATTCCATTAAAAAAAACTATATTAAGAATTAATTTTCTTGCCCCAGATTATATAGAACATTTTTATATAAATATACATTAAAATAATGATTACGAAAGTGTTTATGTGTTTTAATAAAAATTCTAGTATAGGTTGTTCCTGTAATATTTCCTCAACTTCCGGGTGACATGCTGCAACCTGTCTCCAAGTTTTATTACGTGACGAGAGTCACGTGACAAACTAGAGAGTCACGTGGTTTTTGAACTTTTGGGTGACGTCGCCTCATTCCACCAGTTTAACATTTTTTTTAATAGATAATTAAGTAAATTGATATAAAAAAATCTTGTTTTTAGCATCAACTTTTTTTTTTTATCTTATTTTTCTTATTATTTTATCTTATACAAATTATCAATATAATGTCTAAATCAATAATTGAGTATAAGAATGTTTTGATATTAAATTATGAATTATAATATCATTAAATAATATTGATAATAATGTTATTATTATACCAAAAAAATGATGTCGACGAACGTAAGATTATTATTATCATTTTTTATATACAACAACTTTTTGATCAAAAATGATAAGAAACTCCTTTTTTTACGCAATGTATACATGTGTGTGTGTGTGTGTGTGTGTGTGTGTGTGTGTGTGTGTGTGTGTGTGTGTGTGTGTGTGTGTGTGCTAAGACTGTATTAATTCCAGTTGAGAGAGAAATAATAAAAAAATACACATCGATAAGAGAAGTTGTATAATATATTATTAAATAAGATTGATATGTTTTAAAATATAATTAAGGGGTATAGGTGAAGGAACTAAAACTCTTTTGTTATATATATATATATATATATATATTTACAAGGTTAAATATTATATATTATAAAAAAAAAGTTGTGTAATATTAAAAACATTTTCAATTTTCACTTGAGTTCATTTAAATAAAAATGCAATTCATGATTCTCTTTTATAAATAATTTGCATTTAATATAATATAAACTGTAGTAAATTTTAAATAACCAACTCGTCTGTAAAAATATTATAATTTATATAAAACTAATTTGCATTATTACAAACATTTTATATGACATATTATCTTTAACAATAACAATAACAACAAAAAATAATATTATACAACAACTAGTTTACATTTTATGAAATAGTTATATAGAATATTATTATAATATGCATACTATAGCGAGGAATAATATAGAGCATATATATATTGCAATAATAATGCATATTCTGGTGTCATATAAATATATATAATTCCACAACACACCTTGCTTATGTGTATAATAATATAACCATATGCTATACTATAAAGGAGTACAGTACATACATATAAGCTTATATAGCAATAGTATGTATGTTATGTATGAATGTGAGTATATATATGTATGTGCTTTTGGTATTATTATAACAAACATTTGGTATGCCAGTCTTGTCTAGTATTATATCCCTGGAGTTCACACGACACACGTACAATCACAATACCTTAGGGATCATCAGGAACAGTGAAACATCTGCAACTTGCTTCCTGCATTCACAAATTTGCAATCGTTTTTCTCATGACTTCTTACATTGTGTATATAACATACAAATATCTACGTCTATGTTGTTATGTATGGAGTCTCATGTTAATTGAAACCTCTCTATATAATAAAGTAATGTTATTAACGTAACATTAATACAATCAAGATTTTAAGATAAGTTACTGTACATCATTACTTATATCGATTACATTAAAAACAAATCACTTCACTTGATATCTAATTGACAGGTTTTATATATCTCAATTATTTCTCATTCTTATTTTCTCACTTTTTTTTTTTTTTTTTTTATTTATGACTGTACACTGTACAGTATGAAATATAGTATAGACTTTTTTACTCTAGCAAAAAGTTACAGTTTATCTTTCTATATTATTGACATCAAGTTCAAACAAAAAATATAATTACATGTCGTATTGTATTAGTATTATATATATATAAAAAATAAATAGATAGTTTTGATTCCAGATTAAACTGCAAACACCATAAAAATAGTAATAATAATAACAACTACTATTTTGACTTCCTCTTTTTTATTTTATTTAGTAACCAATTATATTTTAATTAAATTTATTATTTTGACCATAATTTGAGGATTTCGATTTTCTAAAATTGTTTTAAAGTTTTTAATTTGCACTTTATTGCGTGAAATTTCACAGACTAATATTATTTAATTACCTTTTTCCTGTGTGTTTTCCTCTTTATTTTTCTATACATTAAATGAATATTTAAAAAATAACGTGACGTTTGAAATGAAATAAATCTTAAAATTGCTAGGCATTATAATATAGAGTTGTAACCCATACACATAAACTTTAGCTAACGGGTATATATAGATTAAAATGATGTTTATAAAATATCTAAAGCATTTTGCTTTCATAAAATATTAAGAACACAATTTTCTTCACACAATATATTTTTTGTAGACATTTTATTATTAAATTACGTAAGATATATTTTGTTAAAAAAAATTACACTTCAGTAGTGAAATGGAAGCAAATTATTTAAGTCAGATCTACTTTTTCTTTTTTGATATTGTATTTTTAACATAGTGTGTATAATAAACAACTTAATGGGGTATACATGAATTGTTGAGAAAAATTAATTCCGGTGAATACGAGTTAGTTTACCACTTTAACCTTTTAGGGATTTTTTTTTCTACTTGTTTGAATTTTGAGCAAAATTAAATTGTTTTTCTAACATGCAGCCACAAAATATACAAAATCAAATAAACGACTTTTTTTTTATCAAACTACATACATAAAATTTAACAATTTGTGCTTATAGAAACACTTTCATTGGGTTTTAAACTTTCTGTATTCATATTCAGAACTAACAAAAAATGGCATTAATTTAATTTCAATTACTATTTCAATACTGAAAACCTCTGGAGAGAAATGAATGCAAAGTTGTATAAGAGAGAAGATCATCCCTTCAATTGTTATGAAGAAGACAAAGAATTGCAATTTCCCAATGGGCAATACTCTATACTAAGAAAATAAATTAACATTAAAAATTTATAAAACTAAAATAATTTGAACGAAGGGGGAGTCATATAAAGTGTAAATAGTTTAAAACGATCCATTTTTCAATATATAAGGTAATATTATGGGTGAAAACATTATTTTAAATACATAATAATTCTGCAAACCATATAATATTTTTTACAATGCTATAAACTGAATTTATAAGCTTAATTGTTCCAAAACCGGCTGTCTCCACTTTCATGATAACAATCATTGAAGCATTAAACAATCTATAAAAAAAAATAGAATTTCCCTTTTGATTACACGTAGATAATAAGAAAACTAACCGGTTTTATTATTTCAAAAACTATGACTTGCAAATCAACTGCAATCTAAAATGTATTTGAATTTGTATCTTATTTTATTATAATTACATTAAAAGATTTTTTTTAAATAATATTATTATAGATATAACACAGTATTATACTCAAATATGGACTTCAGGAGAAATTGAAGTGTAAGTATAGCATTGTGAAGTAGCGACTGAACACAAAATAAGACCAAATAAATTACTAATTTCCGCAAGTTTGGTTTATGCTTTATTTATAAACAAACTTCCTTCATAATACCTAATTACATACAATTTTTTTACGATAAAGTGACAATTTAGAATCCTATATCGAAGACTTATAATAACTTTTGTTTCTTTGGATGAAAAGATAAAACTCTTAAAAAAGTATTATTTATATAAGTTGGACTACCAAGTAGATCTAGAGCTTTTTACTTATTTTGTTTGCACTATAAATAATATATTATTTAATTTTAAATCAAGCTGTTTGGATTAAAGCATTATTGTGACATTAGATTGCAAACAATTTTATTAAACTAATGTCTCTAAAATGTCATTTAAATTAATGCAAATAATATACTACTTCAAATATCGCTATATGTATATATATATATATGCAATTGAGTTCAAGTATATTACGTATATTTTGTTCTTCATATTATATAGAATAACCATGACGTCATAATTACATGATGATTACACCTGCAGCATTAAAGTGCAAGTCTAAGACTTATAATGTAATCTTGTGTTCTGTAAGTCCTGCATGTATAATATTGTCTTAGCATAGCAACTTGGTGTATAATAATATGTAGTTATCTTCTTAAAACGGCAAAATACACAGTAAGAGTGAGCGTTCAAGCGTATCAGTTTAGCTTCATGAACACACACAACACAACACACACGTTTCACGCATTAAACTTCTAAAGTAGACAAGGCTATCACCATTGTATTAAAACACTTTAGTCTGTATCATCATTTAAATATTTACAACGAGATCAATTTTTTTTTTTAATTAAAATTAAGTTTTAGATTGAATTATAGTAACAGTTTGCTTTGTTATCTTGATAGTTTTATCATAATATAAAATAATATATTTTGTTAAATATATAAAGAAAAAAATGTCATTCTAAATCTCATGCGGTATAAAAATAATCACTGTAAAATTTAAAATTATATTCATATTTTAAAGTGGTTATATTGCTATATAGAAAAAAATTATATGGCATTTTTTTTTCTTTAAAATAATATTAAAAAAAGAATATAAAATTATTTTAATTACTTTTGCTGTATATCCAACATTGCATAAAAATTAAATGTGTTTAAAAATAAGGAATTATAATTATATGTTTTTTTTATAAAATTTATTAATAAATTTGCCATTTAAATACAGTTTTTTTTAATAATAAATTTAAAATTATTTCGTTTAATTTTTTTTTAACATAGATTTTTTTTCCCTGAATGTAATAGTGTAATATTTTAAGCGTTGCTTTGTTTCAAATAAATTACTCTTTTTTGTGTTTAATTCTATAACAACTCCATGGTCATACTTTTTCAATATATATTAAGTTATTGTCCTCTACATGGTTACACATGTCCATAGTTGTATCAAGAAAGTAATGCACGTACTATCGATATTTATGCCATGTAATATGTAATCGCAAACACACGATTACCTCTCGTCCTAATTATTCAGAGACGTAAATAATTATACATTTATTTGCTAATTTACTTTATAAAAATTTTAATTCAAAAAGAATATAATTATGTTAGATCCTATTTTGATAATAATGGTAGAATTTACGATATTGATATTTTAATGTAAACCTAGCTCCCACTTCAATTTTTATTTGATTTATTGATTTGATTGTTTAATGAATTTCGATTGAACTGTAATTAATACAAGCACTGGGGATTATTATTATTATTCGTTTTGTTGAAATTGAATGTTATGTATTTATCTATAATTGTATTTTTTTTTTAATTTAAACCAATACTTGTTGTAAAATTATAATTGTGCTATCAACTGCCTAGGTTAGTAAAAAAAATATATTTCTGTTTCTTCTACACGCAGTAAAACAAAGTTCAAAGGATAGAATTTTTCTGGAAGTCAAAGCAAACAAAAAAATATTTCAATTTTGTATTAATTTGAATTATAATGAAAGTGACAATTCATATATTTAATTCATAATATTCAATTCAAGCATTAAAAAAATATATACTAAAATTTATTTACAGTTTAATATTTTGAGATGTGATTTTAGCGTCAGAAGACCTGATACCTTATATAAAAGGTTATAATATGTTATAAAAAAATGGGTTGAAAAGATGATTTTAAATTTATCAAACTACAATAGACATGTTTGTAAACTTTGTTGTTATTCACATGACCTTTAGGTCACTGAATTTCTTCTCATTTTACAATAATTTTATTACTATGACGAGTTTTGATAAATTATTGTCACAATTTAATATATGTGTGTGTATTGCGAAAGTAAAGATAAAAACACAAATTAATTAAAATATAATGAAACTTTAACACAAATTAACCAATATATATATATATATATATAAAACAAGTTAAAAAATAGTATGTAAATATACAACAGGATTATATAATTCGAGTGGTAAATAAAAATATTTTTAAATTGCCAGTGTTTTTAAATTAGGCTTCCAATATACCTTTCGCCTGTTCTATACGAATGAGATAAATTACAAAATGTATATATATATATATATATATATATATATAAAATTATTTAATATTTATGTAACATTTACATTGGCGTTAAATCGTGAGAGGGGTTCCGGGTATGAAAGTGGTAAAACCAGAGTATATACATACATTTTTTTTTTTTTAATAGCATAAATAAAGTTGATAAAGTGAACGGTAATGATATCAATCCTTTATTACACTTAATAAAAATCAATCAATATTATGAACTATAATAATAATGATACATATATTTTTAATATATAAAAAAAATTATATCCCTGCAAATAAAAGTACGTAATGAACGATAGAACGTTAGTATATTTCATTTGATTTATATTTATTACTATTATTTTTTTTTTTAAACTAGTTAACTTACTAAGGATTTAAGTAAGTTTAATTTTTTATGTATAATAAAAATTATTTATAAAATAAATTATTTAAATTTATATAAAATATATAATTATTCTCACGGTAATAAAATACGATTTCACAATAATCATTCTCTACATAAAAAAAAATGGCATTAAAAGTATTACATTTTGTACTTAATGATATAATCAATGAATATATATATAATATATATATAATATATATATATATATATATATATATATATATATATATATATATATATATATATATATATATATATATATATATATATATATATATATATATATATATATATATATATAATCACAGTAGATGATACAGTAGTCCATCTCCTATACTGAGAATGTCAGATCAATGCGCGCCATAATTCCGACTGGGTGAAGCGGGCGGAACTACACGCGTAACGTTACTTCAGTTACTTTTAGTTCAGTCCGCTTCACCCAGTCGGAATTATGGTGCGTTTTTTGATCTGACATTCCCAGTATAGGAGATGGACTACTGTATCATCTACTGTGATATATAATATATATATAATTTTTTTAATTTAAAAAAAAGTAATAAAATTTTGTTCAAAAGCCAAAAAGTTAGCAATACCACAAAATGTTTTGTCGTACAAAAACATATATTTTGTGTTAATGGATATTACTGGCAATTTAAACCAAAACAAATGTCACAAAAAAAATAAAAATAAATAAACTATGTCACAGCGCATTTTTTTGTTAATGTATTTATTATATTTACAGTATTTACTATAGAGAGGGTTTTTATTGTATGCATACTTTTTTGAGAAGAAGTTAATATATATATATTATATATATATATACACACACAATATATATGTACTACTTGTTACAATATAAGATTTTTATGTGTGAAAAAAGTATTTAATATGGCATTGTTTTATATAAATTGTTATATCGTGTTTCATATCCAGAAAAAAAAAAAAAAAAACTTTCGCATTTTTCTATGCAATTGAATGTAAAAAGTTATCAAAAGCAGAGTATTTTTTATCTTTCCTTGTATGAATTATGAACAAAGTAATATTACTTCTTTAATACAACATTATAGAAGTCCGAGAGGAAGTAATAAAGCAATCAATATTATGCTCAATTTCCTATTATTATATATTTTTTTAATTGAATTATGTAATATGAGAGTGTAAGTCATTAGATTAGTTTATACTTACTATTATGTATATATTATGTAATAATAATTAACAAAAATTTCAAGAAAAATCATAAATTAAAAATATAATATGAAGAAAAAATAACTTGGAGGCATTGAATGCAATCTGACACGAATACTCTCTCTCTCTCTCTCTCTCTCTCTCTCTCTCTCTCTCTCTCTCTCTCTCTCTCTCTATCTCTCTCTCAACAGAGGCTAAAAGCTAAGTAAGTCCAGTGTAATTCAATACATAATGTATGCAACATACTTTTCTTCACATAGTAATATACTATCTTTTTTCCAGACATAACTTGCCTTCCAGTGCAATAATCAGGCAATAAATTGTAACACGTGTACTTACACACGTATATGCCAGGTTTTTATTTTAAAATTTGTACATATAATACAGTAGAAGAATGAAGGACTTTAAAAAAATAAAAAGACGCTTTCGAATTTTCGTATATAATTGCTCATACAGTAGTATAGATATGTAAAATATTATTATATAGAATACATATAAATTATATAAAGCAATCTTTTAGTACTTATAAAATATTAATTTTATTTTTATAACTGTAATAATTTATTATTTATCGTATAGAATATTATAAAAATATATGCGTGTGCAATAAAATTTTATTTCAGATCATAAGTTATATATTATATAAATCGATTTACATATAAAATTTTGTGAGTATCGGTTCTATAAACATTAAACATATTTCTATATATACAAAGATCTTAAGATGAAATAAACAAAAACTATAACTTCATGTGCCCTAAAATTACATAATGCTGCTTAAAGAACTCATATCCAGCGTCAAAACATTTGTCGGCCAATGCAGTAATATATAATACTGACTTTCGGTGAACATTTGGTGCACCACCTTGGAACATATTGCTGCAGTCCTTATTTTTATTACCTTTGTTCTCATAACTGACGACTTATGGCCAATATTTAGCCTAGAGATTGCATTGTAACCCCTTAGTAAGTTACAAATACTTGCAACAACAATAAAAAAAAATTAAAAAAAAAATGAGCAGGACATTAACTACAGCTTGCAAGGATAAGTATTTTCTCGATACATTAAGCATTTTATTTTCATTTTTGTTAATTCAATATAACAGCATTATTATTACTAATGTTTTTAAAACTGTAAGAAAATAAACTAAAAAGTATCCTGAAATGCATGCAACCAGTAGGACATTATTTATTTTACGGATGTTGAGTGTAGTATTTTAATCCTACCAATGAACAGTTTTAAGTTGACGTGATTTTTTTACAGCAAACTTACTCTTTCGTACATCAACAAAAACAAATTTATCGTTTTAGGGATGAAAATGTAAAAGTCTGCTGCCCGTAATAATTGCATTTTTGTTGTAAATTTGTAAACATCTCTGACCTCTCTAAATGGCAATCAAATTATTTCGTAATTTGAACATTTAGATGTACAAAAAAAAAAAAAAAAATGCATAGCATTTTTTGAGTGAATACCCAGAAAAAGAAAAGAATAAGAATAAATAAATTGGCAAATGAATACAATAAATTTCTACGCATAATCAACAATTATTTTGTTAACTTTCATTCTGTAAAGCACAATAGAATACAATTTAGATCTAAAGCTATTCACAAAATCAAATAGAATAATGATAATTAAGTGACAAAATATTCTTAATTTTTTATCTTATCTTTCTTAACTTCATAAGCCATTGACAATATCTACTCCTTCCTATTCTTAGCAAAAAAAAAAAAAAAAAAAAAAAAAAGTAGACCATTCTATTCATAATGAAATTAAATTATAATAAAAGAAAATTAATACGTCAAAAAAAAAGTATAAAGCCTATTTTTTATCTCATGATATTAAAACGGATGTGGATTATAATAAAATTGGATTAATGCTTTAAAAAAAATTTAGTCGAGTCATACATTAGAGGTCATTGAAACAATAGGTCACTGCAATACTTCACCACGTCATTATTTCTGCAAATCATAACATTCGCGAGTCTTGTGTCACTTTTTGTATACTGTACGTACATATGTGCTATACTGATACAAACTAGAGTAAAAGTAACCTTCAAACGACCTTCCTCCATTATATTTAATTATCTTTACCCATATTAAATATTTTAATAAAATGTGTTTTCAATTATATTACATTAACCTTCAACAAAATATTTTATTATAATTTTATTTACAAAACGTGACAAAAATATTATTTAACATTAAAAAAATTATATATTATAACTTTATATTATAATATATTTTTCAATTATTTAACTTATAAAGTCTCGATTAAATATATAATTATTTTCACATGTATTATAAAATATTCCAAGATATTTAATAAAATAAAGGTAAAACAATAATATTAAAATTTGTATAGATTAAAATCAATATAATCATAAATGTCAATATCATTTTGACATAACATGATATGTTAATTTTTTTTAAAGACAAGTTTAAAAAAAGACTGCATAATATATTTTTTTTGATAGGTCATTGTTATATGTCACCTGCTTTTGATTTATTATTCTTTGGTTTTGTGCATCGTGTGGCTACTCCACTACAAGTCACGATAGGCCTAAGGCGAACTAGAGAAAGTGCATTTTTAACACAAGAGCTGCACTGGAAGTGTGACGTCACAAATAAACAGAGCAAACATAAATTTATTATAAACGATATAATAAGTTTTTATTGCATTATTATTATTATTTGAAAAAAAAAAATAATAAACGTGATTTGAAACGTTATAATAATGCAAAAGGGAAATAGAGATAAAGATAATATAAACCTACTTTAATAATAAATATATTATGAATAATATTTATATATCCTGTTATATTTATATATATATATTTTTTTTACAATTGCTTTTTTTTTCTTTTTAATTATTCATTTTATAATATTGCTATTTTTTTCCTTTTGCTTATATATATTTTTTCCATATAACATAAAAATTGGACTTTATAATTAACTTGAAATGTATTTTTCCAGACAATAAATTTTATTAGATATATATGTTCTTAACATTTATATAATACAGCCAAGAAAATAAATAATAAAATTATAATATTATAAAAAATAAACTCAAAATTATACTACAAAGAAAATAAATTTTACAATTTTTGGCAGCAATTTTTATATACTTATTGTGTTAAACATAAAAAAACTACGCAAAAAAAAAAAAAAAAAAAAAAAATCAATAATTTATAATACAAATTTTTCAATCTATTTAATTTAAAATATGTGACTTGTGCAAGTATAATTTCTATCATTTATTTGCACTTTTACAGACATTTATTTGATTCTATAGGCGATAAAATAAATGATAATGAAATATTTTTTATACTCAAACTTTTGTTCATATAAATTGACAAACGTTTGAGAGTGACAGGAACTTGATCATATAAAGGCTCTATTCATTTTCAAATGGATGACAAATTTCAATTTCTAAAATTCAATTTCATTTTTAATCAATTTGATAGATCTTTGTTTCCCTTAGCTCATAACTTAAAATATAATATAAAAAAAACTGTATTGGAAGAATTCAATATTGAGAATATTGTTTTGAAATTGCTTGAAGATATCGAGAGGACCAAAATTTCCATTGGATTGAATATATAATTTTTTTTAATGCAATTAACTTAACTAATTAAAAATGATGATAAGCTTATTAAAAAAAAAGTCTGAAAGTATTACTTAAGATTTAATTAGTCAAAACAAAATAGTTCAAAGACAGACAGGTAGTCTAATTCGAGTGAAACTAAAACATAAAATATGCAGGTGTGGTCTTTTTTATGTTTTAACATTTCAACATCTCATAACAGCATAATATATAACACACACAAAAAGTGCATTGGAAATGCATTTTAGTATTTTTTGGTTTGGTTTAGAAATGAGGCACGTTTTTCTTAAGGCATATTTATATAATAATGCAATCCAGAAAGGAAAATGTAGCAAGTTGCCTTTTATTACATCATTATATTGATATACATTTCTTTTTATAGAGATGCATGTCAAACTAAATTATTGCCTGCTGATACAATATATATATATTTTTAATATGCATGTCGTTATTTTAATACGGAAATTTCATTAAATATAAAAAAATAAATATGAATAAAGATATGACATAATGTTGAAATAAAATTTATTAAAAAAATGAGAACAACTATTTTAATATATCTATTCATTGTATTATATTTTTTTGTTGCCTAATTAGTATATACATTTCTTATTATATTATGAATAAAAATAGTAAGAATATATTATTTAAAATTTAGCCTTAAGCATATTTATCTTTACTTATAGTTTAAATAAATGTATCTAAATAAAAGTTTATAATACGGTCGCCTTATTAGAATATTTAAATTTTAACTTGTATTCAAAGAATATAATAAATTTAAAAAAAAAAAAGTGTACGATAGCTTTAAAATGAATACATGCACTTTGTTTATTTTTTAATTTATTTGGCCTCGATTTGTATATAAAAAAATAGATAAATATCTATAATAATTATGCAAGTATTATGTAGAAAATCTTATCTGTATCTTAAGATCTTTTTTACCGATATCATATTAAAAAATCACTTGTTTTATTATAATTAGAGCAAATAAAATCAATAATCACTTTAATTGTATAATAATAGCCATTAAAATTCTATTATAATATACCTTTTTTTATTCTATATAAGGATATTTTTTTGATATTATTATAAAAATTTGTAGTAATAATTATGAAATTATTATATTTGAAACACATTTTTGAACACTTCACAACTGAAAAGAAATATTTCGCACTATATGACCGGTCCTGTAGCCGCAGGAATAATTCCATACATATATCAACTTTTTTTTTTTTTTTTTTGCAAAACATTTTTAAACTTTTATTTTTAATTTATATCGTAATAAAAAAATACATATATACATACAAATTTGTATGAATTTTAACATTTATCAAAAATTTTAATATATATAAAACCAAATTATAAAATAATATATTTCAATTTAAAATTTTAATTAAACAAAAATAAATTTGTAATCAATACTACATTAAATGATACTTGATAGTATTAAAAAAAACATGAATAACGTTGTTTTAAATACTAATATAACTAAGATATTTTATATATTTGAGATTTACATTGAATATAGTACTGTGTTTATTTATACATATATACAGTGGCGAGTTAATCCTACACTGAAATTGAGATTAAATCTGTATTTGATCCTCTTTGTTGGTATGACATTAAAGAGAATCTCCGTTCATTCATGTTAACCACACGAAACAGAATGCTATCAAGTACATTGCAAATAAACAAACAAAGATTTATAATGTAAGTTAACAGATTTCTACATGTTTGTTGAAACAAAATGAAATACCAAACTACAATACTGTAAGCTTAATGCATTCTGTAACATAGAGCTTGGGTTTTGAAAATTGAAACAAATGAGTAAAGAAAAAAATATATAATTAGAAACATTTTAGAAATCGTACACGGAAAGAATAAACTAAGTAAATTATGCTGCATTTATAGGCTGTTCATTCATGTTAAAGTCAACGCCAAGTTTGATCACTCAATAACATGGGCAGCATAGGAAAATAAAATAAATATTTTGCTAATTAAAAAATATTAAGCAATATGCTTTTAAGAGCACTGATGCTGTTAATAGGTTGAATTAGTATTATTTCAAGTATGTAAGAAAAAAAAGATAAAGAAAAAAACGAAGTTTGTCCTATGATGAGCAATGTTATTCACTACTCCAATATGGCGTTCAAGCGCATTAAATATGACGTCATGCGCATACACCCAATATTATTAAAGCATAAATGATGCTAAATTAGAAGAACATGAGTAATTATCCTGAATAACATAATATTAAAAATGCTTTATAACATACATATAATTCAAGGTTTATATAGAGACTCTGTATAAACCTTGCATATAATTATTATGAAGTACAGTATACATAGATTATGCTGTAATGAACAAATTGTGCTTAAAATGAGCTATCATAATTATTGCGTATTTATTTTTGTCCTTGGATTGAAGCAAATAATAATCGGTAGAAAATATTAAGAACTTAAGAAAATTGAGGATCAAGTACATCAAGGACCTTCGTGAAACGGAAGAGAAGAACTCTCTTTCCCCAAGTCCGGCACAAAATACAGTAACACTCGTCTCCGCAGTTGATATATTATTGTGGGATATGGAATCTTCCTCCCTCAATGATCTAGATTTAGTTTCATCTATGAGGAGATTTATTAAGGGTCAATTATTTCTCCAATAAAAATAAGTTAATTGATTATATGGTATTCCAATTTTACGGATTGCAGTATTATAGAATTTAAAGGCCTAAGATAACTAAGCCCTGTATTTAAGTAAATGTATTTGCAATGTAAATCGTAATTATCATCCTAAAATATTGTTATTCAAATTTTAATGTGGTCTCATGGGTGCATACATGTCAAAGGACAACTTGATGATATATACAGTTGAAATTTACCTTATTCGTTCTAATTAACTGGCTTTTGAGTTGACTTTAGATTAAAATTTTAATTTGAAAATTATAATTAATTCAAGGAAATTAAAATATTTCATAATATACTCTTTTAAATTATGCTTTAGTAAAAAATTAAATATTATTTCCTTATTTTTCATCATTCATGATTGTTTGAAAAATATTTTATTATAATTTGTAAACATAACATAAATAAAATCATATTTTACAAAAATCCAGTTTAAAGCATCATTACAATACACGAAAATCAACTTAATAAATCTTTATATATTAACATAAATTCATAATAATATAAAAATGTAAAATTAAATTAATTGGAACAATAAGAAAAAAAAAAGATAAATTGTTCACTTTCTTTTTTTCATATATATACAATATAATAATATATTTCTTTTCTATAATACTATTATATTGTTATTTTTTTATTTTAACAAATAACAAAAGAAACATTTATCAAATATTTTGAATGTGGGTGTTAAGGAATTTTCAAATCCTCTAACTATATAATAAGGTATATAACAACGATTATAATAATAAATGTTGGATGTAATGTATGAAAAAGACCACCTCTTTTTTTTTTTTTTTTTTTTTTATCTAAACTAAGGAATGCAGTTCACATAAGGCAGTCAGCCTTTCGCTCGGACACGAAGAACCTTGCCCTAGTGACTTGAGAAGGAATAATGCCTGACTTTAACTTTAGTATATAAAATATATTTTATTTTAGTGGGGGCAAAAAAACCGTGAAGAGACTAACACCGTCTTTTTATATATATAGGGGCGTGGCACTATCGTTTTCAAAATATAATACATTATCTTTTTTTTTTTTTTTCAGTAAAAAAAAGTTTTAAATTGGAACGTTGACGTAATATATTAACAACCAGTAAAAATAATAACAAGATTGACGTAATGATTTTCTGTACAAATAAATATAATTTTAGTGTTGTTGTTTTTGTTGTCCAATTAGGGTATTTTCATAATGTAGTTTAATATATTATGTATAGAAATAAATTATATAATAATGTTCATGGATTTTATTACACATTTTTAAATAATTTATTAATTCTTATCAATATAATAATTAAAAAAAAAATAGTGCTACTGCTAAAATGTATTGCAAAAAGATAAACTATATACTATATTATATTAATATACTAAAATTCTTATATAGGAAAGTGGTTTCTTATGTTATACATCGATAGAAAGATATTTTAATTGAATACTACTAAAATTATGTTTACTAAACACTTAAAAATGTTCCTTAATCTCTATACTGTATTTTTTTACCACTTAAACATATAGGGAAGGTAACATTTTTATTAAGACATTTTTCAGCAATATGAATTACCAATCATAAAATTAATGGAAATACATTAAGTTTTTTTTTTTTTTTTTTTTTTTTTTTTTTTCATTAGCTTTCATTTTCTTTTCACACTCTCCTCCTTTTTAAAACATTGATTTCTTTATTATATCTCTTTTATGGCAAAAATAAATTTATAACATTTGAAATCCAATCATTTACACAAAACTGGTTTAAAAAAAATCGTAGATTTATTTTTCTTTAAAAAAAAAAAAAAAAAGAAGACGTAGACGTAGAAAGAAAAAAAATGATGAAGACATTGATTAAGAAGTTACAAATAAAAAGAGATACTTTTTTTTCTCAGTTAAAATAACTTAATTTGTTTGATAAAGTGACGAAAATTTTAAACTACAGGGTACGTATTGTTAGGGCGTATATTTAGTAGGAGTTTATAGTATAGAAAAGTAAAGAAAGAGGCACGTTTTTTTTCTTTTTCTTTTTTTTTTTTTTTTTTCTTTCTTTCTTTCTTTTCGTATTTCTTTTGTCGAGTCAGCTGGGTTTGTGCCGTGGGACGCATAACCTTTGACATGAAAAACCCGTTGTGCAAGCTGATTCGTTAAACATTTAGTTAGTCCATACTATACGTTCATTATTATACACATATAGACACCAAGTAAAGAATTATAAGGGTCTCTACATCATCGACTGTGTGTATACCATAAAACTATTTAACACACGTAACAACCTTGCAACTGCTAAACTGGACTAAAATTTGGCGCCTTGTCAATTTTAAAAATTAAGCAATAACTAATAACTCTCTTTAAATAAAAAAAATGTAACTATACAAAAAAAATACTTTTACATTTATTTCTTATTAGTCATTTTGGAAAGTCAAAAAAAAAGTAGAAGTCTTATATTAAATATTATAAAAAAAAACTGGTGTCAACTGGCAAATATTGGCTTTATTCCATACTAAAGGTATAACAGAAAAAAAAATGTCCACTTTGATTTATTTTAAGTTAATAATTTTGTTTCGATATAAAAGTAAACGCCCATTAATCCAATGATTTTCCATCAATTTCATTTAACAAAACTAAGACGCATTTAAAAAAAAAAACTTACATTTGTAACACTTTATCTTTAAAATCCTTTCTTTAAATGTTTGTACTTTTTTTTTTCTTCCACTTCCAGAAATACAGTATGTCTTAAAATCTAGTAATTTTGGCTAAATATTTTTTTCTTCTAGTTTCTAAAATACTCTCAGATTTTATTGAACTATTATAATCATACTACTCGATAGATTAGGAAATTTTCGTTATACTAATAGGTTTAACTGGATTATTTCTCAGTACATTTGAAATACAAATTACACTTTTGTTCTATAAGCTATCCCTCATTAAAATTTATATTATCAAATCTTTTAACATAATCGTTTTGTATAATATTCTCATTTAGTATCCTTAATGTGTAAAAAAAACTCAAAAACTGTCAATTTTAATATCTTCCGAAACATTTTCTTTTTTTATACTAGCGTAAATTTTTTTGTAATAAATATTTCATATCATTTTCAAAAGAAAAAAAAATCGATGAATAACATATAAAACAATAATGAAGTTGAAACTTTGCCAAAGAAAAATGTACGTACGTTTATTAATGCTGCAAATATATAAATGTCATCGTACACATCGGGGTATATATAAAAAAAAAAGTAATTTGACGGCAGAATCAATATAATACTTACATTTAATAATAAATGGCATTGGATACTTTTATTTGACAATAAAATGTAAAAGTATATACATATAGGAGATTTATTAGTTTTAATTCATAATTTTATTTTTAGTTTCAGCAGAACATCAGGATTTGTTGTTTATTCTAATTTTGAAAGTATAGCCAACTTTACAATAACTTATTTGATTTGTAATAATTAGTTTTACTATTAAGTGAGAGGCTATGATCGCCAATAAAAGTTAACTTGTTAAATAACTAAGATATTACAGTAATTCTTTTCCCCTCACCCCTCCCTAAGAAATACAAAAACACGCAAACTTAAAATGTATTTAAATCAATCTTAACTTCTTATTTAGGGGGTTGATCCAAGACCTGATTTGCAAAACAAAATTATTTAAAGAAAAATCTCATAATATTTACTTTTCTTTTTAAAACTAAAATCAAACTAATTTTAATCTTTGGTAATAACGTATTAAAAAAAAAAAACTATAAATAATAATGCATTGTATTGTAAAGAAATTTGCATGAAAATAGCATAATAATAATTATAAAAAAACATGGTATAACAATATAAATTAGTTACATTAAATTTCTCTTTATCATATTCAATGTCAAAGAAAAGAAAAGGTATACAGTATATACTTATTATAAAGAAAATAACAGAGTGATTTACATAAATAGCAATATTATAATTAGATAATAATGATAAGTACCATACTTATGATTGACAAGACCCTTTTTTTACTCATTATATATGTAAAACTAATTATAGAGTGCGCACTTCAGATTGCAAACTTACTGACTTGTTTGGCTGCTGTACGTAAAAAGTATACAAACACAGTACGTATACAGTACAGTACAGTACACCACGCCTGATTATACTCCACTGCACCCACTTTCTCACTCACTGCAAAAACTTGCTGCTGTTGCTGATTCATCCTACATCTTTCATATTTCAATTAACTGAATTATCATGACTATTATTTCATACATATTTCAAGGGTGTATGTATGTTAACAGTGCAATGCTGTAGAATATTTATTATATTAATTTGTATTTTTTTTCCATAACATTTACGTTACCTTGTACTGTATGTTCGATATAGACAATTCTAATTTAATACATGTACATTTATTTACTTTCAAACATTTTTAACACATTTTTTTTTTAACTAGTGTTCCTTACATAAAAATGTAATTTTATATATTTTCAAGTTTATTATGTGGTAGAATTACCTTTAATATCTTTATAAATATATTTATATATTATATAATATAAATATATAATAATTTATATAATGTTATATAAAAGTGGAGCTATTAGTATTTAAGCAACAACATTTTTTGCAAATTTTATACGAGTTCTCTATTATAATAAATTACTTTCTGATTTATAAGAAATATTAACATAAAACTAAGTTTTAATTTTTAAATTGAATTATTAATTAATACATGAAATTAATTTAATAATGAAGAAATTAAGTACTGAATTGCATCGCAGTATTAACTTTTAAGTAACATTCTAGTGCTCAAGTTAATCTCCTTAAAAATTCCAGTTTCACGAACTACAAAATACATTTAAAATTGAGTTGCTAATTATTATTAATAATAAATGTTTCATGCGAGAATCATTCTATAAACTCAACTGAAAGTTATGATAAAAAAAAAATATATATATATTTTAAGCCCTGAAACAATATTTGGCGACACCGCGATGGTTCCGTCAGAATAGATCATAAAATTGTTCTCCATTTAAAATTGCGTGTTTAAAAGTCGTCTATCAATTTTGCGTGCAAAGTTAAAGAAAAGTTATTTTGCATAATATCCATTAAAAATATATATTTTGAGAAATTTCATTTTTTTTTTTAATATGTATTGGAAAGTGACATATAAAAAGAAAAGAAGAAGCAAATACTAAACTAATTAAAATTTCGTATTCAATTTCACTATTTATCTAAAATAACAATTATTAAAGTTGAAGAAGAAAGAAGCTCATGTAGGTCACTAAAATGCAATTATTTTATAATGATTATAATTTTTGTCTCGTATGCTCTTTAGTTTTCTTATAAAATAAAAAAACAATAAAATTTTTGCTTCAGGTCATTTTGTTTTCTTTCTTTTTTTTAAAAAACCTTGTAGAAAAATATCAAATTTTTATCTCTAATATTTCACCCTGTAATTTATATTATATAATAAAAAAATAACATTGTAATACTTTATATTTTAACACGTTAGTTACATGACCTGAAATATATAAGCATGATTACCTTTAACAAAATAACATTAACACTTTGTAGTAGGTGGTACAATATTTTGAAATATAAAATTACTTTGTCTTTGTGACAGCTCTCTTTTTGAAAATTTTAATCTTTGAATTTATAGAACTGGAAAGAAAGATAAAAAAAGTTTTTTTTTTTTTTTTTTTTTTTAAATTTAAATACAACACATGGTTAAAAATACATTATTGATAAAATATAATGATTATTTCAAAAGGTAATTTTTATATAACACAACATACAAAACACTTTGATTCTTATAGGCACTTTTATAGCTTATTTTTAGCCTCTGATAACATAAAACACGAAAGAGTTTTTTTTTTTTTTTTTTTTTTTACTCCGTGGGATTTATGTTTAATTTGTTACTTATACGAACCATGAATAATTATCTAATTAGTTTACCAAGCATTTAACAAAATGAATAACAATATTCTATTATATGAGAACACCAAACCGCCTGCCTACATATATATTTCATCAGTTCCTTTTATGGCTTTCATGGTGAATGCCGGGCTGTGTATTTAGTGTGTACGATTATAAAGCACCTGTCGATAAGATTGTGTCTTGACAAAACGATGGGAGTTTTATTGAAGCACAATAAATAATATGACAATAACACATCACCTTCAAGAAACCTATGTAGCATTTATTTATTTTTTATTTATCTCATTTCATTTGTCATAGGAATATAATAGACATTGTAATGTAAAATAAAATTGAGCCGACCGATAAGGCTTTATCTTGGTTGGATTATTGTAATATATTGTGTTTATAAAAAAAACTTGTTACTTAAAAGGCAACTTCTATAAAAATAGTGGTCAATAATTATTGTTAATGATTTTGTTAGAATCAAATATTGAATCAATCTTCAAGAGTAGTTGGTTCAATTAATGTAGTTTGTTAATTAATATTTTTATCATTATCTTCAACTCAATATAATCTGTTTCATGGTTTAAAAATAATAATAACTTCATTACAAGTTGATAGTAACTTTAAACTGTTTAAAAAAAAAAAATTCTCATAAATTTAAATAAAAAACGAAAAGGAAAAAAAAAAAAAAAAAAATTAAGAAGAAGTTAGATGACAAACTTTATAATAAATTTAAAATTATTTCTGAAGTTAAATATTGCTGACATTTTTTTGTGTTTAATGATCTCAAGCTAAAATAATCCTTTTGAATAACAAACTTATTTCTTTAGTTAAAAAAAAAACTTGTGACAAAAATATATAAAATACGTGTGCTGTGATAAGATGTTTTCTACTGGATGAATTCAAGTTAGAAAATATTATTTCTGGTTGTCTTAAGTTAGAAAAAAAAAGTTAATCCTAAAGTTTGTGATTTCTAAAAGTTTTGCTAAAGCTTGGTGTCACTTGTGTCTTAGAAAAAAGAAAAAATATACAGCTGTGTTTGAGTCGTTACAATCTAATCAATCTAGTATTCGACAAGTCTCCAAATACATATCGATGTGGATTTATTAAAAAAAAAAAAAAAAGGAAGGAAAATTTGTAGAGTAAAAGAATAACTTACTAACCAGGAAAAAAAGTTTTAATTAAAGATTGAGAGAATTAACGTCTTTCTTTAAAAATTTAAACTTTTGAAAATATTATCAGTAAAAATTAATATCAGTAAAATTAAAGTGATTCACATAAAATTAAATAATAAACTTCTTTGTGACTTCTAAAATATGAATTGAAATATAAACACTTCGCTGTTAGAACTTCATCTTAGTTCTATCATCACTCAATAAAAATAAAATTTCTTCGTATATTTTTTGTGTTT
Source organism: Ecdyonurus torrentis (assembly GCA_949318235.1). NCBI lineage: Eukaryota > Metazoa > Arthropoda > Insecta > Ephemeroptera > Heptageniidae > Ecdyonurus > Ecdyonurus torrentis. The sequence goes on along the minus strand of OX439128.1, from coordinate 2,875,634 downwards.
CTTACTTACGCAACAGTACTTCCATCATAAGAGATTTGCGAATTCTTTGCTCGCTTATATACAAACTTCTTCTTAACAAAATTACTCAAGCTTTAAATATTTTAAAATTGACAAACAAGAAAAATACTTAAAGATTTTTTAAATAAAATGTCAAGTAAGAGAGGGTTAACGTAAGAAAAATAAAAGAGTTAACTTAAAAAGTTATCTTATGATATCTACCCTACACACCTAAAACACAAATCATAAATTACAAGAAGTATAAAGTGGATCAAGGACCCTGTAACTGGACCATTTTCAATATAATTTAACATCAAAACTTTTAATATAAGTAATTAATATTTTTACTATATACATTTTTTTTCTTTTGGTGAAAGATTATTTAAAAATAAATCCAGACACGTATAAAAAATTAGTAATAATAACGCTAAATATAAGCTTTACAGCTTTATGCATAATTACAGGAAATACGTTTTTTTTTTCTTTTTTTTTTTTCTGGTGTTTAGTTTTCGCAATATAGTATTGATCTTAGCAAACACTCAACGTGAAATGGTACGAAACACGCAATTTTAATTTAATGTAACTTAAAAAGGTTTTATTTTATGCTTTGGGAAATAGTGAGCTCCAATTAACCCGTATGCAATTAGTCTGTCTAAAATGTTCTGTAATTCAACAAATATTTAGTTAATACACAATATATATAATTATGAAATTTTGGTAATAATTTACATTTTAAATTTAATTAAACCCCTTTGGTATGCCCAGTAAGCTACCTTATATTGCTTTACTACTTGAGTGCATGCATTTACAATTTTTATTGAAGAAAACAGGTCTGTCCTAACCAAAAGGCGATCGACTATACTTATTAGTCGTTTGAGATACCTAGTTATTATCTCGAGGTTTTCTATGTACAAATACTCACGTAATTTAATAAATAATTAAAAAAATATTTGTTTTGACTAGTAGAAATCATTGATGTACTGTACAATAATCGCAACAGAAGTTGTAAATAAAGGTTTTTATTTTTTTACTACAGTTAAAAGTTGCAATAATATAAAAAGTGGTACGGAGAGATGAAATGAAAATTTTTGAATAATATATTTGAAACTTTAATTTAATTAATAGTAATTAAGCTTAATTTTCAGTTGAAATGTTCTGCTTTGCTTGATAATAATGCATGTATTCCGAAATTTTCATTATAGGTGCAGCGTATTAAAAACTTTAATTCTGAAATGATCGACTTTCAAAATCTTAGGTTACAGATTTTCTTAAAAAATAACCTCAAACAGTCTGTTAATATATATTTTTCAAAAATATTATAAAATATTCATATTTATAAATGGCTGTAATATCCTATGGGCAAGTCCGCACCTGCTTTGTGTACACATTATTTAGTATTAATTGAATCGTTATAACAGCAATGGAATCCATATTTACAATATCCATTTTAAAGCCAATATTGATAATGAAATCATTATATAAATATATATTGCGTACTAAATGTTTTAATTCGTATTTGTTCAATTTATTTTTAATTGATAATACTACATAATTTTATACTAATTACTAATTATTGTAACATAAAATAATCTATTTTAATTTCAATTTCAATTATATAAAAACATCAAAATAAATTTAAATTTTGTTAGTATTATTTTGATTCACTTTTATTTTATAATTTCATTGTACACTATTTTTTATTTTTCCAGTTATTTTTGTTAAAAATAAAATCATGATTTGACATCATATTAAAAAGGTTATATAAGTTTTAAACGTTTTGATCACACGCCCTGATATTAAATGTGACCGGTCACGAGATTATCGTCTTTTTTATGTGGTAAAAACGATGGATTTATGATATATATATTATTATACTTTTTTTTTTCTTTTTTTTTTTTTTAGTATTTTAATATAGTAAGTACTTTTATACATGACTATACAACGAAATAAAAGTCATGTTTAAAACATTTTTATTCATAAGTTACATTATGTGTGTGCGCAATATATATATATATATATATATATATATATATATATATATATATATATATATATATATATATATATATAAGCATACAGAAAAAAATAATCAAGAATAATAAATAACTAATTATCAGCGAGTATAAAAAGTATACATATTGTCAATATATCATTTTATAGTATATTATTTGACATGAAATATTAAGTTAGGTGTCATTTTAAATAATATACATAACTTAAAGTATAATATATAGAGTATAAATTTAAGTTTACTATAATGCATTCAACTTATTTTTGAATACTTATGTAATATTGTATATATATATATATATGTACTGTGTACAGACTGTACAGTGAGTTACTGTGTTATCATAAGTGACCAGTAAAGTTTGATAATAGCAACTATAAATTGTATAATATTTCTTTGTAACTTTGACATTACATTTAATTATATAGATTTAAGATATATACAATTTATTTATCTTGTTATTTTTATATATATATATATATAAGTGTATTAGCAATTGTTAATAAATAGTTTATTAGTGACTCCACCCAAGAAAACGTCAAAAATATAACTGGACTTATTATTTCAAAAGTATATTTATTTGCAATTGACAAAACCAAAACGTATTTAGTAGCTTTATTTATTAATTTAATGACTTGTTTATCGTACGTAGAAATATTTACCGTAAGTTCTGTTTACACAGAGCAATGTGTAATAAATTTAATTGAATACAAATATATATTTTACAAACCATTAAATCGTGTTATGAAAATGTTACTCTATGTGAATACGTCTTTATGCAATAAATCTGATTGTACTGAAATTGACAAAGATTGCATTCAATTTTATTTGTTGTCCATTGAAATATTGAATGTATTAGAATAAATATAAAATAATTGTACTAAAATAAGCAATGACATTACTTATTGTTTGAATGAACTGAACTGAAATAAGTTGGTAGGTAGCTCATGCTATTAATTTTATAAAAATACATGCATTTTCTTAAGTCCAAATGCATACTAATAATAATAAATGATTTTTATTAGAGGCCAAAGAAGGTACAAACCCACTTATATGGTCCTCTGACTTTCTTAGAAACAATTTGCAATAGTCAGAGTACACAGAGTACTTCTTCATTACAGTCAACTGGGGTGACTTTGAACACCCAGGGTGACTTTAATACCCAATTATCTCTATCTTGGGGCCTCATTTTAAAAATTTGAAGAATCTTACCCTTGTTCAAATTTGTTTTTGATCTTAATTAATGGCATGTTTCAAAATTTTGAAATGAGTGTTCAAAGTAGAGATAAATGGGTGTTCAAAGTTCAAAGTCACCCCAGGCGTTCAAAGTCACCCCGGTTGACTGTACATCTAAATATATTATACATAATTATCAAAGGAAATTTTACTAAGCTATACAAATAAATTTTTTTAGTTTTAAGTTTATACGCCCACAGTAAAGACGTTACAATAATAAACTTATTTGTTTACAATTTTAGATTATGAAAAATGTCTTGAAAAAATAGCTTATTTAGCATTAATATAAAAAATACGTTTTTCCGTATGTTTTATTTGAGATGTTATTTTTATATATTTTTTTCTATTGTCAATTCACCTAATATCACGAGTTCGTTACCATTTCTCTATTCTACTATAGTCAAATCTTAATGTATTTAATGTACTTATTTATAAGAAACAATAAAATGTTGAACTTATATTTTGTACCAATTTCAAATGTACCAATCGTGTGTACGCCATTACGTACTACAGTGCAAAATTTCCAATTTTAAATGTAGAAATTATAAATAATAAAAAGTACGTATAATAAATTACAGTGGTCAGTAATATTGGTTGTCAAATTGTAAAATATGTTAAAAGGAAATTGGAGAACTATAATTATCCTTTTAAAAGTCTTTAGTATAGTTACGCAATTTGATATTATATATTTTTTTATTTATAATATACAAATATAAAAAAAAATCAACATAATTTTTATGAATAAGTCAAATATTTAGTATTTTTTTACATAATTATGTAATTTTATATCAATCATTTAATGTAAAAAAAAACATGTTTCTGTAATATTTGCTCATTAAAAACATTTAAGTATTTTTTTTATTAAGTATATAATTAGGGGGTGCTTCTGTAAACTTGTACTAATATTCAGATCAACATACTTGTTTCTTGTACCAGTTAGTATATATATAATATTATTATAATTATATTTGGCACTAATATGTGTTTCATCTAAATATAATTTTTATCTTCTATTTACCATGCTATATACTTTTTTTTTCAGAGATATTAAGGCGACATGAAAATATTGAGGCGGCATCACTTTCTCTATACTTGCTTCATGTTTTTTTTTTTTTTTTTTTTTTTTTTCATATACAATTTTTTTTTTATTATTATTAAAAGATGGAGCGGGGAGGTGAGTAAGCTAGAGGCAAGCATGTAAGTTTAGTGTACGTTAAAAAAAAAAAAAGAAATAAAATTAAGCCGAGGGCAGCCTATAGGAGGGCGTTTTGTTAGGCTAACTTTTTAAGTCGAGCAAATGAAGTAGAAAAGATCGCGCTTGACGTACGCCTAGCTTCTGTGCTACTTGATGTATCAAAAAAAAAAAAAAAAAAAAAAAAAAAAAAAAAACTTTCTTCATACATAAAAATGTTGTTGCGCAATACTCTCCATCTATACTCCAGATATAAAGTGTTAATATATACCTTTCGATCATAATCATTTCAAAAAAGAAAGAAAAAAAAATATTATTATTGATATTGATTTGTTATAATAATAAATCAATTTATAAAAAAAGAGAGCACTATTATTGTTATTATTATAATAATAGGTAATGCAAATATCGTAAAAAAAAATATCTAATCTATTATAACTGACATTTATGTAAATTATCAATTATCTTAAAACATATATAAGAAAGTTTTTTTTTTTTTTTTTTTACACCTTTCACAGTTTATATTAATTGTTAGCATTCTTTGAATGACAATAGACTTATAAATAATAATATCAGGAGTATATTTCTTATTTCTAATTTTGATAGATAAATTTTAATGAGTTACAGACTCATTGTTATTCAATAAGAATGAGATATTTGAAATAAGCACCTGTGACACAGATATTCTATTTTTGTTTTTATTAAATAATTTAATTATTTTGATATATAATTTAGTTCTGCATATATTCAGATTTAATGTTACAAAAGACAAGACAACTACGTACCATGGTTGTAAAGTGTGATGTTATTGTGAACTTCCTATGCCTATATAAATAGATTACGTTACGTTACTTAAACACTTTTTTTTAGTAAAACATCATGCAAGTAAAAAGCAGAAGAATCAATTGCAATTTAAACTTCATCTTATCAAGTGTGATAAATTTAGCTCAGTTTGAAATGACATAACATGCATGTAAATTTTCATGCTTGACAAAATTATAGTAAATTATAGAATTAATATCATTTTACTACGAGTAATTGCTACTAAAATTGAATCAAATAAAATAATTTATGATTTTACATTATTATTTGTGTGTTTAAAAAGAGCTCAATTTTTTTAGACTTTTAAATTAGAAATGTAAAGTCCACATGTTGTAACCTAATTAGTTACTTAAATATATAAACCAATAAGTATATAGTATAATTTTACCACAATAACTATAATCAGTTCTCATTTAAATAACTCTAATTTGCATATTTATAATAGTATACTATTGTTTTTTTTATTTAATTTATATCATATACACGTATATTTCATAAAATAGTATTAAAATGTTACAAGTATTTATTTATTTGCATTTCTTTTAGTATAAAATATATAATTTTCTAATTTAATGAATGGTCTAGGTTTCCTTTAGGTGCCGTTTTATAACAGTTGTTATTATCACGCGAAGTCACGAGCTCTCATTCAAATAATAATAATAATAAAAATTTAATGATTGCTATTCGAGACTGTAGAAGTTTAATAAAAATAATTGTCACTTTTTTATTTCCTTTCAAATAATTTATATTATAAATTGCACTACAGTAATGTTTTTTTTTTCTTTTATTCTTTCACTTTTGATATGCAAAAATAGTTTAATTTTTTAAATATATCAGCCTATAGCAATATTTAAAAAAAAAATGAATAATGAGTATTTAAACACATGGTTTAACAGTATAAAGAATTATATACGTATATTATAATATACAGAAGGGATATATTAAAAGGATATTTTAAGCTTGTTACATTGAATTAATGAAATATTATAGTTTTATATAAAAGACCTCACTTATATAGTAATTTAAAAAAAGGGGGGAGGGGATAGACACTTTTTTTTTTTTTTTAGTCTTCTTTATTACAGCTCTATTATATTGCATCACCTGAATCGTAAGTGAACAAGAAAAGTACATTACACCTTCTTTTTAATATGCGTATGTATGTCGTAAGTAAGATCATATTTTATGTATTCCTATTAGATCATGCAAATATCTCAACGTCAAACTGTGGGAAAACCATTCTGGGAGTACGGAAATAAGAAATTACTCACTCGCTGCATTTATATCATTATAGCATAAATAATGTTGTTAACTGGGAACTGCATAAATATTTATGCTATACAATGCAATAGTTATTATGATAAATAAGCAGAAAAAAAAAACTTAATCCAAGGTTTTTACCTTGTGGTTTTATTGGTGCTGAAATTGGTCTAGTATAATAATTAATAATTTTTATTTGTTTTTTACTCTGAGTAAGATGTGCTTACATACATTGCAATTTTTGCTCACACTGTAAGCATAATATACATATTTATGTAAATTAGCATCAGACCCCGGAGTTGGTCAAAACTCGGTACTTTCGCTCTTTGGTTTATGGCTATTTTGATTCAAACTCGGTATTCAAGTTATTTTCGGTTTTTGGTCACAACATTTAGCTCATTTTTGGCATTTTGAAGAAAAAAAAAAGTTCAAAATTTACACCTAGTTTTGGTGACTGATTTTTAAGCAAAACTAGTTTTAGTTAAATTGGAAAAAAAATTAATTGATATTCTTTCACCTTTTTATTTTTTTATTGTGCATATCAAAACGTAAAATCTCAATAATAAAGTACTTACCCTTGAAGATCTTCTTGAATTTTGTTCAGCGGTGAAAAACTGCGGGCTAATTAATTTTAGTTTTATCCAAAAACGCATTGCCATCACATTTTCTCTATATTTTTTAATCACCAAAAGTTGAGAAATATAAATCCCTTTTTATGCACAAATATTGAGTAAATTAAATTAATCACAGCTCTGTGTGACCACTCACTTCACTACTTCTATCAAACTGAACTCTCAAATCGAAACATAAAGAAGAAGCTATATATTAGACTTTGAACTTTACGATACAGGAAATATGTAAAGGCATGTGTGCTGTATATGAGTAATAATGAGAGTTTCCTCTTTATATTTGGATTTCAGTGCTCACTCAGGTTGAACATAACATTGAAGTGAGTGAAATTGTGGACGTAATATTATTTTAATCATTCATTAATCATTATGGGAAAGTTTTATTATTATTATTAATCCATTTCAAGTTAGTTTATTTATACAATGTAACGGTTCAACTTGCAAATTAAAATCTCATATGTTTCTAATAGATAAAATTTAAGAAAATATTTTTATGTGTGCAAAACATACAAATATAAGCATAGCATTCATATATTTGCCATAGGAAACTGTTTAAACAGTATATTACATTTTGTGTGCCTTCAATCAATATTGATTTCTCTTTCATTTGTATTCGCAATATGTTATTATGTAAAAATATTATTTGTCTTTATTATCATCTTTATTACCCAGTATGATGTTTTAACACAGCAATTATAAAAGAATAAAATTGAAATTATGTGAACTCATTTTAAACACTGATAAACGCCCCCCTCCCCCTCCCCTTCTTATGATTATGTCAATATTTACAAAGTTGTTAATCATTTTAAATATTCTTCAAAACTGAAAAGTTCTGCCTAATTAAAAAGCTATAATTTTATAAATTAACGTTTTCCTTCAAAATTTACTTTTAAAAAGTTCTTATTTAGCTTCAATTTTATAGAGTTAAAAAAAGTAGTAAAAAATAATTATTAATAATAAATAAAACAGCAAAAAAAAAAAAAAAAAAAAAAAAGATTTCAATTCATTTAAGGCCAAGGGTATATATATTTTTAAATTTTAATAAAAGTACAACTTTTCCATTAATATATTATCCTAATAAGTTTTAAAAGAACTGTAAAATTAATGAGACTAGCCCTCTGTCATGCTGAATACTTTACCATAAAGTTGTATGTAAAGATGGTGTAGTTTTAGCTAAAATTTTGTTCTTCATAACCAAATATTTACAAATATTATGTGGGTATAATTTAACATAAATGAAATGAAAGTAGAATTGTAAATCAGCAATATGCTGTCTTGTTGTCTAATCGTAGCTTACAATTTACATTTTATTTGGCTCTTGGTACACTACATGTGCTGTGCGAACAATTTGAATTTTGAATTTTATATATGTGTCCACACAGCTGCCCAGCTCATATATCTAAAAAAAAATCTTAATATTATTTCACAATTCAAGCGTGTTACAAAGTTTTAAATTTATATATATTTTAGTTACAATGATGAATGGATACACATTGGAATAAAATGTTTATTTGTCTCATTTTTCTGTTGTGTATGTTATGTGGGTTTAAGGTAGGCAGTAAAATACAGATCTTAAGTTATTTACTTTTCTAAATAATGTCATTTTTTTCATGTAGCTCAATTATTAATAAAAGACATGTTTTGTGTGGTTATGAGAAAGATATGTAAAAAAAAAAAAAAAAAAAAAGCAACAAATTAATTATAAGTTTCTTTTCTTTGACTATGTTTAGGGGGATGTACTGTACATACTATTTACTATCAGTAATTGAAACCAATGTATTTACATAATTTAAATTTGTTACAGGAATCAATTTGCAGTTATGTAGAATTATGATGTAAAGGGATTAGAGACACTGACAAGTAATGGATAAACCTGAAGTTGTTAAGAGATATTCTGAAATCAATCATTATCTTAATCTGGAGGTAAACAAAAAATATTACTTGAAAATTAATAATCTTTTCATTTTTACTTTTGTGAGATAAAATCACAATATCAACAATTTGTAATTTTTGGTGTAAAAAAAATGTCAACAAAATTTTATAAACAACAACAACAACAACAATGTACAGATCAATGTTGTCAGATCTTTCCTTCAAATTGTGCATATTTGTAACAAAAATAAGATATTATTGTTTTTATCCTTAACTTCAATCTTCAATGTCATTGATTAGTAATTAGATGGTGGGTTGCAACAACAAAAATGTGTGTTCACGCCCAAATTTTATCTGTTTTACCTCATGTTGTTTTGGTTCTATCGCAGCCTACAAACAAAAACAAAATGTAATTCATTTTTCGCTACTGACATTACATGAAACTTTGTACCAATTTTAATGTACGATTTTCACTCCCACCCACCCAATGTTATTTCATAATGTGTATAAATAATAATATATATAATACATAACTTAAATAACATTATTCAAGGCGTTAGAAACAAAACATTTATATATCATTTATCAATTAATTTATATTCATTTAAAATATTAAATACGCCCAATTTTTTTTTCTTCTGACTTGATTAAAGCAAAGGTTAATACATGAATAATGATTTATAATATTGTTTAAAAAATTTATAATTAAATGATACTTTCATATTGTTTTGATTTTTATCTGTTCTAAAATTTATCATTTTACTATACAATCAGAATGTTAGAAGCATGAAGAAAAGAGGAGGTACTTTTTAATGTCTAAATTATTTTCAACAATTCTAATATAATATATTTTTATATTTGCGTATACTGATCTCTTTACTGTCTAAATTAAATTTATATTTCAAGCAAGTACCATAATGATCCATCATTATCAATTGACCGTAATATCTTTTGTGTACAACTTAATTAATCACTTTATTTTTACCAATTATGCAACCTATTGTGTTTTTAAGCAGAATTATGCCGTGAAATTTTTACTGTGATGCGAGTAAGAAAATATGATGCGATGAATAAAAGAAAATGAAACCGTTATAACTGAACAAAATTAGATTAAAAAATCCGTAAAGATAAAAGAAAATTAATGCTTTCGCCCATAAGGCAATTAAGGGTTGTTGATATTTACCCTTAATTTTTAATTCACAACATGGATTAGATTTTTTGTTTTCATCTTTTTTTTTTTATTGCTGTTTTAATCGTTGCATTGTTAAATCAGGCAAACTTACAAATTGGCAAAAATTGTTGGAAATTGTTTTTCCATACAAAAAGCATCGAGTAAAAAGTTTGATCACAAAGTTTGCAGCAATGACAAAACTTCTAATGCAAGTCAGGAATTGTAGTTGAGAAATTGTTTATTTCTAACAACGGTTTTGTAAATTATCAATTGATTCAATAATTAAATATATCAAACTTAACAAGAGATTAATTTAATCCACTTTAAATGGCAAGTCTCGCCATTTTTTTTATTTATTTATTATTATTTTATTCTAATGTGCCATTTTGGTTGCCCGAAATTACACCATATCTGGATTCATTATATTCTCATATACGCAATATAAAAATTTTTATAACTTTTAGAGCATACGCTTATTATTCTAATTGATCATGGCTTATATTATACAAAAATATGAAAATTACTCTAAAAAAAAACAATCTAAATTTGTAAATTTTTTAACCTTTAAGTCTTATAGAAAATTATATAACAATTTTAATTGAATATATTATGATATGTAAATTTAATTTACCATGAGCAGAATACTTTTATACGCAGAGTAATTCTATAATTTCAAAATTATCTCTTATATACACATATGGCATATATAACAAAAAATTAATTAAATTCAATGTTGAAGCTCTATACTATCACAATATGTTAATTTTTTAATTTAAAATAGATTTCTATTTATAATATTTAGAGTAGGAGAGAGAGAGAGAGAAAAAAATATATATTTTTTTTTCAATTCCCCAACATGCGACGAAGGAAAGTCAGAAATGATTATGATGACGGTGACAACAAAGAGACCACTTTTGAATCGGAGGAAATCATAAAACAATTTAATATATCGTAATTTGATAACATATTGTACAGGGAAAGTGTTGCGAAATAATTGTTTAACTGGATTAACCCAGGATTTATATGTGATGAAATTTGTTTTGATTTATATTTTACATTTTTTTTATCATATTTTGTTTTAATAAAATTTAGTTTTTTTTATTTATAACTGGTAGATTTTTTTTATTATGTTTTGTTACCATACATAAAAATATTTTATTTATATAATGAATTTATTGTGTATTTTAAATTAAAAAAAAAAACTTTATATGTGTACACATTTAATAAAATGACATTTAATTAAGTTTAATATAACCAAAGCATATTTTCATTATTAGATTATAAACAGAATAATTACAATCAACCATACGGTATTAATTGTGTACCAAGTGGACACTTGATTACCAAAAATAATGGAAATTTAATTAGAAATTTTACTATGGTCGTATTGACGTGCAAAGTGTTGTTTTAATATAAGTGTGAAAACCAATAATTGTGAATGAAAAGAACATAAAGTCATCGTAATTTAATTTAACTTTCTGATTTTTTCCCTACATTTACGATCAAGGGGTAAACGCAACCTGCATGTAAGTGTGGTCCAACTGGTTGCCTATACTGATCCATAAAAGTATACATATTTGAAGAGGGAGGTCATTCTAAGAGAGATCCTTTTTTTAAAAGCTTATTTATTTATACAAACTTTAAATAAAGACATTTAATTATATTTTAATTTAATAAGTAATGAATAAGAAATTATACAAAAAATTGTGGTATAAAATTTTAATAATTAATTCTATATGTCAAAAAAGTTTTAAAAGCTAAAAGTTTTATTGAAAAAACAACTATGATTACTTCTTTTGCAAGCACAAAACATTTGCACAGCTGTGCTCTTTATTTTCTACACTGACTTTTTAAGGAGAGAGAGAGAGAGAGAAAACAACAAAAATTATTTTTTTAAACTCTAGTAAAAAGAAGATTGACTTTGAGAAATGAACACTAATTAATGAATAACATGTCAAGTATACGTTGCTGTTGTAGCTTGCTTACTTGCTTGCTTGCTTGCTCATTCTCATCTCCAGCATTAGAGTGCCAACAAGTTTAATTAAACTTTAATGAATGTACGTACATATCGATACTGTACCGGAACTTTTACCGTTATTCATTTGTTAAATATATATTTAAAAGTTTCCACACTTTGTTCCATTGAAGATTTAAAACAATATTATTCTTACAAAAGTAATTGAATTATTTGGCAATGCAATGTGGATACATTGTATAAATGTTGAAGTACAATATGATCATAGCACCGGAAGAGCACCGATATATACACACACCCCTCCCGTTGAGAAAGTAATGTGTCCGCCCTCCCTGAACTCACTCGCTCCTCACTGCATTCACAAAAGCAACACTTAACATGGTAAGACAACAATCAACAGTATTGTTCTCTAAAATTAATGGACACTATAAAATAATAATAATAATGCGAATTATTATTATTTTATAAATTAATATATATATTAACCTTACAACAGGAGAGCTAGATAATTTTTTTAATGGAATTAATTAAGAAAGTACGTTATATATATGTAAGTTTATTAATGCAATGACATCAGCATTCTTTTTTTTGTATTGTGTAATATTCTTTTACTTTCAGGGAGAATTATTATTTATGTAATTTTATAGTTCACTTACAGTATAAAAAACGTAGTATACATTAAAATTCACATATATACTGATTTAAGGGCTTATGATTTATTAAAATAGTTTGCAAGAAATATTATTTATTTATTTATTTATTTATTTATTTATTTATTTATTTATTTATTTATTTATTTATTTATTTATTTATTTATTTATTTATTTATTTATTTATTTATTTATTTATTTATTTACTTATTTATTTATTTATTGTCCCAATGAAGAATAATAAATATAGGCACACAAGGTAGAAATGACGCCCTGTGAACAGATTTACTTACATTGTTGTTAACTATTCAAGTGACGTCACAACTGCTACATAGGGAGTTGAAGTAGCCAAGATATTTTAAGGGTAGATGTGAACATAAAATTAAGGATACTTCGAGTTTCTTATGGCACTACAGCTGGCTAAAATATTGACATATTCACATAATAAAATTTTGTTTTTGTAGAGCGAGGGTCAAAATTTTAAGGTACAGAATTTTTAAATTTTAGGAACTATAAATTGTAACATCAATACATTTCTATTCCTTTATCTAACTATTAAGTATATCCAAACTTTGATTCATAATTATTGATGTATTATCACTCTTAAAATATGAGTTTCAAAATGACATTAATTTGCAAATTTTGTAGATACAAATAAGAATAAGAATATTTATTGACCCAGGCAGTTCATAGTAACAATCAAAGTTACAACAAGCATTGGTCTTGTCAAATATAACATAATAAATTATACAAATAACAACAAGAATACAAACAATACAATAAATTACACAACTATTACCAAATTATTAATCTATAAAAAAATTATAATGAAGTTTGTAAAACTGTATCATCAGTATAATATTCCAATGTTGTATGGGTGGTGAACATTAAAACATCGATGTTATCTACTTTTGAGTTTTTATCAAAAAAGGATCCTAAAGTATAATATTCTTTATAAAGCAAAATTTTTTTAAGCAAATTTTTAAAAAAATTATCATTATTTACATTTCTTAAAATAGATGGCAAATTGTCATAAATTTTAGCTGTTACAAAATATGGACTTTGTCTGGTGACCTTGACAGTCTTGATATGTTGGTCCTAATTAAGTATTCAGTATGACAGAAATAGTGTCATCTGTCACTTTTTATTGCTAATATAAGAATAAAAATAATGCAAATATAAAAATGTTAATAAATTAAAAAAAAAAAAAAAACATTTAGAAAATATTAGAGAAAAATTATTAATTAACATATTTCATAACATAAAAAAACTAATAAAGATTTTTAATTGGACTTTATATTACACTTTTTATTTTAAATACCATTAAACTATAATACGTCAATATAATTATTAAAAATATTTAAATTTAAATACAGGAAGTTGTCAGGAAGTATGTAATAAAAAAATTATGATTTATAATAATTTATAAATCTTTTTATATAATAATTATTCTAAGAATTAAATTTATATAATATCATTTTTATTTATTTCCTTCTCTCATCTACATACTTTCTTTCTTTCTATCTATAAGTACTCCCTTTCTCCATACATATTATTATTATTAATAAAATGCTTCTAGGCATTACAGTCTTATAAACTATATGGACCGGTTAAACATTATACACATATCTACATTTTTTTTATATGTATAATACTTTCTTCAGGTGCTATAAAGTAATGTCTGTCTTGGGATAGCAACAGCCCACATCATATACCAAAAATATATCTCTATACACTTACAGCAAGTGTTAATATAATAGGATTTATTTTGCCTTTCCTTTCCCCTGTCTTGCCAAAATAATATAGAGCAAAAAAATAATACTATCTTTATCTAGTCATTATATATGTATATATATATATATATATATATATATATATATATATACATACATATATATAAAGAAAGTTTTCTTATAAAAATAAATAAAAATAAATAACAAATAATAGTAAAGAAATATAGTAGTCTATATATCAAAATAATAACAATAAAAAATAGTAAAATCAATCAAAATGTTTTCTTTTTATTTCTTTATGTTATAATAGATGATAAATTTTCAAAATTTAAAAGCTCAATTGTTATCATAAAATTTATTACATAAAAAAATAGTTTTACTTATAAATATTTAAATGAAATAAAAAAAATATCTATCATAATATATTATCTATTTTTTCAAAAGATAGTTTTGAAAGTTTTTTTTTTTATATATATATTTTTTAAGGTACTGGTTCCTTGTGTTAGCTCAAATACGATAGTAATCTGCTGCGCGGAAGGAATTATATATGTTACAATCCGGTTGGTATTGAGAGAGAGAGAGAGAGAGAGAGAGAGAGAGAGAGAGAGAGAGAGAGAGAGAGAGAGAGAGAGAGAGAGAGAGAGAGAGAGAGAGAGAGAAGAAATCACTCTACTTTTTTTGAACACTTTTTTCCCCCAAATGTGTAGGTAAATAAATTTTAATGTGGGCTGAAATAAAATTGTAACTTTGGTACAACATAAAAATGAAAATTGTGCTCTTTATAAATAATAAGCAAGGAATAAATGTGTGGGAATTTCAATAGAATTAAACTAAAATAAAAATATATAAAATATCACATAATTTACAATTAGTGTCAAGTTTAAACTTAACTTTTATATATAATTTAATACATTTATTTATTATTCTTTGATAGTTAAGTAATTGATAGATTTATAACTCATCAAAAGGTGTTTACAGAATATTGTACTAATTTATGTCTGGACCTTGTTATTTATTTTCATTATTTTAAACTAAAAATACCATAATAGAAAAAGTTATAATAAAAAATTGTATAGAAAATTGATAGCCTAACTTGATCTAACAATAAAATGGAACTTAAATAATAGAAGCAAGTAATTTGTCTGATAACAACTTGTTTTTATTCTTATAACAACTTCTTACTCGCATTACAATAGACACGTTTCTTTTTATAAAAACTTATATTATTTTCATCGTTCAATAGAGGAATTATATTTACCCATCCAAACAAAACAAAAAATGCGAATAAATTGTTTATATTCTTGATACTATTTTAGTATTGCTAGAATCCTTTAATTGAAATGTATTTTTATATACATGTTTGCATATATATAAAATGTTGTTTTTTCTTAATTGGAAGAAGAGGTAGACTAAATTTAAAAGAAAAAAAAAGTAGAGGAGGGAGAAAAATCTGTTAAAAAAAAAAGACAATCAAAGAAAACAGTGGCTCTTTAGGTTGTCTTAGCAAAAGTCTTGATAAAATCTTCAGTCGTATTTCTTCACCTGTGGCCTTCTCCTTTCTTGATCACAAACACTTGACGAACGCCTGATTTTTTTTTCTTTACGTTGCGTGTGCCGATAACACTCTACAGCATCGCAAAAAAAAAAAAAAAAAAAAAATGCTAACTATAATAGTATAAAAAAAAGTTGGAGACTCTAAAAAAAAAAAAAAAGAGACAAGAGGGCAAAGAAAGAGAGAAAGAGCAAGAGTAAGTAAGCAAGCAGACTGACAAGTAGTATCCGCCAAGTTAAAACTTTCCCTACTCCTCTAGGGCATTACGAAGTGTAATGGCAGGGGAACAAGGAAGCAAGTTCAACCCACCTTTTTATTTAAAAATAATAATAATAATAATAAAATTAACTTTATGTCCCTTATTATTAATAGGACATAGTTTTTAATAATAATCTTTCAAACATTCCTATACTCATATTGTACACACATAAAAAATAATGTAATTATATAATATTTTGAATAAATATAATTATGATTATAATTATATTCTGTTGTAATGTTTAATTTTATGTTGTCATTTTATTTACAATTTAATATCCATACTACTGTGTCATTTAAAATTATATTATGGATGTTATATTTATAAATATAGTTGTATGTAAAACTGTTATTGCTGCCATAATTAGACAATAAAAACAATGTTGTACGTTGATGCAAATTTTTACAAAATAATAATAAAAACAATATTAATTTAATATCATTCCAATTTCTTTACACATAGTATCTTTACACACGCAATTGATTTTTTATTATTTAAAAAAAATATTGATTAAAAATTAAATTATGATTTTCTTTGAGACTAATAAAATAAACACACTCTTGGTTATAATTTTATTATTAATTTTTGAAATGACTTATATGGATTAATAGAAATGATGCCTAATTATGATGCTGTCTTTTTAATTTAATTTTAAAATACTTTGCCATAGCGTGAGATATATTGAAATTTTAAATTTTGCAGTATAGAAAAAAAAAAATGCAGTCACGCAAATCTTCGAAGAAAAAAAAATCTATATAAAATACTTGATGAAAGTTTTTTTTTTTATTGCCTTAATGTGAGTCACTTTTATAGCAATATACCAATAAACTTTGTACTATAATAACCAGAATCTAAACTTGACTGTAACATTCACTTATACAAATTAAAACTTTTTACAAAAACTCTTTTTTTATATCAGGATATTTTATAATCTGAGAACTATTATTATGATTATTTTTTATATCGTACTTTCAAGCATATAATGACCGTAATTTTCACTTATATTATCACTTAAATCATTAAGCTTCATAAAAAGGACAATAAAGATTATGAAATATTACAATACAGCACAGTTTACTCTAAATTGGAGCTGTATCATGTTGATGCTTGGTCATAAAAGTGATAGTGTAATTATATATAGAAACTGGATTTTTTTTGCTAAAAATGTTTGCTACATGCAAAAATGGTGAGTTTTTTACACGTTCTCTGCAATGTACCACCAGTTTGAATAATATTTAGCTGTGATTGTTATCTCTGCTGGAGAGATCACATTTTATTGATGCACGATTGTTGTGCAAAGAGGCATACGATATAACACGTCTTGCAGGTGCACTATAGTATTTTAAATATTCGTTCTCTAAATTAATATACGTATTTAATTTTAAAATATTTATTTAGACAAAATTAGTTAATTAAAGCAATGCATGTATGTTCTTGTTAATTGGTCAAATTCAAAGTAACTTTGTTTAAAACAAAGGTTATTTATAAGACACTTATACCTTCTTCTTATAGCCTTTTAAATTAGAGTAAAATAAGATTTATATATGCAGTACATACATTACAGTATATAACATAATCATTGTAATGTTTTTCTTGAATAAAACTTTGATATTAAACTATAATAAATTGGAAAAGTAGCAATTTCCTAATCCAATTATTTTATTATTATTATAATTATTTTCATCCTACAATCATTTTACAATCAAATACATCAGTTTAAGTTATTGTTTCTAAGATAGTATAGTCAGTTAAAATAAGTATTGACACATACCATAGTATAAGCCAAATAGTTACACACATAAAAAAGTAAAATAACATATCAATACATTAAAACAAGGGCGGGGGAGGGGGGCATTTTAATAAAATTTTCTGTTGAGTAAAAATATTGACTTTTTATTTAATTGAATAACTTCAAATGTCTTTAATTTTTTTAAACGAAATATCAATATAAATTCAAAGTTCAAATTGATGAGATATTAAATGTTTAGCCATCCTTAGAAAGGACTCTTACTATAATAAAGTATACTACAATTGATATATCCATACATAACTATTTTACTTGCACATTTACACAATAACAAACTTGGGCGTTACGTAATTTCATTACTTTCTGTTAAAAAAAATATCGTAACGTCATTACTTTTTGAAAATAAACCGCTGTGATTGGCTGACAGTCAACTCTCAGCCAATCACAGCGGTTTATTTTTTTTAAATAAATTTCAATATAAATCAAATCAGATGGCTGCGCGGGCCTTAACGTAACGTCATTTCTTTGTCTTGGAGTAGTGAGTAACGTAACGAAGTTACAAAAAATCAGTAACGTACCCAAGTCTGCGAAGTAATGACGTGTGTTTATTTGTCAATGTCAATACCATACAATACGTAACAACAAAAATGACATTTTGCAATAAACCTTTACATGCACAGTTGCTACATAAGACAAGACCACCAAATACTGCACCGTGATACAATCAAGCAATTCTTCAATTTATTATACTGTACCTGTAATTAATTTAAACTTAACAAAAAAAAATACACATAATTAATATTACCACACGACATAAAGTAGAGAAATACGTTTTAACTACCGGGCTTAAAATAAAATGCATTGTATATCATTTTGACCAAATAAAGAAACATGAATTATTATTATCTTTAATTATAACTTTGATTAAAATCTTATAAACAGTATTTTATTTACCTATTAATTATTATTCTATTATTAACCTAATTGTATATTATTTATTTGAATAAAAAAAAAATTAAATCATATATAATGTAAATCAAAAAAATAGAAGTATAATATTATAGTAGTTCTAATATTTGCCATACCCTTTATATCCACGCCCATTTAAGTAATTAATTTGCGTCATTAAGTTTTCGTCTTTGATTGTAGATAGAACACTATCTTAAAAAAATGTACATAAAAGCATCGTTTATAAAAATAAAAAAATTTATTAATGGATGGATCTTTTTTTATTTTATTTTTTTAATTTTTTTTTTTTTCGTAAGTTGCCTTTTAAATTTGTGTAAATTAAAACGGTATGGTAAGAGAGAAGTTTTAAAAAAAAATCTGCAAAAATAAAAAGAAATCTATTTTATAATCATTTTAAATGAATCTAAAGTTAATTCTACCTGAAAAGTTGGAATAAAGTTAATGTTACATGAAAGGACTTAAAAGTGTGATATTTCTCTTTACATAATATCACGTTAAAATAACTCCTTTTTTTTTTTTTTTTTTTTTTTTTTAAGAGCATTTTTTAAGATAAGACTTTTTTTTTTAACTATTTTTATCATATAGAATTATCTTTATTATGCTAAAAACCGTGTAATATTATGAAATTTATTAATAATATATTATTATAGTGCATATTATAAAGATTAAAGATTATAGTGAGTTTTTTTTTATACGTAATAATCGATTAAAGTTATTGATATATTATAGTATAGAAATTTATACTAAGATTGAGTTATTTCTTGTACCAAAATATTTTGTAGTAAAAAATATATTGGAGTGTGAAGTATGAATAAAAAAGTAACGAATAAACGAGGGAAAAAAAAACTTGGCAATGATTTAGGAAATTTATATACGATATATATACATTATATACAATATATATATATATATATATATATATATATATATATATATATATATATATATATATATATATATATATATATTATATGACTATATAAGCTTTTCACATGACATATATTTTAATAATTTTCTGCAGTAATTTTTGCCGTATATAGCGTATAAGTGAAACGTTACCAAATATAAAAATTATATAATATGAAGCAGACAATATCAGTACGGATGACAGATGCCTGTAAATTGCGCAAACTGTGCACTGCTTTTTTTTAACACACACCCATTAAGCCCACTATAGAGAACAAAAAAAAAAGTTCTAAATTTTTTATTGTTAGTTATTTGAAATATGAGGTTTTAAAATAAAATGTTTAAAAAAAAGAAGAAAAAAAAAAAAAAAAAAGAGAGAGATTTCAATGCGTGACAAACTCTTTTATATGATTTTTGTATGACTTTAATTTAATTTATATAGTTCTAGATTTATTCTTTCCCACGTATACTAGTGATAATTGAAAAGGAATTGATATAAAAAAAATAAGAAGCACGTATAAAAAAAAAATCTTGATTAGATTCCTAACATGTTATAGACGTGTGTTACACAGGACACCCATTCCTATTAAACTCTAATTAAGTACTAACTCAAATTTTGTATTTCTAATTAAATCAATTTCTGCGTCTGTTTTTTATGTCTTTTCAGGTGTGTGGCGGACTTACCAATTATTTGTTTATTTTAATATTTAATAATTATTAGTCCTGTATCCTGTATAATAATAATGTTACATCTAGGGTTGCGAATTCAGCTGTCATATTTGTAATAGATTGATTACGTAACGGAGAAGGAGATTGTTATTTTCTATGCAAAGAAATCATAATTTAAGCTTGCACATTAAGGGAGTAGGGGACCGACGTCGGCCATTAGACTCAAACTTTTCTCGTCAAAAAAATCTGAAATTTTGCACAATGATACTTCAGCTTGAGACAATTTCAAATATATAAAAATTTTGGGGGGGTCATCGTGCAAATTAATTTTATATGATTTTTTGAAATTTTAAGCCCATAAGGCCCAATGTTACGTTTAATAAATTTTTTCTATTTTTCGGGACGGTCAAACATCATGAAATTTTTATCACGGCTAAGTGTGACCCTTAGCTACACAATGACACTAAATTTAGACCCCAAACACTTCTAGTTTGTGAGATATAAGGTCGGAACCCTACTCCCTTAAGCATTATATTTGGCACCCCAATTAACTTAAATCTAGGCAACCCAAAGAAGACTTAAAACAAAAATTGCCATTATCATTTAATTCAATTATTTTATGTTTAATTTTAAAATATATTTGAAACTAAATATTTGAACTGTAAAACAGCAACAACTAAATAGGTTATTATTATTTTATTTCTGAAACATTTTCATTTCAAATAAAACAATAGATTACGTAAGTAATACTTTTGATTTAGTAATAATTATTATTTATTGTTTTCATTTTAAATATATATTAAATAAAAATCACAAAACTTTAAAAAAACCTTGAAAAAAAAATAATATTTTGTTACAAAAAATACATTTGGGGAAAAAAAAAGTTATTATAAACCTACAATATGACCTTTGACTTAATAATACATAAATAAAAAAAAAAAAAAAAAAAAAAGAGCGAGGTTCATTGTTTTGAAGCAAGGTATATTATTAAAATTTAAGTGCCATATGTTGTTGTCATATAGGCTGACATGTCACTTTATTATACATCTATATTATAATATCTGTATACAAATAAAAAAGACCATACTTAAAGGTTACTCTATAGGAAGCTTATAATATTAGCATTATATTGATTGTTGATCGAAAATAGGATTGAATAATAATAATAATAATAAAAAATATATATATTAAAGAAAAGACGATAAATATGATTATTATTTAAATTAAATCTATTCGATATCAAAATAATAATCTATTTTAAGCTTTCAATATGAGTATATGATATACGTAGTATTAGAATAATATAGCTACTGAATTACGTCATTGAAAGATATTTTGGGATTAATTCTCTGCTCTCTCTCTCTCTCTCTCTCTCTCTCTCTCTCTCTCTCTCTCTCTCTCTCTCTCTCTCTCTGTCAGTATAACCTACTCGTAATATCAAAACTTTAGATTGCTTTCATTTGTTTTCTTAGTAATCAAAGCCACGATCATATGTGTTTTCTCATGATGTATGTCTGTCTGTGCTCACATATACGCTGATGCTTTCATTTGTAATCATCAGCATCATATGAAAATAACTGCTTTAATTAATAAATTAGTAAATAAATAACATAAATAATTAAACAGATAAAAATGCCAATTTCAAGGACATTATCTAAATTTTCAACTTTTTTTTTATTGCAAATAAAATGAAAAAGATAGAAATATACTTTTCATTCTTTTATAAGAAACTATTTCATATGCGTATTAAAATTTCTGTCATGAAAGTTTTAATTTCAGAAAATCATCTAAAATTTAACTGAGGAATAAATAAATATTAATAATAATAAACGAATTTTCCATAAGGTTTTTGAGGGTTGTTTATTTTCTGCTTGTAGTTATAAGGTAGAACTAGGTCTTCAGATTATATATATATATATATATATATATATATATATATATATATATATATATATATATATATATATATATATATGTATATATATATATATATATATATATATATATATATATACATATATATATATATATATATATATATATATATGTATTATATATATATATATATATATATATATATATATATATATATATATATATATATATATATATATATATATATATATATATATATATATATAATATATATATATATATATATATATATATATATATATATATACATTATACATACTGCGTTTTCTGAAAAAGCTCAATTTTCAGTGTTTTAGACGATGTTTTCTGATTTTTTTTTCAACAATAGAAATGCTTCTTTTTAATTGTTCTTTTTTGGTGTTACGACGAAAGGAATAACAATTGCCTTCCAATATACTTCTACCATGATAGTTCTACCATATATGAAGAGAGTGTAAAAATATCCCTTTTTAAAATAACATTTAAAATAGTGAAATTATTTTCCAATGGCTGAAAACATATAAACTATATCGCAATGTTTTTTTCAATGTTAATACCTACGTAATTTGTTTATTTTTAACAATTTGTTTTACGAATTAACTTTTATACTTCTTGTATAATATGTTTATTTTATATATATATTTTTTTAAATTGACAAAGGTGAGTTATTAGAACAGATTATAAAAGATAAAAATTGCGTAAAAACTTAAAAGGTTCAAATTTAAACTTAGATTAGTATCCAGCATGATTTGCATGTGAGTGAATACTACAAATAAAAATGTTAGATTTCACTTCACCAAAAAAAAAAAAAAAAAAAAGCTGCAGCAATTTATACAAAATTGTGTCACACGTTACGATATCAATTACATTTCTGCAGTTTTATATATATTCAATATATTAATGTTAAGTATGATACTTTGATATACAGTATAATAATGTAATGAACGCTTTAATTAACTTATATAATACTCAGGAAAGATTGTAACTTGCAAAACATATAACATTTTGTGATTAATAACATTTCAGAAAGCACTTAAGAGTTAAGTGTTATATAATATTTACACAGCAAATGAAGAACTATTATTATATTACAAAATATACAACAACAAAAAACTATACATTTCAAGACACACCACAATGTTATCAAAAAATAATAATAATAATAATAATAAATAAAAAAATAAAAATAAAAAAGTTAAAAATAATTTCCATTAATAATATCTGAAATGCCTCTCCTTTTTTTTTCCATACATATATAAATTTTAATTTTAAATACTTTTAAAAAAAAATTAATTAAAAATGTAGCAAAATTATTACTAAACTAAATCTTTTAATATTAAAAAAAGTATCAATTAATATTTAAATAGTTATCTTGATGAAACAAGGTGTAAAATCACTTTCAGTTCAATTTTGTTTCCAATTAATATAAAATTATTAAACATAGCTCAACGTACTTTATATATATAAGCCTTAAGTTATAATTTAAATTATTAATTTTAACATTTAATGAAATTGAAATTTTACTAATGAAAGTGTTTTCTTACTACTATTTAATAATATATAATCATATATAATTTTTATACTTCATACTTTAAGCTAAAATAAAAGAGAATATAATTATATATTATAATTTAATACACTAGAATTTGCATTTTATACATTAAGAGAACAAAAGTTAAAATTTCACTTTACAAAATTCACCATCATAGATTTTTGAAACATTTTATATTATTATAATGTTATAAAAATATATAAAATGTTCCTCTTCTTATTTATAGATTCAAAATTATTTAAAAAAAAATTGTAAGCAGTAAAAACAAATAAAAAACTACAGTTATTGAATTAAATACTATTTTCTGAATTTCATGAATATAAAATAAACTGCATTTAAAAAATATATATATTTACAAGTTATAAATGATAAAAGTAGAGTTTGCAAATTTTTATGGAAAACACAAACTAGTTTTTTTTTCCTCTATTGCACAAAGTAATACATTATAATCATGGAAATTAAAAGTTTATAGAAAGGTTATTATTATTTCATATAATATGCTTAAAGCATAAAAAAAAAATATATATATAATATAATATAATATAATATACCGTATATTTTATAAAGTATCTGGGGTGGAGTTGTATTTTATAAACATACGGAACTTTGGAGTGTATCATGCGCAAACTGGATTTTATTACGTGCACCTGTGTGCATATCTAATGCATATTATTATTTTCCTATAAAATGCAACATTCTCTCTCTCTCTCTTTCTCTCTCTCTCTCTCTCGTACACACACAATCTCTCACTATCTTTGTGAATTGCATTCAATGCATGAATATGTAAAAGGATATGACTCTAGTGTACTCCATAATATCATAATATTGCATTATATAACAATTCACCAACATTCATTGTACAATAATAACAGTATACTTATAAGTTCCTTTCTATTACAAATAGTGTGGGGGTTTTATATTATTATATTATATACATATTATATTTTAAAATATAATATTATACTTTGTTTATATACTATATTTTTGAATTCATATACTACTGTATTTTATTTTGTATTATCTTTATTATTATATTATACAAATATAAGTAGGACAATTTGCATATTACTAAAAGTACCCTGTGGTTTATTTTATTACATACATCTCACTTTTTATTATAATTATTTAAGATTTATTTTGAATAGTTTATAATTTCCTTTTTAGAATATAACATGTTTATATTCTTTAACTTTATAAAGTGGTGTAGTTTAATTTTATAAATAATAAAAGTTCTGTACGTAAAAAATAATGTGGAGCATAATATTATGTTTATATTATTAATAAATTTGAAGGTGTATATTTTTTTCTTAACGAATAAAAACATTTTTTTATAAATAATATCTTTACTGTAGCACACTTATACGTAATGTTTTCATAGTAAAAATATATTCCAAACTTTAATCAATAAATTTTATTTGTGTTATATAATTATCTATACATCCAGGGGTTAAAGTGAGGCGGGACTTTTGTCCCAGCAAAATAACTTTAATTAATATTGGGCTTAATATGCAACTTCAGCTCTTTTTCCCCTTAATGTAATTATATAATAGTTAAGGTCAGTTCTATCCCCTGTAAACATCTTTTTAATACATGAGAGTGATATAATATACATGATGAAATTGAGGGTTTTCAAGATTTTGGGGGGTTCATTTTTATACAAATATAGAAAATCAGAAGTCAGAAAACACATTAAGTGATCAAGATTCAAGTGTATATCGAGAAGAAATATTCTCTATTATGCAGAACAGTTTGATAACACTGCATGCTATTGTACACTACAGCAACAGTATAGTATAGAGAACTTTAGTATGATATAGCTAAAAGCAATAAGATTTTTTTTTTCAAGCGAATAACTCTTTACAAAACAATATTATTCTTTTATTTTATTTTATAATAATATATATAATATATATATATATATATATTTTTTTTGCATAAAATACTTTTTTTATCACAAGCCACTTCACACATTTTAACTACACAAAATTAATGAAATAATTACTATAAAATAAATTATAAACAAGTTAAATTTACTATAATATATATTATATTATTTACGAAAAAAAAAAACTAATACAAATAAAATCCTAATTTTGTAATTTATTTATTATTCTTTGCTATACATTAGATACATTTTTTTTATAACATTAAGTATGTCAAGCATAGGATTAATTAACGTGCTGAACTTTTTCCTTTATATTTGATAATTTTTCGTGAAATGAATGTGAATGAGTAAAAATCTTACGACACTTAAGAGTGCGAGAGAGAGAGAGAGAGAGAGAGAGTAAAAAAGGTGATATAATAAATCTACTAAAAGGTGACACTTATTTCGAAACTACCTTCTGATATAAATATAAATCTTTTAGCTACTTAATTAAAAATATATATTATATATACTAAAAAAAAAAAAGATATCATAATAATCATATAATATATACATGGGTAACATAGCCATACAGTAGCATAAAAATACAATATCTCAGCTTGATACATGACGCTAAAGTACATAAATTATGTAACGTCTGCAGTAAAACCAGCATTTATATGAAAAATATATATATATATATTAATATTTTATAACTTTAAAGAAATTTTTTGTGTAAATTTTTATTAATTAAAATATCGTATAGCTAAAAATAATAATTTCAAGAACTGGTTCAGTGCAAATTATTTTTTTTCTTACTCAATTTGTCCTATTTATGAATTCAATAATGTAATTAAAATTTGAATTTATTTGTATTGCATTAAAAAAATGTTAATAAAAGTTCGTTGAAAAAAATAATAAATCGGTAAACCACTAAAATACGTGAATAATTAGTGGAAAAAAAAAAAAAAGATTTCATCAATTCTGTAAATATTAAAACCATTCATGAGAGAATAATAAAAATATAATCTTTTTTTTCCCCTATATATTGATTGAAATTTACCAATCTATAATACCATCTCTTTTTTTTATAGAGTACATAAAAAATATATATAAATATTTTTTACTCTCGTTTGAAAAGCATATAAAATGGAATGCTTTGATGGTATAATATTTACAAAAGGTTATTTTATTATTATTATATTTTTACTCACTTGCAGTTCGATATTAAAGTTATTATATATATATATAATATATATATATATAAAACAGTACTTTTGTTACATCAGTGTTTTTATGTACAGAACCTTCATAGATGTTGCACGTTTTGTCATGTGACCGCATATTACATGGTCTAATGGTCATGATATGAAGAGAGAGAGAGAGAGAGAGAGATGTAACTAGTAGTGGTCACTAGACATACAGAATGCATAACCCGCAACTAATTACTTATATATATCGAACACTTTATTATATTTTATTGTTTTTTTGAAGACATAAATCTTATACATAATTCTAATGTCAAGGTTTCAAAAACAAAAAATGTGTACTTGATATTGATTTTTTTATTCATGGTTAAGAGTGTTACAGTAGAGTGAATTTCATGTTTTTACTTCTTTACCCATGCGTAACCACAATTATTTAATTAATTAAAAATTTAGTCATATCAAAAGAATTTCCGAATTTTTTGTTTCTCATGCAAATGTTATTGAGTGGTATTTCAAAATAATTTCAAATTTAGTTTTTCCAATCTGCATAGAATATATATTTTAAATGATAATAATATATAATATTTTTCTTTGATTTCAATCAGGGTTACGAATGAAAAATGATACATTTCTATATGTTTGTTTACTTCAAAGATAATACTATGTTATTTTGTGACTATACAACAATATCAAGTTTATTTAGCTGTCAGTTTATTTCCATGAATCAAAAAAGTATTAAATTGCTGTTGATTTACGCAAGTAACAACTGTATGTATATATATATATATATATATATATATATATATATATATATATATATACGTCATCAAAAGCATTGAAACAAAATATTTACTTAGACTGCTATATACAATTTCATTTTGAATTGAATTTAAAGTAATTTCTATAGTAAATATTTTCTTTTTAAATATATTTTTACATTTAATTGTGCTATACACTATACAGTAATCAAAAATATATACATTATTATTAGCTAATTATATTTTACATGTCGTTCGACACGTTAAAATTAACATCCTCTCCATCTACCAAAATACAATTATAAAGCCTGTGGAATTAGTAATTTAGTTAGTTTTAAATTAGAACATAATACAATAAACTACATGCATAGTAATAAACACGCATATATTTAAAGCTAATTAATTCATGACTTGTTAGAAATAGTAATTTCTTTTAAAATTATAAATTTATAGAAGAAGAAAAAAGCATTAATGTGGTCAGTTAAAAAAAAAAATATATATAAAAATATAAAATGGGCATAAAATGCAAAGAAAAATGGTACGAGTTTGACATGGCTAGCTTATTTGCAAGTTTAAAATTATACATTTTACCGTGTTACATATATTTTGATAAACACAAGTATTTTTCTTTAGTTACGTAACATGCTTTAATAATAACACGTATGATTTCTCTTGTGAGTTGTTTTCATCATGTTAAACTCATATTAAAAAAAAAAAAAATGGCAAACATATTATGGTATAAATTATCCACGCTATATATATAAAATATGGTCCAGAATACTGCGTCGAAATAAAGAAAAATTATATATTATGTATATAATATAAATCAATAAATCTTTAAATGAGATTAATTTTTCCTTATGCTTATCTATATCATCATTAATTAGTTACGGTTTATAACATTAACAAACTAATTTCCATACTAATGTGACCTTCTACATTTTAAAAATTGTTATGTACAGTTTTTTTTCTAGGGTTTCCCATTCAAAAAATTTCTATTGTTACGTAAGGCCTTTTTTTTTTTTTTTTTTTTTTTTTTTTTTTTTTTTTTTTTTTAGGCCCAAGAAAGAAAAAAAAAGTTACGAATCTTAATTATACGTTTCGAGTTTTTATTCAAATTGCAAATTTCTCCATTAAGTTTCCGCGACTCTATATACCGAGGTCAAAACAAGCTTTCTGGAGCACCACATTTCAAACTGACGTCACTGTAAAGCAAAGAGATGAAAAGGGTGGACATTTAAATACCCTAAAGCCTTGAATAAAAATTATTATTATATAGGTAAAAGTTTATTTTTCAAAAAAAAAAAAAAAAAAAAAAAAAAAGTTTC
Organism: Ecdyonurus torrentis; assembly: GCA_949318235.1. Classification (NCBI taxonomy): domain Eukaryota; kingdom Metazoa; phylum Arthropoda; class Insecta; order Ephemeroptera; family Heptageniidae; genus Ecdyonurus; species Ecdyonurus torrentis. The sequence goes on along the minus strand of OX439128.1, from coordinate 2,846,366 downwards.
AAAGGTATATCTATTATTTATTATCAGGAAAAATTGTATAAAATAAATCATATAAATATAAAGAAAAATAAAAGAGCGTAAAATTAGTATGCTATGTTGACATATTAATTTTGATAAAGTGTCTTTTTTGTTTGTTTTTCCATCTGTATGTATGAATATATATTTCATATAACAATTTAAAAAAATAAAACATTCTATAATTTAAAAGATACAATCTTGTAATTTGAAAATATACTTGAATCAAATAATACGCTTACAAATTTAAATATCTTAAATTTTCCTTCAAGGAATAAAATTTAAAATCTGTTTAAAAGTTTAAAAAACTTTTTTCTTATATAAAACAAACTACTTTATTATAAAAGTATTAAAAAAAAACTTAGAAAGATATAAATGTTACGATAAAAATTAATATATACCTTTAAAAAATTAAATGTTATAAAACTTTTTAGGGTATCATTTTTTTTTTAATTAAAGTTTTTAAATAATTCTTTCATTAGTAAATTTTATTAAAATTATTATTATTTGAATGACTATGATGGTCCCAAGTTATTATTGTTGGTGTGTTATTATATGTAGCTCCCAGCGTGGGGGTTTTAATCAGATTTTCATCTTGTATTATCCAAGTAGCTACTGGGTTAAGCAAAGTATATGAGGCTGAAAAAAATAAAATCAAACGTGGAAAACATGTTGTTGTACACACCCTGGCCCACGTCCACAGAATAACGTAAAACCCACGGAAAACATATGTGCACTCACATCGCACCAACAACAAAAATTGTAGAAAGTATTCTTATATATGAATGAATAAAAAAAAAAGAAATTGAATACTTACTTAACAACTGGATCTAAAAATAAATTTAAAAAAAAAAAGCTTTTTCTTTTTAGATAAATTTACATGCTTTAAATTTAATTTTATATTGTAAATTTTATCAACTACTAGTATGTGAGTGTGTGTGTGGTGTGTTTTATTGTGTATGTGTGTGAGTAAGAGAGAGAGAGAGAGAGAGAGAGAGAGAGAGAGAGAGAGAGAGAGAGAGAGATTAAAAGTATTATCTTATATAAGAGTTTCATATTAAACTTTCATACATGACTGTGTTAGTAGGGGATCATTTTGTCTTTACTATATATTACGAACATTTTCAACTATAGTGGTTGTCTTTATTGATTTTTGTTAGGGACACAAATCAATCAATCATGCCAATCATGTCAAATTTTATATCTAATCGATCTTTTTAACATATAAACAATGCTAGACAAAGGAAATCAATTATATCAAATCAAATTTGTAAAAATTATACAGATATCGTGCTATTTTCTGTCAATTTTTGCAAATGAGGCTTATCTTATCGGTGAAGTGCTCTAAACAATCACAGGCGATGCGAGAGGAGGCAAAATTACTATTCTTTAGCATAGGAACCATAGCACAGTATTGTGGGACTATACTTTCGTCGATGTTGAAGACAAGCCAGAAATTTTAAATAAAGGATAATAACATACTTTTAAATGTTTAAAGCTAATAAGTGTGGATTTAAAGAGCCCCTGGTCTAAAAAAACAAATTTCCTCTCAATGATAAATCATGAGATATAGGACAATTATGTATACACATATTTTGTGCCTTAACCCTTCAGTACTCTCACAAACTAGGGAGAAAACTTGTAAACTAGGCAACCCGCGCTACAATTTCTATTGTAGAACTGGACTTGGTGACGTCATGAATTCCTAAAATTGCCTACTTTACAGTTTTTCAACCTCAGTTTGTGAGGCTACAGAAGGGTTGAAGGATATAATATGTGTACGAATAATGGTCGCATCTCATGAGTTTTACGTTTTTGATTTAATTGTTTGACGCACTTTAAGAATTTTCATTACGGGTAACATCTACTACTGTATTTCATTGATTTAATTATTATGTGTACTCTAATAGCACTGAATACCGTGTAATTAATAATATTACAATGTACTTCAGTTGCACAGAAAGATCTTTTGTAAGATAATAAGTCTTTTCTTTTTCTGCACAAAAGTTTCTGAACAATACAACTTATAAAATAATGTCATCTTATAGTCTGAATGACATTTAATTTTAAAGTACTTATGAGATCCTACTGAACAATTCAAATTACTCTTTAATATCTACCTAACACTTCACAATAGCAGTTTACAATTTGTTTTGTGAATTTAAACATTTATAAAATTGCACTTTGCATCAGTAAAGATTAAAATACTTTTAAGAAGACAATTTTATGAAGACAATTCAACGTTTTGACATTTCACAGAGAAGTATATTATAAGAAACTTGACACAAAAGTTTAAGACAGATTTATAAAATAATATTTTCCCATCTATTGTTGAAAATTTTAATTAAAAAGCAGCTGAAAACATGTTTCATCACTTGTTCAGCAGGTCAAAAGAGTTATTGTCTACCTACTGTATCATTGAAACAAAGCTTCATTATTTCTGTATGTTTTATTGTGCGTACGGATGCGTCAAATGAAATGTAACATTTTGACTCAAATTATTGTGTTTATATTTTATATTAAACAAATTTCATTAATAATGAGTTTGTATTCTAAAATTTTACATACTCAATTTCAAAAATGTTCTTTAAATGTTATAAACTTTTTTTTTTTTTTTTTTTTAAGATATAAATTATTAAAATAAATATTTAAAAAGTATCCATATATTAAAGAAAAAAACAAGCAATAATGTAATAACCAATACGTATATAAAATCTTTTATTTTTTTTATTCTTATAAAGTTTCCCTATACCAACTTCATCAAAATACAATTTAGAGTGAGTTTGGTGTACATTATGGTAATACAATAAATTTAAAATCAATTTTACGAATCATAATAATCGGATTAAAGATATATTTAAAGTCTTCTAACTCCATATTTAGTAAGCTGAAAGCTCTCTCTCTCTCTCTCTCTCTCTCTCTCTCTCTCTCTCTCTCTCTCTCTCTCTCTCTCTCTCTCTCTCTCTCTCTCTCTCTACAAATACATTGTTTGCAAATATGATTTCTTTCATCCACTCTCTCTCTCTCTCTCTCTCTCTCTCTCTCTCTCTCTCTCTCTCTCTCTCTCTCTGCATTGTTATAATTCAGTGAATAAATTTTCAATAAATCAATAAAAAATATTTCGATATTCAAACTAAAAATTTACCTGTCATACATACTCCTTATAATACATATTGCTATCAAGTCTCTCTCTCTCTCTCTCTCTCTCTCTCTCTCTCCTTCTATTTTTTTATGCTTGTATCCTATTTTTTATCTCATATATAATATAAAAAAAGGCTTTGCATATAAAGAAGAATAAAAAAAAAAAAAGTTAAGCAAGCGTCAAAATCTTTATTGAAAATTGTATATTGGCTGTCTGTCACCATATTGCATTCAGCACCTGTCTTGTGTCTTATAGATAAAATGAAATGTATAAGTATGTATATATAGCTGTATGTATTTTGACATTACATAAATTTATTGTTTTCTTTCTTTGTTATAAACTTTTAAAGTTAAGAGAATGAAATTATTATTAAATTTTAAAATATTGTGTAATATTATAATACAATTGTTTGTGACTGGCCATAAAATTTACATTTTACAAGAAGAGAAAATTTTTATTTGTCTAAAGTATAGAAATATTTATTCAAAGTTTCTGTTTTGTTTCAAATTGAAAAAGAGATAGATATTAATAAAAAAAAATACAAAGATGTTGTATGTATACTACGAAAACAAAATGAAAAATTACTCTTGATAGTAAAGTAAATAACAGGGGTAAATAATATAATTTTGTCTGCTGTAGAATAGAAATGAAAATTGTTTAAAAGGGCATTAAAAAAAATTAAAAAAAGTTCAATTGTAATTTAATATAAAAAAATATTGTGACCGCATTTTTATGTACTATAAAAATTTCCTTGTAAACCTTCTCTTTATTCCAAGTAATTTTTGAGCATTATTCTTTACGTATTAACTACTGAATAACAACAAAATTCCAATGTATTACATTATAATGATATCATTATAAAAGAACCAAATTCCTCACGCGAGATACCACAGACTTTGTAGAAATAATCAAACATATGTACCATACCCTGCTATTATATTGAAGATTGAATTATTAACTATAAAATCTAGAACGAGAACCAATTTAACTTAGTATCGAAAAAAAAAATATAAATTTTTACGTTCTATAATGTTTCATACAGTAGCAACACTTACCTTTTATTATTATTATTACTGAGATTATAGGAAGGGGGAAAATAAGCAAGTAATATTATTAGTATACTAATGAATTAAAAATAATTTAATTAAAATTTAATTAATGAAAAATAAAATAATAGCAATAAGAGCGTGTTTATAATAATTTAGATATTTAAATAGATAACAATTTCTTTGCTGGCGCACATAGGAATATCAATCAAAAGTTTATGTTGGCATATTGTAACTAATTTAAGATTTAACTTTTATTTCTTGTTACGTTATTGTAAAGCATATAATATTTATGTAATAATATTAATTACTCAATGTACTCTTTGTTGACTCTCTACTGAGGTAAGCCAATAAAAAGTGTTTGTCTTCATGTTTAACTCAATATTATTGTATGAAATAATATTTTAGCAGTGTTAAAAATATATTGAAGCTATATACAAATTTTAACGATCATATATTTTGATTTATATTTTCAAGTTAGGCTGTACAAAATATTTAACACATAAAATAAACTGTTTGGAATGCACAACACAAATCATTTATTAAAGTTTACTGTTATATACAATTGTCAATCTCAACTTAAAGAGCTCAAAAAAAAAAAAAAAAAAAAAAAAAAAAAAAAAAAAAAAAAACTTTGAATAAATAAGATGGGACTATAATACATATTTTGTCCCTTAAATCTTCAGTGCTCTCACAAATTGGGGAGAAAACTTGTAAAGTAGGCAACTTGCACTACATTTTCTATTGTAGACCCGGAATCATGTATTCCTACGTCTACTTTACAGTTTTTTTAACCCCAGTGTGTGAGGCTACAGAAGGGTTGAGGGACTTAATATGTGTATAAATAATGGTCCCACTTCATGAATTTTACGTTTTTTATTTATTTTTTTTTTATTTTTAGACCAGTAGCTTTTTAAGCTCCATGAGATTTTTAAAGCGTGCCCTGAAAAACAGACAACATAAAGATAACGAAACGAAACCTTAGTCTTAAAATATATGTTATATTTTTTTATTTCAAATCAATTTTAAATTGCTCCATAACTAAACTTTAACTACTACTTTTAATCAAAAAAAGTTTTCGTATTTATCAATTTGAATATTTAATTTATAAAATATCATTAATAAACTAGATTATATTATATTTATTAATAATATTAATATCAGAAATTTTTAATGATAAAATAATTTCAGTGTAGTTTGATGTTTTAATCTTTTGGTCAAGGATAGCGAGCTATCAATTCATGTGAATTTTTTTTTCTATACAGTATATAAAAATATATATAAATATATATATGTTATGACGTTGCGTAAAATTGTATTTTTTTTCTTCTATATCTATAGGTTTTATTGGAGTAAAGATTTTGTTAGCCAACGGCAAGGCACTATGAAGGTTTTTGGTCAGTGAACCGGATAGTAGTAGAGCAAGAGCAGGCTGATCAGTTGAATTATAGCGCCACAAGAAGCTGCTTTTGTGTCCTCACTTTCATTTGTGTATGCTAACGGATATCATATCATATTTTATGGAATATAATACTCTCAAAAATACTAAAATGATAAATTATGTTTTTCACTAATATATAAGTGAAATTTTTGTTGTGATTTTTTTTTCTTTTTATTAAAAATAACATATAATTAAATTTTTGTTTTACAAACTAAAAAACATGTAAAAAATATAAATATTTTGCTAATGAACCTTCAGGTTAACCTATTATTTATATTATTATAAAACTAAAAATTTATTGGTTAAAAAAGCTATTAATCGTCAATTTTAATGCTCCCGTTAAAAATATATAAATTCATTTGATCACCAAACAAAGAAAGGAGGCTATAGGTGTTGTATTTCTCTGACTGTGATTTTTTTTTTAATTAATTTTAGTTATCAGTTTCACCAAAAATTTTCATTTTCATTGCCTATCTATTTTGTGGTATACCATCCTCATTAGTGTTGGTCTCTTTTAACTTTATTTAACAATAGTCACTAATGGCAGTAAAAACTAGCTCTCAAAAAATTTAATTACATTTATTGTGAAACTAGTATGCATATTATATTGGGCTACACTCAGAAATCATTTAGATAGTGACAAAGCAGTGTAAACTCTAGATCATGTTTTGAAACAGGCGTTACGTAGCGAGTACGAAGGTGAATCTTATAACAATTATTACTTATGCAGATGCGACTAGCTATATCTATACTCAACTCAAAAAACCTGAGTTACCTGCCGTTCGACCTTTTACGGTATAGCCCAGCCGCCCCCCTTCTCCTCAAATGTGACATTGGGCGATACTTTAGGCATGCTCGATTTAAATCGACTGAGGTTTTTTGAGTCGAGTATAGGTAGTGCACCAAACGTTCGCCAGAATACGTATCATACATTCACCTACATTGAACATAGGTGCTAGATAATATGTGTTTTTTTAGTGTATCAAAGTGTCTAATATCAAAATGACTATTCATTTTTGTCAACTAATTATAAAAACATTTTTACAAGGGTCTTAGTTTACGTAAAAAAAATAGCCTTGTAAACTAGATACTTTATGAATAAAGTCAAGTACTATTTCATAATGTTAATAATTATATACTTGTACACTATTATATATATATTTTTTTACACCATTTCCTTTCATATTTTTTTAGAGAAAATTTATTTAAAATAATTAGCTTAATTAGAATTGCGGTTTACAAAAATTAAACTGAAGTAAATTGTTACTATGTTGTTGATAATCAGAGTTAAAATAGGTTATGTTAACTAAACTGTGTGGTTTTTACATCAAGTATTTCTTGATTGTTACATTTTAAGGTATTATTGTGAGATGTGAACCAATTGACAAAAAATTGCACATCAAAATAAAATTAATTATTTATTTCTCTTTGAATTTTTTATTTTATTTCAATCATATGGCTGAATTCCTTTACAATTAAGGATAAAATTTGAATATATACTTATATATATATATTCTTTTGCTATCTTTTTCAATTTTTACAATTTATTTTTATTATTATTTTATTATTAAGAAATCCTACAAATTATGGTAAAATATGTTGATGCTATCATATTATAATCAATAAATTTAAAAATTAGAAAGGTGCTAATTTTACACATAATTTTCACTGAAAATGTCTAATAAAAGCTGACCTAACATACATAAATAACGATTTTTTAATTTTTAATTAACAAATTTAAAAAGGCATTTTAATATTTAAGGAAGAATGCACTTAATAAAGAAATAAAAATATTTTATTATATTAAATGATTTATTTACTATTATTATTATTATCTTTGAAAAAAAAAACAGTAAAAATGATTCGGCCTATTTTACATTAAAGTATCATTATAAAAATAAAATATTATATGTTTAAATTATTTTGTTTATTTTCCTAAAATGTTTTTTAAGTAGACATTGAACTTCATTTACTATAAAACTTAACCTATTGTCACATTATGTATAGGTGAGGTTAAAAATTTATAGAAATAGAAAGAGAGAGAGAGAGAGAGAGAGAGAGAGAGAGACCTTATGTAAAACAAGTGTACATTTATTTTATTATGATATTTTGGGCTGTATAATAAAAACAATATATTTATGTATATATTATGTGAATTTATACATAATACATACAAGAATATATAATATGCATATCTAAAAAAAAAAAAAAAAAAAAAAAAAAAAAGTTAAAAAGAAACCGACGTCCTTTGACATTTGTGACACTTGCTTTACATGTATTGTAAAGGTAGTATGTGTACTGATATCGGTTATTGATATTTTAAAAGAACATTTAAAGCGGCTCCACTTTGTACTTTATATCTCTTTCTCGTTCGTTGTGTCTTTTAGAAATTTATACTTTACATCTGAATAAAAATAAGAAGATCAAAATCAAAAGCATTTTGCTAGTCATGGAAAGAGAGAGAGAGAGAGAGAGAGAGAGAGAGAGAGAGAGAGAGAGAAAGCAAAACGTTGTTTTGAAAACTTTTTTAATGTTCGTACTTTTAAATAAGATGAGTTTTATAATTTACCCTTTCCTTCTCTCTCTCTCTCTCTCTCTCTCTTCTTTTTTTTATGCTAACTTGTTCTCCTACTTTAATTTGACCCTTTACTTCTTTTAGCAAGTTTCATTAATACTTAATTTAAGTTGACAGAATAGGAATGAAACTATATAATAAAAATATATTATTTCAATAAATTTAACACATTATTATTTTCTTGTATATTTAGCTGTATAAGTTGTCCAAAATAATAGCAATCTTCATTATTTCGAGTACACATTTTTAGGGCATATATAATATATATATATATATATATATATATATATATATATATATATATATATATATATATATATATATATATACAGAGTATATATATAATTATAATATATAAATTTAACCTATGCTTAAAAAAAGACATACATACTATGTAGTACCATTTCTTTAATTACATAAACAGAATGAAATGTATTTTAATAATTTTCTACGGCTTCCAGTTTTACTCTTACAAAAAGTTCGTAATACAACATCATAATAAGAAGAAAAAAAACTGCAATCTTTTTATATAATTTCTTAATATAAAGTGTAACTTTTTTTTTTTTTTTTTTTTTTTGAAATGTCATTCAACATTTTTACCAATTGTGACTAATCAAAATAATACTACGTAATAATACTTGTATAATTTATGGAAATATTGACTGTAAGATTATATTTAATACAATGTTAGTCAAATTGTGTTATGTTCCATAAAATGTGGTTATGGAACCTTTTTCTTTTTTTCTCTATTTTTTAGCAATGTCAAAACTGACTTTCTTTTGATTGACTATCAATGAAAAACAAATCGAGGTGTGTCTTATTATTTTTATTATTTCAAATATTTCTTTCTTGTTGACGAATCCTTTACAGTATCTTCTTACAGAAATCTTGCACGCATTCATATTTATATTTCTATATTTGATATAAAAATCCAAGGTCCCACCTCCTGCTGATACCATTACATATTTTTCTAATGTAATAAAGCATGACTAACTTAATTGATTTAACGGAATCGCTTATTATGAAAACAATCAATCAAAACAAGATGTTATAGTATTTTTATGTAATATTATTTCAAAATTTAATATTTATTGATTTTTAACTTTTAAAATAAAATAGGTACAAAGAAATTCTTAATTTTATAAAAACAAAATCCCTAAAATAAATCTAATATATCATAATGCGTATCAACTTTCAATTTGAAATAGGTACCAGATGTTTTAGGCCAAGGAATGTATATATTTATTATTATTATTATTATTTTTATTTGGGAGTCGACACCATATAGCTTTTAAATTGTAGTAAATACGTAGTATTAAAGAAGGTAAAGTAAGCAAGAGAGTGAGCAGCCAAATCAAGGGGGTAATACACTTACTTTCTATTTAGTGACGTGCTTGCCTAAACTAAAATCTACTACAAACTTTTAGCCCCAAGGTGATAATATTTGGAGGGGCGTGGCACATGTTTTCATCTTATATTATGACGTCACAAAGAATATTTCTTTTTCTTTTATTTTCAAAGTCATCTAAGATAGATCATCAACAAACACACATAGAGAGAGAGATTTTTTTTTAACCGTGACAAAATCTTATTGCAAAAATCTTTTTAAGTCATAGCTTATTTTCAACTCACCAACTTTTTTTTATATATATATATTTATCTTTGATATATGTATAGATAAATATCTTATAAAACTTATTATACACATGTCTTGGATATATTAAATTAACTGTCACCAAATGTGTGAAATGTTATCATAATATTATTAGTGACATTTTTTTTTTTTTTTTTTTTTTTTTGCTATTCATATCAAACTGTGTAATATTATATTTAATCAAATACACATAACAAAAAAAAAAGGACAAAAACTACCATGTTCTGTAAGACTAATATGTCAAAAAATATTTTAGTATAAAAATGTAATATTTTGATAGTTGATATATTTTTGATGATCAAATACTATATGACTAAATGATGAATATATTAATTAGATTTTCTTATTCAAGATATTAATGTCGTCCTGTTAATCCATAAAACTTACAAAAAAATCGTTCTTTAAAGATATTTCTATACTATTAGCAGTATTAGCCCTGAAATATAGCAACTATAGATGGGAAAGATTTCATATGTTTTTTTTTTGAAATTCAAGTAAAAAAAAAACGTCAAATAAATTCAACATTGAAATATGAGATAAATATAGACAGCTAATTATAGTAAGCCATGCAAGTAGAAAATAATTTAAACTTCAACTCTTGATCATTTCATTGACTCTAATTATCATATTATTATGACATTATTGAGATATATCTCCAGTACATGACAGCTTTGTTAAACGATAATTAGTTTTCTAATGGAGCTGCATGAGAATATTATTTTAGCTATATGTCCATATACATATATACTTTAATAATCGATATAATGGTTCCATACTTAACGATAATATATTATTACATTAATTATTTGTACTGAATACATACATACATACACAAGCAAACATTAAATGCACTGAGAATCAGACTGAGAATTGTAATGAACATGTTTGCTTTAGTTTTGCTTACTCATGTGTACGCAATTTGAAGGTATTTGTTAATGCTGGAGCGGACAATGTTATTTCACTTAAAATTAATAAATAAGTATATTCAATAATAAATAATAGTATAAATTTATTAAGTGCTTATTATTAAAGAATAGATTAATTACTGCCAATTTTAATGCATACTTATATTTAGAAAACTATTTTTAGTATTTCAGGATTGAAACACCACTGCAAAATTCTACTGTAGACCATATAGTTAAAGTCAAACAACAAGCCCAGTAATGGCCTGTTTTAAACTACGCCTGATATAAGACCCACGGATAAAGGGCCCTCGGATAGAAGGCCCTATACCTGTGTAGTGGCGAAGAAATGTCTTTTATCCAAGAATCTTTTCTCCGTGGTAAGGACCCTTGGACTTGGAAATACCAACTATTCTCACCAAAACCACTGAAAACCTCACTCAAATAACATGCGGTTAAATGTCAATCGTGACCTCTCAACAAAAAAGTTATTAAGAAATCGATTGAGAATACGCGGTATTTTCTAGAGATTTAGTCCGTAGGCCTTCTATCTGTATACGATTCATTCATACACAGCAATATGTTAACATTATACACTAAATTTGATTGTGTGATTCATGCAATCACATTTATTGTACAGTATGTATACTAAAAAATTGAATTCAATTGGTTTATGGACTTACAATGCAATCATATGGAAATTTCAGTTGGAACAAAACTCCATTTAAATACTATGTTATTTCCATTTGCCAACAATAGAATTCAATATTTTATTAAAAACACTGAAACACTGGTTGAAAATATTGAACCATATCAACATAACTTTATACAATTTATAACAATATTTTTGTGTGTCATTTTTCAAAGATAAATAAAATTGTTATAATAAATTTTACTTAGTGTATTTATTTTTATTATTATTTTTACATACATACATACATATCATGACGCCATAATCCCTTTCGGGGTAGGCCAGGATGAATCCTTTCTAGTAAGAGGGCTTACAATGATCTGTAGCTTAGCAGACCACAGGCTCTACCCTTAATACCACACTCCTCTGGGCTCCTAATACCAGACTTGTGCAGCTCGGACCACCAAATCTTACGACGGCAGCACTCACCACTATGGAAGAGAGGTGGTCAAACTGCCTGGTCAACCTACGCATTGCAGCGGAAACGTACACATTGAAACACACTGACTGCTTCTGTTTACTCAAAATGCGGAAAAGGAAGTGCCGGGAGAGGAAACCACGTGACGGTAAAAATGGGAGAAAACTTGATGCCAGCAGCAAGCTAACCTGGAGTTACCTCCCACTTTTACCATCACGTGGTTTCCTCTTCCGGTCACTTCCTTTTCCGCATTTTGAGTAATCAGAAACAGTCACTGAAACTTCACCGTTCTAACCACCGCTCTTACAAGCGGTAAATAATGGCTGGACCGACCCTTTTATGTTATATAATATTGTTACCACAATCCTGACATATATACATACACGAATAATAATGCATTCATTACGTTATATAATAATACATACCTCTGATTGCAGTAAGATGCAGTTTTGCTTATAAGATATTAAATAAAAACAAGATTCCTCTCGCTCTCTCTACAATATATATGTATGTATGTATGTATACATATAATCAGCTACTGTGCACCGCTTGTTTTGGTAATTTAATCAGTCTGCATTATTGCTATAGCTTGCATGTAATGCGTATTAATATTACATTGATTTCATCACCTTTTTTTTTCTCTCTATATATAGTTGTTCTCCATTACATTATACAATACAATAAAGATTCTTTCTTAATGATCTCCTATTAATCTTATTATTATTATTTGAATGAATCAAAGAGTATAGTTAATACAATAAAAAAATATCTACATTCAAATGAATATAAAAACCGTGATTTAAAATGTGCCATACAACACCTTTAAAATTGCCACACATTATATGACCTTTTCTATCAACTAGCTATATTGGTGTTCCATTTAAGGAATGTATTATCATCTACCATTATAATATGAAAGAAATAAAATTTTAGGTTTTAGGCAGTTAAATTTTTGTTGTGAATATTATTTTCTTATACATTATACATAAAAAAGGTTATTTAAGATTTTACAATATCAATGTAAAAATTTTGAGCATGTTTTTTTAACAAACATTTACCAATGAAGATTTGCTTGTCTAGTAATATGAAAATTTAAGAATTTTAACACAAAAAAACAAAAACTTCGGCTCTTTAAGAAGGATAAAGAGAGATAGTGTGTGTGTGTGTGTGTGTGTGTGTGTGTGTGTGTGTGTGTGTGTGTGTGTGTGTGTGTGTGTGTGTGTGTGTGTGTGTGTGTGTGTGTGTGTGTGTGAGAGAGAGAGAGAGAGAGAGAGAGAGAGAGAGAGAGAGAGAGAGAGAGAGAGAATGTTAAAACAAACACATTTGTTTGACTTTTTTTCTACGTAACTCGTTCTATAAATCTGTAAAAGGTTTTAGCGCTAGTAAAAAAATTATAACTTCGAAATGAATGATGAACTATACAAACTATTAAGAGTAAAAAAAAAATATATAAATATATTTTTTAGTGTTTAAAATGATTTATGAAATGATTCATAATTGCGTGTAAATTGTGTTCAATTATGAATGATAGCAATTTAAAATACATTAAGGAAGGATGATAAAATGATTACGTATTTATAAACTATCTTTTACTATATACATATAAAAATAATAAATAAGGTAGAAAGAAAAAGTTCAATGAACTGATTTTTACTGAAGTTATAATTGTATAAATTTAAAAATATATAAAAATATATCATTTTTTGTTACTGATAATATAGCTTATTTTCAAAATTGATGGTTTATAATTTTTTAATTGTGTCGGAGAAATTTATTTTATTCTCTCTTCTAATTATAAGAATTAAAATTTTAGGAAGAAGAGAGATTTCCATTTCAATGATAGGCCTATTACGTATATCTGTGCCGCTGAAATGCTTATTGGAATGAAAAATTTATTATTATTTTTCTTATATTATTTTACAAGTAAAATGTTATCTTATAAATTGTACAGTTCGTAATACTTTATTATCACGCGTTTACATTGTTAAAGTTTATTTTAATAAGTAAATTAATACGACAAAAAATCAACAATTGAGTTCTAATTATGAAGAGATATTGAAGAAACAATTAAAGTTAACACCTGCAAATTACACCGGTATAAAAAGTTATAATTAAACTTAAGCATCTAAATACCATATAATTGGTAAAAAAAATATATATATATTTATGAAGCATCAGCAACCACAAATTTGCACTTTCAATAGCACCTAACTTTATTTATTATTTTGAGATAACACTTTGTGATAAACTTTTGAAAATTACGTAGTTAATTAATTTTAAACTTTGAACAATATATATATATATATATATATATATATATATATATCGTGTTTTACAACAAAAATCAATTTGTCTTTATCATTTTTGATTAAATTTTATTATGAAATTGATATATTTTTATATCTTTTTATATATAAGTCTAAACTCACGATTTGTGATATAATAATATAAATTATGTCAATGGAAATATTTATATAATAAATGTAAATTAAACTATATATATATATATATATATATATATATATATATATATATATATATATATATATATATATATATATATATATTATATATATATATGTATGTATGTATATATGTATGTATACTGTATATTGGTTCACCTTGTTATTTGATCATCGCTGAGAAAATATGTGAAGGATGCAGCTTCAAAGAAGTAGAATTTTTATACTCTTACAACTTCAATGCTTTTTTTTTTTTTTTTTTTCTTAATGTGACCCGTTTTTGTCACTACTTCATTAGTTTAGCTTTCTTATACTGCCGCAAGTTAAGTTTCGAGAAGCTCAATTGATCTGTCTTCTTAATGGACAACACCAATAAAAATTAAGAAATCGTATTTTTCTTGTTTATAATATTGATATCACTTTTTAAAATAATATAAAGTAGATATTTTTTTTTTAGAGTGGGGAAATGTCCTAATAAAACATAGAAAACAAATGTTTTAGATACAGCCCACCAAAGCTGCTGTTCAAAGAACAAAAAAAAAAAAAAAAAAAAAAAAAAAAAAAAAAAAAAAAAAAAAAAAAAAAAGGGAAGAGGTTCACAAATTTATGGATCAGCATTTTTTTTTATACATACGTATAAAGTTGAGAGAAGATTTGTTACTATTGTAAGAATGTCACGGTGTGATTTAGAATCTACCTATGTTTTTAGTATAGAGAAAGAAAATAAATTAAAAAGTCCACTACAATCTTGTAGGCAAATTTTAATTCATAAAAAAACTTGAATTAAATAAAAAAAAAATTGTATAGGTTTATTAGAATAATTTGTTTTGCTGTATAAAAAATTTGTTTAGTTAATAAATGGTTCAATTGTTTTTTTATAACATTAATAACATATTGATATTTATTTGTGTAGAAACATAAAAAAATGTAATAAAATGAATGCAAATGAGTTAGAAATGAAATTTTATTGTGTCGTACGATCAGTCGGTGCACAGGTTTCACGTAAAACCACTTCTCTACATACTGTACTTACAACTTTCAATGTGAAGTACGTTCTACAGATTAAAAAAAAAAAAAAAAAAAATGAAAAGAGATTTTTTTTTATTTCGTCCAAAGTTTAAATAAAAAAAATTGAAAGCGTAGCTTTGGATTATGTTACTGGAAGTACGTACAGATACTATGGCGTAAAATTTTACTTTATTGCCTTCTTTATTGAAATATCACGTATTTGAAACATGAAGTCTTCATATGAATGCATTGTGTTGATATTAAGCAATAGAATAAAATTTTACATCGCAGTGTCTGTACAAACCATTAAAATATTCTCTCTCTCTCTCTCTCTCGCTCTCTCTCTCTCTCTCTCTCTCTCTCTCTCTCTCTCTCTCTCTCTCTCTCTCTCTCTCTCTCTCTCTCCCTCTCTCTGTTTTCTTGCAAATTTTGAAGTGAATTTTATACATTTCGCAGCATTAGTGATCCATTGGGATTAAATTTTAAAAAATAGGAGGATCTTACTGGCTTTACATATAAACCGGAAGTTGTTCAGTTCAAGAAAGAAGGGTATATTTACGATTTTGTTTGGGATTGGAGTTATTATGCATGGAATATAAGTTTCCTTACTAATATTGTATAAAAATACATAAAATATAGATTTCTATAGCTATACAGTACTCTTTTTTTTTTTTTTTTTTTTTTTTTTTTTTTTTTTAACCAAAGATATCATTGAAGCTTCTATTCAAAAATACTATGATTTAATTGTTGAAAATTTACAAACTTTTTATTTTAAATTAAAAATAAAATTCTTTATAGGTTTCAGTATTACGTAAAATATTACAGACTGAGAATTTAAGATTTTTTTTTATAACTTATTTCCAAAACTAATTTTCTTTAATATAAATTTCTTTTTGAAATATATAATTATGTATACTATTGTTTAGTTTTTTTAAAAAAATTATATAAAAATATTTACAACTTAATAATTTATATCTTTTATATAATAATAACAATAGAAATTTTCTGAAAATAGGCATGCCGAGTATTATAATGTATTAGGTTGACTTGGTTATGCTACATAATACCTCTCACTTTTTAGTTATATAAAATACTCGATCAATATATTAAGTAAAAACCGAGTAGGTTGACTTGTCCATCAATGGTAATCTTATAACTGACTAACTACGTCTTGTCTCCAATTTAATTACGATGACTGTGACCTATTGACTATCTAACCAACTTACTCAGCATATATGAAGGAAGATTATAGTATAATAAAAATCGATACGAATATATGAATAATTCGGTAAATCATATCAAGGTCTTTAATTAGGAATGACCCAATTTTTCTTGAAATCAAAACAACACATAGGATATATTTTTTAACGAGATCGATTTTTGATATAGATATATTAGTATTTTAGATATAAATAACAAATAATCCTTCATATGTCATTATATATCAAGGAATCTTTAAGTATTGTCAGTTTAAATTATTTCCATGCAGGTTTGTAATTGCAAAGTAACTGAAATAATAACTGTGTAATTTTGAAGTTTATGGCTCTGCAAAAATTATGAAAATAAGTATATATACAGTACAATAAAGAAAGAAAACAACAAGTAAAATGGTAAAAACAACACTAATAGTAATAATACGTAAATCGTGAGAGATCATGATACAGTATAACAATTACAGTGCTCTAGATATTTCAAAAAAACATGTTTGTGTCAAAATATCTACAAACATAAATTTGTTATTTTTTATAATGAAAAACATATTTCAATTAAAGTGTTTCTTATACTTATCGATAATTATCAATAAAAATAAGTTATTACGAAATCTATACTGTCACTTTCATACCAAACACAATGTCTATTGTCTAGCAACAATTTATTACTCTACAATTTTTTTTATTTACTCTTAAAAAATTTTGTCGTGATGTAATTGAAATTTAATAAACACTTACAAAAATATCACAATGATTTAAAGCCCTTGTCAACTTACTTTTTTATTATATAGAATACTAGATTAATAATTTAATTACCATACCTTAGTATCCATGAATTAGACACCAACACGTTGATTTTGTATTTATTTTCATTTTGACTGTTATATCACGTATCTGACGTCACAATGTACCTATGGGGTCGTGATAGGGGTAAAGAACTTGAAGGTGAAGCTTAAAGTTATCACGTGACCAGAGCGGTGACTGTGATTGGCGGCGGTACATTGTGACGTCAGATATGTGATATAACAGTCAAAATGAGAATAAATACAAAATCAACGTGATGGTGTGTAATTCATGGATAATAAGGTATGGTAATTATCAATCTAGTATTCTATATAATAAAAAGGTAAGTTGACAAGGGCGTTAGAACATAATATTCTATTGAACAGTTTTTTTTTATATATATATTTTTTCATCTTAAAAGTTTTTATGTTCACAAATATTGTACCACTTGCAAAAATTATAAAATTTTGAAAGTGAAAAAAATATTTTTGAACAAGATTGTTCACAGGTATAAAACATTTTCACATCAGTTAAAACTTTAAGGGAATCATCAATTATATAAATTTGATTTATTGTGACTTTTGAAGCTTTTCGCCCATAAGGCGCCACTTTTTATCATAACTTGTTTGTTTCGATGAAGGATTGGGAGTCTTAAACTTGTAAATTTTATCATTGAAAAATAAACTGACATTAAAATATACAGATACATTGTTTTCAGATTAATATAAAAAGACCTTTAAGTTTTTCTTCAATAGTAATAATAATAATAATTTCTTCAATAATAATAAGAATGAGAATACTTTTAGTATAAAGATAAACTAATGTATAAAATTCATCGTAAGTTTGAAGTTGTTTTATGAATGTTTTATCATATGATATTATTCTACCTTATTTGTCTATATACTTGAGAATATATTTTTGGTTGTATGTTTTAATATTATTAAGTCTTACAAAGACCAGACATAAAGAAAAAAACTGAAAGAAGATTGAAAGAAGAAATAGTATTTGCTGATGGAAAACAAACATCGTTTGTAAGAATGACTATTTCAACTTAACCAACTTTCCTAGTAAACAGTTCTCCTTACCTCAACAAAATTAGATAATCAAAAAGTTTTTTTTTCTTTTCTATATACGATAAAACTAAATTAAAACTTTTTCTTTTACTCCGTATAAGCCAGTAATCAGTAATTAAAAAGAGAGCAATATATTTTTAATATGGTACTAAAATGAATAGACATACAATTCTGGATGTTTAAATAACCAATGTAAAATTTATTATTTCTTTGTTTTTGTTCGTTAAATAAAAGGTGTTTGAAATAATCATAAAAAATTGTATTTTTATTAGATAATTGGGAACTGCAAGCAAAAATAATATAATTTCTGCTATGGGTCACAATCTCTCTCTCTCTCTCTCTCTCTCTCTCTCTCTCTCTCTCTCTCTCTCTCTCTCTCTCTCTCTCTCTCTCTCTCGTTTTTAATTGCTAACTAATGACAATAAACACATGCAATACAAACGAGCTACGTAATATTACGTAGCCTGCCTGTGCCTGTAATAAAATCTACCACTTGACTATTTTTTATTTATTAATACAGTTGATATACAAGGAAAATAACCTAATTATTTAATGATTAATATAAAACCTTCAAAATGCCCAGTCTTTGCCCATGAGAAAAAAAGATACGAAACACATACGTACGTCAGCGATGACGTATGTTCAATAGTTCCTCATTAAACAGGGTAAATCACTTAACAATTTTGCATGTTATAATAGTTCAATAAAAATAACTGACATTTTTGTTATTTACTGTATCATGAAACATTATATTCACTTTCTCTCATAATATATTTATTTATTATTATTATTATTTTTTTTTCAAAAATTTCTTTTTTATATTATACAGTATATTTATAAAGCTACATTTTATAATGTTTATAAATAACCTTTAGGGTATACACTTAAAGTAATTAACATTTAACTATATCACACTTATAGCTAAAGTGTCTAAAAAAATTTAAAAAAACCTATATAATATATGAAATGTTGTAATCCAAATATTCCATTTTTTTTTTCCTTCCTTTTATTTTACGAAGTACAATTCTGGAAAAAATAAGGTATATTTCAGAAAAATCAAAAAGAAAGAAAGAAAAATAAAAGAAAAAACACTATACTACTACTTGGCTTTAGCATAATGTCAGAATAACATTTTTGACAAACTGGCTATTCAAGTTCTGTATAATATATTAATATACGTATACTCTCTTACTTTTATAATAATATATTAGTTTTAGCTCTAAATTTAATACAGTTTTTTATATATGTATACAGGATACTTTTTTTTTTTTTTTTTTTTTTTAATCTTTAAAACATATTTTTAGTTGACACAATTTTGACCTATATGTAAATAAATTTCAAAATCATTTTGTAAAATTTTATGAATTTGTTTTAATGATGCTTGTATAGTATAATATAAAAAATATGTAAAAATGTCCATGACCTTCCTTTACTTAAAAAAAAAAAAATCTCTCCTTCTTAAAAATTTGTTAAGTTGTTTTGATCGTCACAGTGTATTTTTTTTATATATTTTTTTTTAACATCTACGCCCAATTCGCCACATTTTTGCTATTTTATATACATAATAATCTGGCGTCATAGTTCATAATATATAACGTGGTTTTTGCTATAGTTTGCTTCAACCTTTATTGGCGCCTGAAAGACTGGCTTAAAGTAGTGAAAGTGTTACTTCTATCGATATAGTTCTTATAATGCATGCATACTCACTCACGTATGATAGTAAAACATATATGGTGACATATCATACCTTAGAGCCTATTCTCACACAAATAATTATTACTATCATTATTATTTAAAACTATTTACAATATAATTTATTTTCTCTTATATAATAACCATTTGATTTTTTTTAAATTAAAAAGTAATTTTTTTTACATAAATAAGTAATTATTATAATTATTTAATTGGCAATGTATATTTATCAGATAATAATATACAAGAGCATTATATATAAATTTGCATGTTGTTTTATGTACTATTTGTATAATTATTATTTATTTAAAATATAAATTATTTAATTAAATATTATGTAATACAGTATAACTAAATCTGGACATTTTTCTCTTTATATATTTGCATTTTTCCTCTGTGTTACAGTTTTAATAAATATCCTAATAATTATATTTTAATGATTATTATTTTTATTTTTGCAATATTAAAAAAAAAAGTTACGTGGTAATTAATCTACATAAAATTCTCAGAAATGGTCAGCACGATTAATTTAATTTTACATTAAAGGTTATTTCCTCTTACATAAGCTAGATATTAACTATAATATGTACATAATTTATTTAACTTCAAATCTATAATTTTATTAAGGAAAAAATATTACTCTAGATATTAAAAGTTTCATTCATGTAATAATTGACCAATTATGGAAATATGTTCATCACTTTTTTATTTAGTATAGTAAGTAAAGAAGTAAGAGTATATACTCTCGCTCGCTCACGTATATACATTCATAATACAAACACACACGCATATTATATCATATTGTATAATAATACCTTCTATAAAACTTAATACTACATTATAATATGTTATGATAAAATTGCATAATTCATTTGCAAAGCAATATTATATACCAGGAAGTTATTGTATTCACTTTTTTTTTTCTAATGAATTGCTTTTTTTTTTTTTTTTTTATTTAGTTCATTTTTTTCATAAAAAATTTATTTTCATTTTTTAACTAATGTAGAAAAAGTTATCGCAAGATACTTTTATAAAAACATTAATGATAAATTTATGAGACAAATTTTATTTAAAGTAGTTTTTTGATACTGACCAGCTGTGATGTTGTTTATGTCAAAGTTTTGTGAGAGAGAGAGAGAGAGAGAAAGAAAGAGAGAGAGAGAGAGAGAGAGAGAGAGAGAGAGAGAGAGAGAGAGAGAGAAAGAGAGAGAGAGAGAGAGAGAGAGAGAGAGTAAGGGGGTTAGGTAGTGGGAAATTTGGTTCTTTGATAGAGAGAGAGAGAGTGAGTGAGAGAGAGAAAGAGAGAGAGAGAGAGAGAAAGAGAGAGAGAGACAGAGAGAGCACCGATAAAGAACCATGAATGCAAGGCAATTTACTAACATATGATATAAATCTTAAGGACATAATACATACTTATTATTCAACATTTTAAATTTAAATAATAATAAAATTTTAATTTAATTTAAATTTTACCCCACTATTTTATTATCCCCTATATAAATATATAATATAATATTTTTAACCAAAAAATTCCAATCAATTCCCCTTCCTAAAATACATTTTTTCCAGTGGTGATCAGAGAAAAAACCTCGACCTGTCCCCTTCCTCTGGCATAAACTTGAAATGAACAGCAAGAGCAATATTTGTGAGAGGTGTGTAAGGTGTGTACCTCTATATCTTGTAAAGAGAGAGAGAACAAAAAAAATTGAGAGGAGGTGGAGAAGGGAGACTATATAAGATTTCTCCGCTCCAGCAATTTAGCTCTTACTGAAAGTGAATTCTAACCAAAAGGGTTGTATTCTCAAAAGTAGTACTGTACTAGGTACTACTTGTCGAATGTGTGCAACATAAGAACATAAAGATATATATAATAAGTGCAACAAGTGAATTGTGATATCAAAAGAAGCACACATATATGTGTGTTTTTATGTGTTAGAAAAAAAAAGTGCTGTTTTTTTAAATTAAAACTGGGAGCTCAATAAAAATTATTATTTTAATTTTTATTTATTAATTTATACGTCTAATGATGGCGTTATTCAAGGTAATGTATTTTATTTGTTTATTATAATTATGTATTTTTGTGCTTTGTCATTTCATTAATTTACCTTTTTTGTGGTTCTGTTTGCAATAAAAGTAAAAACAAAACAATTTGTAATTTTTTACATAAAAAAATAACTTAAAACCATATTTTATGTAACAATAATTGTTATTTAAGGATAGTTATTATTAAGAAAATATAACTTCTTAACTTTTCCATGCAACTTTTTTCCCTTTAAGTACTATACTAAAATTAAACATAATCAATTTTGAAGTTATGACTAAAGGAGCATGTTTAAATTATCGTGACCAGAATAGTGTCACTTGTCGTGTATCATATTTTATTATTTTTATTATTTCCTTCATCACTATTGATACAGTTTAGCATGACAAAGGATTTTACCTCAATAGATGTGTCAATTTTATAAAGTGTTATCAACAAACAGGAACTCATACATTCAATATGAGTGACACAAGGATATATATATATATTTTTTTTTTACATCTTTATAATTGCTTCATGTAACTGATTAAAACCTATCAATCAATATGTTTAGTAATAACATAAATATTTTATGAAAATCTTTTTAAACATTGTATCTATGATTTGACATGACATGAAGTTGATATTTTTTTTCTTGTATTTTTTACTCTAATAAAAAATAATTTTATATGACTATTATTAAAAAAGGGATAGTTTTTTTTTTTCATGGTTTTGTTTCTACTTATTACATTACGTCTCTTACGTAGTTGTGTAATGTCAATTTAATAATTTTTTGTTTATTCTAATTACATTTCAATATGAAGAACTAACTTGATTCATTGTACTCAATGTTCGTAAAATTTTACTAAGTAATTCTATGTTTGATTTAGTATCATTTTTAAGTGAACCTATATGTGTATAAAAATTTTATAATATTTGAGAATGTTTAATAAGTTTAAATAAAATTTTCAGATAGCTGCTCTTGCTGTCTTGCTGGTTACTGTGATAGCCAAGCCTGAGAGCCAAGATGATAAGGTAATAAAAACTATAGACAAGATGCAAAGTATGTATGTGTGTATGTCAGTCATTCTAATTAGACTACAATCCACTTTCTCACTAATGTTATCACATTGATCAAAATCACGGCATGCGCGCGCCACAAGCTATCTTACTGCCAGCCTAATATAATAATAATATAATCTTGAAAGTTGAATGATTCATAAATTCGTCACGCCCATTACTTTTTTTTTCTTCACTCTTTTCTTTTTTGCAAAAAAAAAAAAAAAAAAAAAAACTCTTGCTTTCAAACTAAAGTAATTAATTATTTTTTTGATTCAAATTTATCTAAAAATTTGTATTTTATTATAATTCTCTCTCTCTCTCTCTCTCTCTCTCTCTCTCTCTCTCTCTATAACTTCTACCTTCTACCTTTTCTTTTTATATATGAGGTACAGTAGCAGAGCAGCACCAACGTAATGAAAGCTTTTATAAATAATAACTCTATTTTAATAATACCTAATCCTTCAAAAACACACACGCATTAAAATAAAGCTTAATGTGTTGTTACTTAAATTTTTACATACTATAATATTACTTAACAGGTTTTTTTTCTTACACATTAAAATATTTAAAATTCCTTTATAGTGAGAAATTAAGAAAATTATGTTTTTATATTTAAATTAGTAACTTTTTTTTTTATTAGTAGTATATTTTAATTTATCTTATAATATTTTATGTTAAGAAAAAAAAATGTTCTACATCTTTTCCTTATATGACTTTACCATAATATAACTAATACTTTTTCTACTCTGCTTTAATATAATGCTATGTGGGCCATTATGCCTTAAGGTATTTTTCAAACATCTTTTCTCTCTTACTCAAGTATATATAGTGGCTGGCCAGGCTATATAACTTGGTTTGGTATATATATATATATATATATATATATATATATATATATATATATATATATATATATATATATATATATATATATATATATATATATATAAATAATATATATATATATATATAGGAACATCACTTCGACATAACCTGACTTGGGCAGAGTCAGCCCCGCCAAGACAAGCCACACACTTTACATCTAAACAGGGTCACCTTGCTGCTTTTCCTTGCACACACTCTTGAAAATAGCGTCTGTTCTCTGTACCACAGACGGACACAACAGACCAGCTGTGGTAATAACAGAGAAAAAAGCTTTTTTTTTTCAGTGGTAGCAGTATTTTTATTGGTTTAATTTGTATTTTATATCAATGCGTCAAAGTTAAAACTTTCATTACGTTATTCTCTCTCTTTATCTCTTTCTCTCTCCTCACCTTTACCTTGCTCTTAATCAAAATCTCTTATAGCCAAAAGAAAAAAAAATGTAAAAAAAAAAAACAGGGAGGAGCCAACAAGTTTAAACTCTCACTTCCTTAAGTGCGAAAAAAAAATTAATTTAACTACCATAAAATATATATTAACATATTCTAAAAATAATTTTAATATAAATAATCTATTTTGTAAGAAAATGAAATGAAAAGTTCATTATACAATGTTAACACTAAGTTTCTCATTCAATAATTAATTTATTTTATAATAATATCATTGTTATAGATATATAACACAAACTTTCACTCTCATTTCAATAATTTAAATTAAAGATTAACATTTTGTGACATTTTGTAATGCTAAACTTCCTTCTCGTTTAACAAATGATTTTTTATTTTCTGTCAAATAATATTTCATTTTCAAATAACAAAAGATTCATTTTGTTTATTAAAAAAATTTATAAATCGCGTCTCTCTCTCTCTCTCTCTCTCTCTCTCTCTCTCTCTCTCTCTCTCTTCATTTACACTTTATAAGAAATCTTGATTTAAAATGACTAGAACTGTTTTTATTTTTATTAAAATGTTAAAAATATGTTTTAATTCTTTCGCTTTTAAAGGATTACGTAATCTTAAAAATACAAATAAAATTTATGTAAAGCTGCTTACAAAACAAAATAAACGAAAATTTTAAGTTTTTTTTTTTCAAGAGAAAGAGAGAGAGAGAGAGATTTAAATATTAGCAGCTACATTTCTTAAAAATTTAATATAAACTAAATCAAAATCAATACCTGTATTCACGATTAGATAATTATTACCATAAAATATTTTATTAAAGAAAGTTATATAAGATATACAATGTAATTAATACGAAAGAAAAAGTCAGTCTTTGAGTTGATAATAATTGACATATAATGTAGAATGTAAGTGACATACGAGTGATGTAATTGCACATACATAGCGACCTTGATCTATTTCTATATTAACTTTATCATTTATTCCTGTGTGTTTGTTGTTCTAATATCATGCTGACTCATGGATTATAATGATCTTCATTTTTTTTTTTTTTTTTTGTTAATGTACTTCAAATAACAATGAAATAATTTAGGTATAAGCTATAACAAATCTCCTATAGGTATGTACACACGGTAAAATATTTTAACATTTAAATTCAGCGCAAATTTTTCTCATAAGAATGTCATTGATTATTTAGCGCGAGTTTTTGAATGTTATAGAAAATATTATCACAATCGTGTGTACAAATTTCAAATATTCCTTCTTATGACTTTAGTTAGCCAAATAAATGTGCTTTTCTTTATCTACTTCTTTTACAATGCTTGTACTCTACGTATAAATACTTTTTGTGAATGGAACGAATCACAATTTTATGCTATAATTAAAATATTATTTAATAACGTATATTTTAAATATAAAGGTAAGTTTAAATCAAAGTATAAAATATAGAAAAGGAAATTGAAATTTAATATGATCAATTCAACCTAAAATATATAAACATACATGATATTGCTTGTTGATTTAAATGTTGATGCATGTTAATTTTACTCTCGATAAAACGAAACAAGTCATGAAACAATAAAGTAAAATGTTCATCACAAAATAAAAGTATAAATTGTTATCAAACTATACTCAATCATGATAGAATAGGTGGAAATAAAAAATACTGTTATATCTATAAAATTTAATTATTTTATATTTTACACAAGTCACTTTCACTGAATACAGTTGATACCTCTTATATGTAAATTTACAATCTTGATAATAACTTATATAAAAAAATCAAATTTAAATATATATTAATAAAAAAAATGTATATATAACATGTATTATGGTCCCTCCTCTATAACTTTTAATCAATTAAATATGTTGGCAGATATTCTGTAGGTAGCTAAGAAAGACTTGTGAAGGGAAAGAAAGAAAAAAAAAAAAAAAAAAAAAGCAGTAGCGGTAGCAATGAACGTTTTGTAGGACGTCAATCATTCATTCACTCACTAAACTAAAATGCTACCGTCTTGTTGATTTGCAGGCCTCACAACCGTACGAGTTTGAATACGCAGTATCCGTGGGCGCGACTCCTCATTCCGGAGGTAGCAGCCAGCAGGGACACGCCGAGGCTCGCGTGGGTGACCATTCTATTGGAAATTACTTCGTGCAGCTGCCAGAACAAGGAGCAGCCAGCAAAGTTAGCTACACTACAGATCTGTGGGGATTCCACCCTGTAGTTCAATACTCTAACAATAACCAACATTCATCATCATCAGCAAAGTTTGCTTATGGAGATAGAGCTGTTTCTGCTATTTCTAACCCTGGTTCTCCTCAAAACTTACCTGTATCCATCGACTCCGCAGCTAAGGTTGCTAATTTTGATATTTCTGAAACTTTGCAACACATTCAAGCTGCAGGAAACCCACCTATTCCAGGACACCTTGCAAAGGAGATTTCTAAGGCTCAACATAACTTGGCTGTAGCCCAGGGAGTTAAGTCTCCAGGTGGTGCTGCTGTACCTGTTGCTCATTACGCTCCTCAAGCTGTCCCTGTAGCTCAGGTAGCTCAGGTAGCACAGGTAGCTCAGGTAGCTCCTGTAGCCGTTGCCACAGCAGCTCCATATGCTCATGTTTCTCCTGTAGCTCAATACGCTCCTGCTGTCGCAGTGCCCCAACAACACTTTGTCCACCAGCCTGTGCAATACGCATCCCCTGCACCCCTGTATGCTCAACAAAACTTTGATATCGTTGAGCACCACAGACAAGTAAAGCCCATTGTTGTCGCTGAGTTCAACAGCAACAACCATGTGCTGGCCAACCAGCAGCACGTGTCTGTTACCCCCAGCCCTCTGGTAGTATCCACCACCCCTGCTCCCTACGTATCATACGCCTCCCCAACTCCTGCTCCTATTTTCGTCTCTAGCCCACGTCCAGTTGTGACACCTACTGGTGGATTCTTCGCCTCTACTCTGCGCCCTCAAGCTTACTCTGTCACCCCTGCACCTGCTGTTGTTCATCATCATGAGCCCCAATTCTTAAGCAGCACACCTCAACCTTTCGTTGTAAATGCCGCTGACATTCATCATCATCA
The DNA here is from genome assembly GCA_949318235.1 of Ecdyonurus torrentis. Taxonomy (NCBI): domain Eukaryota; kingdom Metazoa; phylum Arthropoda; class Insecta; order Ephemeroptera; family Heptageniidae; genus Ecdyonurus; species Ecdyonurus torrentis. Next base: position 2,818,813 of record OX439128.1, on the reverse strand, counting down.
TCAAAAGGAAGTCGTACTTGTTGACCGACCTGTTCCAGTGGAGGTCACCAAGTTTGTAGAGAAAGCAGTTCAAGTACCTGTTGAAGTTACAAAGTACGTTGACCGTCCAGTTGAGGTTACCAAGTTCGTTGACCGTCCCGTACAAGTTACCAAGTTTGTAGATCGTCCAGTTGAAGTTACCAAATATGTTGATCGTCCAGTTCAAGTTACCAAGTTCGTAGACAGACCTGTTGAAGTTACTAAGTATGTAGATAGACCAGTTCATGTTACCAAATACGTGGATCGTCCCGTAGAAGTTACCAAATATGTTGATCGTCCAGTTGAAGTTACCAAATTTGTTGATCGTCCAGTACAAGTTACTAAGTATGTTGATAGACCAGTTCAAGTTATTAAACATGTACCTGTTGAGAAGCCTGTTTATGTACCCGGACCTACTGTTGAGAAGCACGTTCCTGTCGCAGTAACCAAGTACGTTGATCGCCCAGTACCCCAACCTGTAGCAGTGCCATATGCCGTTCCACAGCCTGTACCTCACCCAGTGCCCGTACCACACCCAGTTCCTTATGCACAGTATGTTCTTAACGTACCTTACCAATATGGTGGTAATTATGGATACGGTAAAGTTGGAGGAGGTATTCGTAGCCAAGGAGGATCTTATGCTGATGCTGCTTACAAGTTGGACCAATGGAAGGCTGATCAGGCTCTTGCTATCAAGAGTGGATTCTCTGGTTTCCGTTCTGAAGCTCTGTTGAAATCTGGATACGGATATGGTGCTGGATACGGTGCAAGTTTCTCAGATGCTGGATACGCAGGTCGTGCTGGATACGCAGGTCGTGCTGGATACGCAGGTCGTTCTGAAAGCGCTGAGCTCCAGGGCTTCAAAGTAACCAAGACTTGCCTGCTGCCGATTATCTGCCACCACCAGGTCCTACTAAGGTCACCTTGACCGTAGAACCTCATGTACACAAGACCGAGCAAGGTCGTAAGCTGTGCATTGAATACGGAGGATTCAAACCTCCTCTTGTTCCTTCTCGTCTCTTATCAGAGGGAATTGAACAGGAAAATTGGTGAACATACGGAATACCCACTGTACCTTGATATATAGGACTGATTTTTATCCCTTTTTATTCTCCTAATCCTTTTTCCCTTCCCTTTGTACTTAATTGCAATTTATATATTTTAATTAAATAATATCGATATATTATCTATATCAAATGCATTATTAAAAATCAATATCACTAATCTTATGCCTACTATTTAGAATATAAATTGGATTATACTTTTTGGATCACTAATTAACTGCATTTAAATTTTGCAAAAAAGAAAAAAACAGAAAAATATTCCGTATTTTTTTATTATATATTGTTCAAGTCCTTAAATATCTTCTTTTTAATCTCTACTTTAATCATCTCATTTCTTTTTTTTATCTATATTTTCTATTATTTTCTGAAACTAACGAACTCCTAGTTTCTATCATGAAATCACATGTATTATAATCATGAACGATTGACATTTATTTTGTAGCTGTCTATGCGTAGTAATTAGATAATTATTATATTATATTCTGTATAAAAAAAATAATAATAAATTTTAAATATTTGTGATAATTTTGTAAAAACAACAATATGGTACACTTTATATATTCAAATTTGATATTTTATTGTGAATTTTTTATTTTACATATTATTATAATATGTAAATACATTGTATTCGAATTCTTTTATATGTAAAAAAAAATAAATATATTTAATAAATAAAATAAATCATTCTTTGGTATACAAAGTTTAATATAAAATATAGTATGTAGGAATATTTTGTAAATATGAGTTATAATAAAAAATTTATCAAATAATATAATCTTTTATTTACCTTTTTTTTTTTTTTGCTGTTAATATTATTGTCAATGGAATAAATACAGGAAAATAACTTTAATAGTATACGTTTAAGTATAAAGTTTGTATAGTTATTTGCATATATTATATATATATATATATATATATATATATATATATATATATATATATATATATATATATATATATATATATATACTTGCACTAAAATTTCAAAATTTCAAATTTTTTTTTATTTCATTTCTCTCTCCTACAATCAGTATACACATACAATGCATCTGCCAAGGTTCAGATCTACAAAACTATTTTCTTTTATATTTAAATTTACATTTAATTTAATATTATTATCGTTATGCATTTCTTTTTTATTTACTGATTTATTGAAACATTTGTTTAATATTTATTTTTCATGCGTAGACAATTTAAATATTGTCTACATTGATATTAGAAATTAAAAGCAGATCGTTTTTTTTATGACTAATGATGAAGAAGCAATTAATTAATAAATAATACATTATATACGATATTGCATGACAGAATAATAAAAAAAAAAATTAAAACTAATTTTGAAGGTCAAGTGTTACGGTTTTATAGGTTCATATTTATGCATCACTGCTTCGTTATACAATGAAAATGTCCCTTTAGTGTATATAAAATGTCACATATATGCTAAAATGCCCTTACATGTTTTGGAAATAAATAAAGACATGAATACAGAAAGTAGAGAGAGAGAGAGAGAGAGAGAGAGAGAGAGAGAGAGAGAGAGAGAGAGAGAGAGAGAGAGAGAGAGAAGCTAAACAAAGACGTCAAATAGTTAAGGGTAGAAAAAATCAGGTCACGTATTGATATAGATATTTTTTTGTACCGTTTTAGCTCTCATCCCCACCTGAGTGAGGTACAAAATTAAAAATATTTAAATAAGAAGTTACAGTATAAGCTTTTTTTTAAAGGTGCCAACAGCAACTAGATTCTGCGAATACGATTTGATTTGAAATTTTTTTATTTTAAAATATATTTCATCTGAAATGCTTTAACTGAAAAGATATTCTACCAAGAAAAATTGTATCCAATATCAGATTATATTTTATCGATAAAATGATGCTCTTTATAATATTACATCTCTATATAAATTCTAAAAGCATATTATATGCACGAGAAAATTTTCTTATTCAAAGTCTTTTCGTTAGACTGAAAGATTCTATATTATGCTAACTTCAAAAGAGAAAGAGAAGAATTTTTTATAAATATTATATATCTTGTATTTTATACTTGAATTGGTCTTATTTTTAACTTACATTTTTTTCCTTTATATTATTTTTAATAAATTTTTTTTTATTGTGTTTTATTAAAAATATTTAAAGTGACATATTAAATTTTAAAAGAATTTTATTTTAAAAAAATTGCAATATACTTTATGTTACATTTATGTAAAAAATTTGTTGCTAATATAAAAATGCAATAACCATGTCTTTTTTGTATTATAATCTCTATTAATTTGATTAAATGTGCAACTTTTTAGGATCAATAAATTTTATTTTGCTCAATATTAAATTATCAATGGTGATAATAGTAAAATGATATTTGAACTGGTATTTGTTCAGCACATAAAAATAATTTTCATATATTTCATAACAATTATCTTCCTTTTTGTGAGCATAATATTATATAAGTTTAGAACATAAACATTTTTAGAACGAGACAAAAGTAGTATGTTAATTTTCAGCTTTCTGTATAATTTATATTGAAAATAATTTAACAAAGAATATATCTCTGTATTATAATAATAATATACTGCGAAAATGTTTTTATAAGCTTTAAACAAAATACTACGGAGAAATATAAATTCTATTCTATCGTATTAAAAGTTTATTTAATTCGAATCCAGATTAACATAAAGCAAATATTTTCTTTGTGATATAATAATTAATCATTTCATAAGGATACTCATACAATTCATAATAAAGTTTTATATAGAAAAAAAAATGTGACGGTTTTAAGTCTTTATATTATATACTTGGTCAGACTTTATATATTATAGCATGTTTTATCTCATTTCTGCACACAGCATTCTTCTTGCCTCCACTCATGTTTCCTCTCTTTCTGGCCCTTAGCCCATTGCTCTTTCAATTTAGAATGAGATATCCACGATAATTAAATATTAGAAGTAATCTAATAAACTTGATAACATCATTAAATTATATTTTATTTTTATATTACATGAAAGAAAGTTGTAAAATAAAAATGATAAATTAGGTAATAACTTGATAATTTAAAAAAAAAAAGACTAGAGAAATGTATAATTTAATTAAGAATACGTTGATGTATCGCTATATGTTTAGTCCTTGGGGAGGGTCAGTCTTCCTGAGAGCCTTGTTTTCTGGTCCTCTTCGTGTTAGAAATAGTCAGCAATCCATCCTTCCATTTGCTTGTGTCTTTATACCATCGATTACCTGAACCCTCTCTTAGAGAGAGAGAGAGAGAGAGAGAGAGAGAGAGAGAGAGAGAGAGAGAGAGAATCATCTCCGTTTTACTAAACCTTTCTGTCCTCGACCAATAATGTAAACTTAAACTATACGCAAAATCTCTTACATCATGAATGACGTCAATTATTTGATATTTTGACGGAAATTAAGCAAGCTCAGTATCGACAGCATTAAATTACATTTTGGTAATGAGCAAGACTAAAACAAAACAAAAAGTGGTAATTTTATTTCATATTCTAAAAGAGAACATAGTCTTGCATCGATTGATATGCGTATTTCTAATTTTTGAGTTTACCAATCATTTTTTATTAATTTTTGAAAACCGAAAAATGACGTTACGGGTGGCAACTTATTCATGTGGACATAGGAAAAAGTTACCACCCGTGACTTCCAGAAATTAATAAATATTAATTAGAAAACTAAAAAATTAGAAATCCGCATATCTATCGATTTAGGACGATGTCCTTCTTTTAGAACATGCAATAAAATAATTCCCTAAGTCTTCTTCGTTATAAATGAGCATGGTGAACTTCAAGTTTTTTATTTTGAAGTATTTTTAAATAGTAAAGTTTTATTAAAACTTTCACAATGAGGATAAAACAGGTAAACAACGGTCAAAGTGCACGAGACATTGATATGCTAAAACTACGTATACTTGCAAGTACACTACGTCATACTTGCATTTGTGGCAGATTATAATAGATTTTATAAACCACCAAGTTCTTCTCACTGTGTCCTACATTTCACGTCCCTTAGAGTTGTAAGGGGAATTCACCTTTGAGAATACTGAACAATAGATTAATCCCAATTGTACTAAAAAACAAAAATATAAAACATTCCAGAAAAACTTCCAACGACTTTTAAAAAAAATGTACATGTGAAAAATATTTTATTATAAATCTTTTCCTTCTCCCCTTTAGATTTTTTTTTTTTTTTTTTTTTTTTTTTTACAATGCATGTGATGTCAGAGAAAATTATTTCTCAAAACGAAATTCGATTTTATACCAAAACTTTACCTCTTAAAAAAGTTTTTAAAGCTATTCACAACTAATTTTAGTATTATATAAAAAAAAATATACGCGCAAAAGTTAAGTTTTTTTTTTGTTATATAAGATTATACTTTATAATAGAAGGTTCCTAAATAAGATTATTATTGAATCACTTAAGTGTCATACTTATAGACTACTTCTTACTTTTATAGAGTAATTTTTGAAAATTATTACCCCTCAATCATTAAAGAATCAAATAAATGATTTTTTAAATAAAAGTTTAACTTTTCTTCTTTATACAAAAGTTTTATATTTTTAAACTCTCAAAGAAAAATAATAATCTTGAGTGCTCTTTTTTTTATAACAAGTACTAAAAAATATATAAAAGGGACTCTTAAAACAAGAAAAGTATATATAATATATTATATGATAAAGGTGAGTAAAATTTTGAGTTTTAAACAATTATGTACATTTAATATTTTATAACAGAAATATAGGAGATGGGTTAATTCTTTGATTTATAAAATTGAACAACCACGATAATACTTCTTGTTAATTTACTTATATTTTATAATTTCAAATTATTTATGTTTACAGTTGATGCTCTTTTCTTTCTGCATTATTTTTAAGTCATGGAATTTTCAACACGTGTTTATATTTTATTAATCAGCTTAACTTATTAAAACACAAACTTTTAGTTATAGTAAAAAACATAATAATATTTTTGCACCATAAACACAGTTATTTTTCATTATCAAAAAGTCTGCTATAAAAGCACTTTTGATTTTGTTGTAAATGGTAATTATTTGATGCCTGAAGAGTAGAAGAAAGTGCTTTGTATTTTGACAAAATTAAAAAACATGCTAATTAAAAAAAAAAATGTAGTAAAAAAAAAGTAAAATCTAACTTCAATTTGAGTAATAAAACCCCCCCGGGGAACACTCGTCTACTTTATTATTGTATTCTCTATAATAATTCCTTTGCCAAAAAAAAAGTTTGTTTTTACATATAAGCTTTTATAACAATAATAATAAAGTTTGTAATTACACTTACACCTTTTTTTAATACAATAAAAAAGACAAATTATTTTATAAAGTTTATAATTGCAAATAATTAGTCATAAAAATATGAGGATGATATCACATTTTGCTATATATACAGTTTTCTTATGGCAATTATTACTATTTTATTGTTACAATATCCTTTTAAATTTTTAGTTAGTTATATAACAAGGTCCTATAATAAAATGTTTATGTGTATAATTTACAAGTGTGGCTACGTCGTTACATGGTTAATGGTGCGAATAAATTTAACAATGTGGAAAAATAAATTATCTAAAAAAAAATGATATTTATTATTATGTATAGGAATATATATGTATACATATTAGTAACAGGAATATACTGTATTATATTAACCGGTACTACTGAATAGGTATGTGTGTGTGTGTGTGTGTGTGTAGTTATGTATATAGATATAGAAAATTTAAATCAGGTAACAAATCATGCATACAAGTACACTATTAAATTATTGTGTTCCTAAAAAGTGAGGGAAAAATAAAGAGAGAGAGAGAGAGAGAGAGAGAGAGAGAGAGTGAAATAAATACAAATAATAAATAATAATAAGAAAGGTATAGTTAAAGGGTATATTTTTACAAATACATTGTTTGTGTGTGTGTGTGTGTGTGTGTGTTAAAGTCCCTACAGGGTTCAATGAAAGGTATATAATATATTTATATAAAAACAAGGAAAGAAAAATACGTAATCATTCTTATATAATTCTACTTTGTTTTTATATACAGTACATAAATATTACGTAAAAAAAAAAAAAAAAAAAACAAAACATTTGATACTTTTTTTCTTAGAATTTTTTTCGGTGAAATATTTGTCAGCATTTATATTTTTTTAACACTTTTATTTTAAAATTGTTAAATAAAGAAAGAGGCAGAGAGAGAGAGAGAGAGAGAGAGAGAGAGAGAGAGAAATTTAGGTATATTTTCATACCACTGCTATAACGTATTTTAATGCTCTTAAAATAAAATAAAAACATGAAATAAAATAAAATAAAGCAAGATTTTATTTGCTTAGATCAATATTTCTTATCCACCCCAATCTCTGATATTTACACAGCTGCGACAGGTTCATTCTTTTGTTTATTCTTTTTCAAAGTAAGTGCTAACCCTTCGTGAGTACACATCATATCTTCATTTTTGTTTTTAAATAAAAAAAAATAATAATAATATCTTTAGAGAAAAGTAAAGCAATGGTTATGGTTATGGCATAGGCTTACTTAATAAACAGAAAATAAATTAAATACAGCAATTTTCACACAGTTATTAATGTTATTATTTTCTTTATAATAATTTGTTACTCTAAGTTTTAATTGGTTTTAAAATTACATAGTGTAAAACGATGATATAATGGTTTTATAATCATTGTATAATTAGAACTCGTTGTTCAGTACTATAGTATTGTACAATCAAATGTTACTATATTTCCTAGCAATAAACACTGTAATTATAAAATTAATGTAATAGTAGAGTATTTAATGTATAATATTATATTTTCCAGATTATATGATTTTTGAAATATGATTATTACATTTTATTTTATATATTTCTTCTGTATTATTAATAATTAAGTAAACTCTTTTGTTTTGTTATAATAATATATTACTTAAAATGTGTACGTTAAGTTGCCTATATAATAAGGGGTAAATATTTTATTAGTTTATTACATTGTCACTAGGGTGCAGCATCATCCTACTTGCTAATGTTACATTTTTTTTTCAAAATATTTTGTTACATTTGTGGGGAACACTTCTCTCTCTCTCTCTCTCTCTCTCTCTCTCTCTCTCTCTCTCTCTCTCTCTCTCTCTCTCTCTCTCTCTCTCTCTCTCTCTCTCTCTCTCTCTCTCTCTCTCTCTCTACTTCTCTCACTCACTTTCACGCGCACACAGCATCATTCATCAGGCGTAGACTAGTTGTCAAGATGTGAGAAATTGGTACTGGCTTCTAGTCAGGTCATATACCCCTTCTCTCTCTCTCTCTCTCTGCTTCTCTTTCTCTTTCTTTTCTTTTCTTTCTTTCTCTTTTCTTCTCCTATGACTTTTAGTAATAGAAGAAAATTGTCACCAAATGCTATATAACATATTATATAAGAAACTTGTGGGTGACACCAATTACGTCACAAATGTTGGAAAACAATCGATATAAAGCTCGTAAACAATAAATAATATCTTTCGATCTGTATATGATTACTACTATAGTATGGTACTTTTATATTAATAATAAAATACATTTCTTTTCAAAACAGATGTAATTGACATTCACCGTAAAAATAGATTCCTATATATATATATATATATATATATATATATATTATATATATATATATATATATATATATATATATATATATATATATATATATATATATATATATGTATAGAATGTAATATATTATATTCATAATATAAGAATTTCTTAACAAGTTTATAAATTTGAATATATTTTAAAGGATGTATCTCATATGAACATTATCGTAACCTTTAGAAAAGTATTTTTAAATTAATTGTTTATAATTAACTGAATGATTAAAGGATGCGAAATGGTAAATACAAATGTATCACTTGAGATACAATTTTTCACGCTTCCTCGGTTCTATAATAAATTTTGTGCATTCTTAAAAAAGAAAAAGATGAATTGAGACATTTTAAAGATGAAATTACTTAATGTTTCTATTTTTCTTTCTTAGAATGGAAGAAAAAAAAGAGCTTAAAGCTTACCTGAAGAGCGCTAATAATATAATTTGTTTAATTGTAACACATTTCTCTTATACAAAACTTGAATTTTTTTATTCAAACAACTAATTATAGGTATAGCAGTTTAGCTAACGTATCTAATTAATTACTGAAGGTGCAAAGAATAATTTACCAAACTTTATCCAAATTGAGTTTTTTTTTTTTTTTTTTTTGGGTGTGTGTTAATTTGTTAGTTCGTACAGTTTTAATATGAAGAGAGAAACTTTTAAACTTTCTTTATGGACGTCCTTTGTTCTTCCCTGATGTTAATTGATTTTTTTTCTGTTATAAAATAGTATAATAAAAAACGTATTTATATAAATTTGCAAATCATTTGAATTGGGATGTTATCACAAAATAGCAATCAAACATACTGTAGTAGAGATTCAGTTTTTATATTTTTACTGTTTAGTTATATTTTATAAATAATTGCGTCAATGCGTCAAGTGGATTTTTCCCCTAAACATATATGTGTATTATCAATTTTTTTACATATATCAGTATATCCACACAATATTCTTCCCTTTCCTTCCTCTTTTTTTTTTTTTTTTTTTATTGTGCATAATGATTAATTTAGTTGAATCTAGAAATATTATTTTATATACATTTTTTATTCACAATACAATTTTGATCCGATTTTGTCTCTATTTTTAATATTATTACAATGTCCTCTCTCTTATTTAATTTTTATTTTATTTTTCTTCACTCATATTCATTGCTTGTGGACCTTGTCTGTTGCTGAGTGAATATATATACATATATATATATATATATATAATGAACAATGTTCAGTATCTGCTACTCAAAATAGATGATTTTATAAAATTAATGAAACAGCTTAAAAGTTGGAATTTTTGTGAGTAAATAATTACCATAATTAAATAAAGTTACACAAAAAAGTTATTGCAAAGTTTGAAAATTCAGACAGCAAAATCTGATTGTTGTTTCAAATATTATGGTTACTGCACATATTGTAATAATATTCTGTCACTTGAAAGAATTTAAACTTATTTTCTTATAATTAAGTGACTTTCATAAAAAATAAAAAAAACGAGTTCCTAGTAATAAAAAAACTTTAAAACAACAACAATAAGAATCCAATAATGTGCTGCATTATTTTCACCTAACAATGCATTTTTTTATATACATAATTTACATTTTTGTATAGTAAAAATAAGAATTGTATTTTAGGGAGAAAATATATGATACAGGATATAATTATTATTAAACAATAATTATGTCAGTATAAAATAATTTAAATTTTTATTATTCATGTTCACATAGTATGATATTAACATCACGAATCCGTAAGTTGAAAAAAAAAAAAAAAAATTCTTAATGAAACGAACACATTTTTAAGACAAGTATATTGACTTGAAAGAGAACAATGCTAATTCTCTCTCTCTCTCTCTTTCTCTCTTCTAAGCTGGTTAGAGAAAGTTTATTAGGTTTGCTTAATGAATATCATCATCAACTAACTATTCGCCTCCATTGCCAAGGTCAGGAACTAAACTTTCTTTCTCTTTTTTTGCATTATCATATTATATTATATACTGTATAATGAACTGCGAACTAGCATTATGTATATTTTAATGTATTCGTTGTGTTAGTTTTTATTAGAAAAAGCTTCTGTATGTCATTAAAATAAGATCAAAGTGAAACGAGTGTAATAAATCAAGATTGTCGTTTTTTTTTTTAATTAAAGAGTAATTTTATGGAAAAAAATACGATGATTATAATTTCTGATGGTAATTCTGTTCTTATCTCTCTCTCTCATAATATATCATACTATAGGTTGAAAAAAGTAAGTACACTGGACCGCGATTATATACTTTATCATTTAAATCCAGCGCGTGTTTTTCTCATAAGAATATCATTACAAATTAAGCGCGAGTCTTTGAATGGTAAAATGTATTATCTCGGTCCTTTGTACAATGTAACTTCCCTTTTATATTTATAATTAAATAATAATACCTTTATTAAATAAAACAGTTTTAATAGCAATTATTCAATTAAACTATAAACTTCAATAGTTCCATAAAAAGTGAAATCTTTTTTCAAATTCTTCTTTTTTTAACAACCTTCATAAATGAATTATTTTTAAGATTACGACGATAAAATCAACGTAAAAAATATTTAAGCCATTCTAAAATTATTATAGCAATATTTTGGTGAAAATATTTATATGTGTATGTGAATATACATAAAATAAGAAATGTATATATTATAGTTAACAAATTAAAAGTGGGCTATATTACAACCTCAATATGAGTAAAAATTTCACATTATGATGTTTCAATATTCAAAGTCATCTTAAGTAAGAATCAGCTTCATTCACTTTAAGTTTCACTGTCGATACTTGATAGCAAAAGTAAAAAGCTCAATTATCTCATGGACAGCTGTATGTATGTATGTATGTGTGTACGTTTTATGTAGCCTAGATTTTTTTTATATCCTATATCACGTGATTTGACTTGAGATTGACTTCACTTTGTTACTACTTTTTCTATAACAAGATCAAAAAAACCTTCAGTTGAGTTTTGAAAAATAATAATACCATGTAATTCTATGTCAAGTGCATGTTAGTTTAAGACAAGAAAAAAAAATGTAATTGTTAAAATTAATCATAGTTGAATTGCAAGTAGTTGTTTTTCTTTCTTTTTAATAAGATTTTAATAGGGACGCAAGCTAGAGAGGTCAGTCAAAGGAGACCTTGCATCATTCACCCTTGCACTATACCACTAGCAGTTAGGGCAGGTAGGGTTGAGTGATTCATGAGAGCCTTAGCCTTACTTTAACGATCACTATATCTACATATAAGTTGCATAGTGAATATTTAGCAATCGCTTGTTCATATCAAATCATATCAAACATTACAGGATTTTTTATCGTCCTAATAAGCATTTTTATAGTAATAAAAAAAGTCAATTTTCATAATAATAATTTAAGAATATGAGGTGAAATTCATGTAGTCTCCCAACACTTGAAACTGAATAATGCAAATTTAATGTTGTTGTTTTTCTCTCCATTTCTCTCAACAATAAAATATATATTCATCAAAATATAAACTAGCAATTGTCATATCATCGCAGGATTAAAAAAAAAAAGGTTATAACAAAAGCGCTGTTACAGCAGAAATCTAAAGTACAAAGCTTTCTTGAATTGAAATAATCTCTCTCACTAACATAATTTCAATAACAAAAATTATTTTCTATTTTGAATCAAATGGAAAAAAAAATAGTATTTTCACTTCACATATTTATTTTCTTTGCATTTGCATTAAATGTATATAATAGCTTTATTTGTTATTATAATAGTTTTCTTTTTATACATTCAGTAGCCAGTTCTCGCACACTCACACACATGAAAACCTATTATTTATTTTCTCTTTACGTATGTACATACATAATATAAAATAAAAATAATTTAACACAGCATGGAGCTGCATATCTCTGATCTTGATTTTGACACATTCAGGTCAATTTTTATCTTTACTTGCATATTTTTCATGGTAATTGAATTACTTTTACTATCAAATTAATAAGCTTTAAAAAAAATATTTTATTTTATTTTGGTTTATGAAAAATATTAAAATTATAAAGTATTATAATATCACTATGTAGAAAGTACAGTACGATGAATGTACTGTATGTATAAGAAAGTATTTTAAAAAGCAATTTTGCGTCATGGGACATTAAAAAAATAATTATTAAGGTGACAATGTGTTGAAGTTCGCACTTTTTTTTTTGTTTTTTTCATTATTATTATTATTATTATTTAGTAAAAAAAATCATTGTTTTAAAAAAATGTTAAGCTCTAATTTTCCCGTCGTGTGCGTTATCAGGCTACTTACATGTAATAAAAAGTAAAAATTTTGTTTTGATTTGATGGAACTTATTATTTATTTACTTTTTAACTCATTGAAAAAAACAATTAAAAAAAATAAATATACATTTAGTTTAATTAAATTAGTTACTGAAATAAAACCCTGAGCTATAATCAAGTTTTTGTACACCAGTTATATTATGTTTGAATACTATAACTTAATTTATGCTAGAGGGAATTTTTATTTTAATTTCATTACACACAGGAAATGAAGGAAAAAAATTGTTTGGAAGCTCCAAGGTAATTTTTTTTTTCATACAATAAAAGATTGATTTGACCTTTTTAATTTTATCTTATTGCCTAATCTAATAATTAAATTATCATTTAATTAATTTAAAAAAACAATTTTTTGTCTGTTTGTGCTTTGATTTGATTCTGTTTGTAACTGAAACTATAATTACTGATAAAATTAATAGAATAATTGAAGATTTAAAAAATATACTCATTAGTTTTTAACTACTAGTTTACTTTTTGTTTGAATAATTAATTTAATTATCAATTCTGTTTGTAAATATCGTTTTCACTATTGCAAGGACACGTTAAAAATATTAATATTATATACAGTCCTTTCTATACGAAAATTATGTAAAATAATTTGACTTTTTGTTTAAGTTGATCATTATTTATTTTGATGAGAGAGCTGTACAAATTACATTTAGATTACTTTTCTTGACCATGTATTTGTTATTATTGTTTTTTTTATTTCTTACTTGCAGTTTAATTTGGATAGCCAAAATGAAGCAACATTATCGTGTTACGTCACTATAACGAAAATGTGCATCACAGGTGTATTTGCATATTCCCAAATTTCAAATTCAAAATTCCTTAATTCATCCTAAAAATCATACTGCATACAATTATATGCATTAGATTAGGCTATTGTTAATTATTACAAAACAATTAAAAATGATTGTCATTAAAAACGTTAAAAATCAACAGTTTTACACACAGTGATTAATGTTCTACCTGAATGCTCCTTATCATTGATAAACTCATCACTTGATTAATACTGCAGATTTAAAAAAGAAACTTATGCAATAGTCGTTTAAATATAATTAGGTTAAGTATTATTAGGTTAAATCTATTGTCAATAGTATTAATTTAGTTTGTATTGCCTTCGTACCCATGTTATAAAAAAATTGCCAGCCAAATTGCGTCATTATCTGGGGGTGATACGAGTAGATGATTGCACTGAACAGCCTGTCGAGATGTTTCCACGGTTTCTCTATGAGTGGTATGACGATTGCCTGACTGTATCCATCATGTAGGAATAAGTTACACACATAAAAGACAACATCTCAATATATTTTTGGCAAACCACTGCACCAGCTCTCTACCTTGACCTGTGTTATCTTTGTTGCTACATTTACGATTTTTCCATATACATCCAATGCTTTATATTCATGAGCGTTTGGTACTAGTGCTATAAAATTTTACTTCATATTGCTCAATGGCTACGTCATGTATTTGTTACAATATGTATAGTATTGGGTACTGAAAGTCTTCATATCAATGCATGGTTTTACCATAAGTAAATATAATTATACTAAAATTGTATATCAAAGTGTATGTATAATTACATGTACACGTGATATTGTGTTAATATATGTTACCATTCAAAATCTCAAGCTAAATTTTCAATGTTGTTCTTATTAGAAAAACACGCGCTGAATTTAAAATAGTAAAATATATTTATCACATTATCACAATCGTGTCTATACTGGCTTGAAAGTACCACATTCATAGCCAGTTCGTGTATGCAATTCCATAGCATCTGTCGATAAAACTGAGACTTAATGGGGCTATGGTTACATTGTAGCACTAGCACGTTAACACAATGTGACAAAAAACAAAACTATAAATGCACTTTATCGTATCAAAATGTAAAAATTCTCAATTTAAATACCTTTATTAATATTTCTTACGTATAAAAGTTAAGCTAAAGTATAAATATATTTATACCATGCGGTTAAACTTTACCTTGATCTCTTGATGCACTTGACTTAGCTCAAATTTAATTTCCCCCTTGCTCCAGTTACAATTTCAGCTATAATTAAATATCTTATACAAATATTCTAAATCTCTATATTTAGATGATGGATATATTTATATTTTTTAGGTAAAAATTATCAACCGATAAATTAAATATATAAATTGCCAATTGTATAACGTAAAAAAAAAAAAAGAATGTAAAAATTGAAAGGTAAAGATTTCCATTTCATGTTTTATTGGCAAATAATCTATAAAAACAATGTGTTTTTTCCTTTATACACTTGACTTTCAATCAGAGTATTTTAAATTAAATTTCAGTTCAATAATCTTATACAGGATATTATTATATACTTTTGTTCATGTTATTAGTTCACGATTTAAGTGTATTTCAGAGTAATTTATCGCTTCATTTTGTAAATAAATAATTATTTTTTTTGTTCCTTTTCTCTTTTAAATACATTATACATCAGACTTTTTGTAAGGAAATTAATGTTCGTCGCCTTTCAGTAATAATAAAGCCATTTCCAAATACAACATAAAATTATTATTTTAAGGTGCTTTTTCATTATATTTCTATATAATTTTTATGATTAAAATCGTAATAATAAATCAATAAAAAAAAATTGACATTCTAATGAAAGTGAAGGTATAAACTGATAAAGAAAAAAAATAAAGTGATGTTTTAATAATATAAATTAAAATGATACAATGTGCTATTACTGGATCAAAGATAATTAATGTTAAGTATTATATATGTCATTATGTTATTATTATTATAAAACAAAAGTAAGAGGTGTGATTGGAATTTCACAGGTGTTATGATATGGAATGTCACGTAAGACTTTTTAGTTCACTTATTACATACTGTGTGTATGAATGTATGTATGTATGAATACTGTGTATGCGATCGAGAGATTAGGCAAGTCACAAATTTTATACAACCAGATCAACATCGCAAACTATAAAATATGTCTAGAGGGGGAAAAAAGTGTTTGAAAAATAATAATAATGATAAAAGAATACGAACGAATTCAGCACAGTCAGCCTTACGTGATAAAAGTTGAGAATAAGTGGAGATTTAGATGGTGAGAGAGAGAGAGAGAGAGAGAGAGAGAGAGAGAGAGAGAGAGAGAGAGAGAGAGAGAGAGAGAGAATAACAGCTGTTGATAACAAGATTTGTTGGGAGGGGGGGTGGGGCTAGTGAAAGCAAAGCGATCAGCATCTATAATACGGCACGTTAAATGAGATGCACCCATATAAACTTCTACTGCATTAAAAAAAAATATTAATAATTTAAGAAGAAAAAAAAATCAGTTTAATATAATACTTTCTCCTTCCGCGTCACTAGCAGAAAAATATAATAAAGTATTTAAATGTAGAGCAAAACATACATAACAAAAATAATCTTTAAGTATATAGTTAGTTTTCTAAATGTCAACATTTAATTTATTTTTATTATACTTTTTTTTTTTTTTTTTTTTTTTTTTTGCTTTTGCAATATAAAAGTAATAAATATTTGTTTAATAACATGTATTTTAATTGGTAAACGTGTTATAACAAAATTTAATACTAATAATAAATAAATATAATGATTTTATGTATTAAATTACTTTCAATGTAATCTTGATGATTTTGAATAGGTAGTAAGACCATACATAGATTGTATAATATAATTTAAATAAATTGATTTGAAAATCAAGCTAATTTATAAGATAAGATATTTTAGTAAAACTTTACGTTATATTGTAGCAGTAGTAAAGTTGTTGATTTATGTTTTACTGAACTTTCAAAGTGTCAATCAGAAATTTAATTAGTGAATCTCATTTACTGTACGTGTTCGCAAGTCATACATCAAGTTTTAGCCAAGTTAATCATCATATATATATGAATGTATGTGTGTGTGCATGCATGTATGTGCTTTCACAAACTAATTTACTTTTAGGTAAATTAATTTAGAATTTGTGGAGATGTTTTCCTTACTTATCCATATTAATTGTATTCTCTTAAAACTAGTATTATCATTATTTTAAATATACTTGTTAAAGTTTTTTTTTTATTATTATTATTTTTTATTACGTAGTTTATTTTTATATCAATTTATTTCTTTGCAGGGAGATAACACTTAAGTTCCATAAAAAATAATAGGGTGATAATTTACCATAGTTTAAGACACACTTATGTATGTGTGTTTGTGTGTGTGTATTATATATATATATATATATATATATATATATATATATATATATATATATATATATATATATATATATATATATATATATATATATATATATATATATTATATATAATTTAAATTTTATTTTATTTCGTAAAAATAATTGTTAATGGCAGGTACAACATCTAGATTTTTATCTTAATTAAAAAAAAACTTTTTTTTTTTTTTTTTTTTTTGTAAGTTCAACATTGCAATAAATGAAGTAGTAACAAAATATGATTCAAGTACTGGAAAATACGAACTTGAAACACCCAGCTTTGTTGTACATGACCTTTGATTTCACGGATCAATATATTTTGTAATTAATTCAATTTCTTTGTTGAAATCTTTGATCGCTACAAAAACAAAGTTATAGTAATCAAAATAATTCTTCTCAAATATAATATATTATTAGTAACTTACATTACTTAAAGCCATAGACTACATGAAACATCGTGTGGTTTTTAATGATTGGTAAACACAAAATGGGATCTCCAAAACTGATGACATTTTTTACCAGAATGTAAATGTGACCCCACAAGAGAGCGTGAAAAATTGTAAAGTATGCTATTTTAGTGACTATTCCAGTTTCTGACGTCAGAAATAGGGAAAAATTAGCATAAAATTGCTGTACAGGTTGCATAAATTGAAATGTTCTAATCACTGATACGGTGCTACAGTTAGATTTTGATGCAAATTAATAATGTTATTTATGTAAGTTTTATCAATTGTTGTGATATAAATGATAATATTTTCTAATGGTTTATGCCTTTAAAATGTAGCTTATTAAATATTATACAATATGTATGTTCACATGTTTGTGATAATATATTCTACCATTCAAATTCAGCACCTGTTTTGTTCTCATAAAAATATCGTTGCAAATTTAGAGCGAAAACTCGAATGGTATAAGATATATTGTGTGTACATAATACAGAATAATGTAGGAAGATCAAAATTATTTACTCTGGAGTTCGGTTTTAAGCGAATCCTGCTCAGAGATAAACGTAAGTAAAGCGTTATGAGTTATCTTAAAATCAACATGAAAGAAAATGTTATTTCTTGTATAATATTCCTCACATTTCAAGATTTTTTAATAGTAAGTTTTTAAAATGAGTTAGTATTGTTAAATGTGATTTTCAAGAAAATTAAACATATTATACACATTGAAAATATTGCTCCATGTAAAAAGAAATTCAGATGTTGGTTTGAAAATGTAGATATAAGGGAAAAATAAATTCTAGCACTATCATATTTTCCGTTCAATTTTATGAAGATGAAGATTGAAAAGGGAGTTTTTTCAAAGAAAACTGTTGTACATAAGGATTACAGATTGACAGCAGTCTCAAAAGTAAACATCTTTGTAAATTTTCGTTTTGATTTCCATTTGTAACGTTTACATAGATGTCATGAATGTAGAATTACATAACATGTCGTGTTTACTCTTGAGAAAAAAGTCGTCCTCCAAAAAATTTATATTACGAAAAAAAAACTCATTTTGGAAAAAAAAAAAAAAAAAAAAAAAAAGTTGGGTTCCCAATATCAATATTTTTTTCATATTTTATAATAAATAGAACGAGGGTTAAAGTTTTGGTTACTATCATATTCTCGAAAACTACATCAAAAAGTTTTCTATTTCTATGTAAACTTATCTATCTGCTATAAAGTTTTATATGTGAGATTTAAGATAAGTTGTATACATGTTTGTTTTTATTTATTTTATCAAAAATTTCTAAAAAAATAAAAAATAAAAAAATAAAAAAAGTTGCATATTGTACATTAAAAATATGTACGAAATTAGAGGTAAATATTTTGTAGCAAATATGCTGTTGCTTTGATCTAATAAGCTAATGTAATTTCAAGCATATGTATATCACTGTTCATTGTAGTACTATAAGAAACGTAACTACAGGTAAAAAGAAAGAATATGCACATAGAAAAACAATAAAATGCGTTGTTAAAAAAAAATGCTTACGTTTAAAAAAATATGAAAATGTTAAGATTTGTGCATCTTCGTCATATTCAAATCATTTTCCAATATATTGTGATATATAAAAAGAAAAACTGAGTGTGTAAAATTGAATACAAAAATCCATTTTTCTGATAAAACTTTCTTGACATACTGTCAAGTGAATTTTCTCTCTCACGCACAAAATATTCATTCTTTGTATTGTCACACTATAAAATATTCAAATTACAAACAAAATTTAGCTCATGTTTCTTTATTAAACATGATTCAAATTTTTAACAATTATTTACTCTCTCGTCTTACAGATTTATAATGTAATTTTATATTAACATTCTGTAGTGTTTATGTTTATTCTTGTTATATTAAGTCTATATTATAAATAAAAAAGACTTATTTTTATTGTACTTTTTTATGAATAGTATACGCACTGAGTTTAAAGAGTAATAAATCCAATCTTATTTAAGTGTAGAAGTATTATTTTATAAAACAATGCAGAACAAATTAAGTTTTCCGTAAAGAAATAATAATAATAATAATTTTGCTAAGTAATGAATAGAGATAATACAATTTAATATGCTGTTCAACATTGTATGAAACATTTCAGCAAGTAATATTGTGGAGTTAATTACCGTCTTAATTACCTGAAGTAAGTAGCGAGAAACTGTGAATGTGTCTCCGATCAGTAATCAAGAGGCACGCACTCCCTAACTATATATTGATCACAATCAAGCTACTACAAGTAATTTAATTATCTGCAAGATTGGCCAATTAATACATGTAAAACTAATTTCATATATATAAATGAACACGTCTTAAGTTATTTAACTATATTAATAATATAGTATTTAACTATATTATATATAATTGGAAATTTAATATTATTTCTTAATAAATTATAATTTTATTCACTAAAATATTAAATTTTAACATTAAGATATAAATTCTTTTAGATAATAATATAGAATTTATATAATTTATTCACTTTATATAGATTTAAGCTCTTTTTTTAATATATTATGCTTATAAGTTTGATAATTTTATGCATGAAAATATTTTCGAAAAGATAAAGACATTAGGCTAATTCTAGTGTCATCAAAAATAACAAGACATCCTTGAAAATTTATAAACATAATAATTTAGAATAAATTAAGTTATCATATAGCATTTGGAGAAAGCAATAAAAAAGTTTTTGAATATTAAAATAAATGAATTTCACACAAATTTGAATTTATATATAAATAAAACTCAAATAACTACTAGTTAGTAAAAAAAATTGCAAATAATTAAAAATAATAGTAATTTAAATAGATGAAAATATTTTTTGTTGAAAATATAAATTTAGAAATTTAATTTAATATTTACAACAGACGGGCTGTATATATATTTTTTATATAAAAATAAAATATGTGCATAGTCATGAAAAAAGCTATAATTTTTCAACGTACAGTAGCATTATATTTTCCTGAACACGTACATTCAAGTATAATTAAAAATAAGCATAATATTTTTTTATATTTATCAAATATGTTAACATACTTTAAAATATACTAAAAAATTTGTTCGATTTTCTGTATTATGTGAATATATGTATTTAGTGAAAGCTTTTGTTACCATTTTTTTCAGTGACACATACAGAAAAGAATGTTTTTGTATATATATTTGATTGGCAATGATTTTAAATAAAGAGATGCAAGTCAGTGTTGAGTATGTTGAAGATAGGTAGGGCGCTATGGTGCACTGAGCACCATTGTGCACCGCACGCGGGAGTTAACAGCCAGGAACCAAATCACCATCATCATCAAAAGAACCATCTCCTCGCTCGCTCGCGTGAAAGTTCATCCCTACTATATAAACTAGGTACAAACCGTGAGGAACGAACATTACCTGATTTTTACTGCAAGTGTGTGTTTGCTTGGTGGCTTGCATTTAAAAAGGATGATTTTTAATAAGGTAAGTTTAATCAGCTAGATAATATGTTTATAAAACTTTTTTTTAGTAAATATTTTATACGGGGTTGTTAATTATTTAAAAGAGAGCTTGAAAGATTCTATTCTAAGTCGATTATTAAAATAGTTTTCAATTATACGATTATATGGTTACGTGCTTAACCTTTAAAAAATTTAAATAGTATAATATAACGAAAATAAAACATTATAGACTCTGAAAGCTAATAATATATAAAATATCTTCTAGTGCCATTTTTATGTTCTTAGATAATATGTTCTACTAAGGTACTTAAAATCTCTTGTACTTTATTGAGTAGGATATAAATTCAAAATATAATGCAACGTTACAGAAAAGAAAAAATAACTTCAATGACACTTAAAAAGGAAGAGAGAGAGAGAGAGAGAAGAGAGAGAGAAGAAAGAGAGAGAAGAGAGAGAGAAAGAAGAGAGAGAGAGAGAAGAGAGGGAGAAGAAGAGAGAGAGAGAAGAGAGAGAGAAATAGAAGTATCTTGCAATTGACAGGATAACATTCTTTGAAAACATTATTTCTTGTACGAGTATTTTAATAAATGTAAACCAATACGACATAATCTAGTCTATAAAAATAAATAATGTTCAAAAGTCACAGTTGCATTTGTAATAAAGAATGTCTAGATACGATGTATGATAATAAATTTAAATTTCATCCCTCTGCATATAATTACTTTCATGAATATCTTGTATAATCTACAACATTTGCATGCTGCATAAAATGATTTCAATATTCTGTGAAAAAAAACAAACTATTTTATGATTTATGAAGATGCAATGTTTTATTGTCATCTACATCGTAAAACAAGAAAAAAGAAAAGACGTTAATCTTAAATATAACATTTCTTACATTTATGTCAACAGTAAAATTTAAGTGGTTATATTTATTTCTTGCAATGAAAGACGAGTATACTTTCATCACATTTGCATGTACTAGATACAATCATTACAAAATGTTATTTTATATTTATGATTTCTTATAACAATTCGTATTTTAACAATATTTTCCATATCAACTTTTATACAATGTTTTAACATAAAAAGAAAACTAATATACATACGTATTTTACTTTCAGATGTATAGATATTGAACTTCTAAATTGATATGTATCGTTGACTATAAGAAAAATAGAAATTGTTATGAATAACTGTTAATTAGATTGATAGAAATTGTGATAAAATTAAATTCTAGTTCATATCGTAAAACATTCTTCTTTGCTTCAGTAATTTAATTACTTTTCTAGAGTCAATATTAGGTGCTATTTAATTTATTACGGTATTTTTATTATTATTGAAATACGAGTAATTTTTGATGAAGAAACTGTCTACAAAAATTTATTGGTTTAAATATTTTGATATTAAAAAAAAAAGAATTTTTTTAAAATTTGCATTGCAATAATAATAACAGCTATATTAGCTGAAATAATGTAATATACGTACAATAAATGAACATTATTTTAAAAAGGGAAAAATGTAATGTGCCAATACTTTGAAAAACAAAAACTATTTTTATTTGCTTTTCTATACTTTATGTATTTTCCTTAGTATTGTTTTATTTTGTGCGTTATTAATTATTGCATGAGTGTTAATTTCATCAAATTAACCGATAATTACAAAAAAAAAATTAATTTAAAATACATATAGTTGAAACATAATGGTAACTTTCACTTAAAAACACAGCTTTAACGGTGAATGATTTCTTTGTTATAAATTTTTAGTATTAAAAATCTCTATGTAAGCATAAAAACGGTATTTAATGATGATGATGAGTCAGCCGTAACTTATTTGGAGTAAGTAAACAATAATGAACTATCTATTTTGAGATAATTAATATTTGTTAAGATACACAATTTAGTTCTCTCTCTCTCTCATTCTTTCTTAAATTGAAAAGTTTTAAAATCATTTGTGTGTCTCGTACGTTGCAGCTACAGTCAATCTATTTTATTGAAGTGATTAAGATACTATAATTTAACTTTCCTATTGTCCTCAGTACTGTTTCAGTTTGCTGCTAGCGACGTTACTATCCCGATCTTCCGCAGGTCGTGTATCGGTAGTCGACGCCGTGACCCATGCACCTCGCTACACATCCAGTAGGAACGTCCTCTCTTACCCTGCAGCTTTATCAGGAGCAGCTGGTATGGGCTTCCCAAAATTCAGAGTTGTTGGTCATTACAAAGAGGTAGTTCTTCCCACCGCTAAAACAGACGTAAATGTTGACGCAGATGACGAACCAAAACAAAGTGAAGCGGAATCAGAATTCCGTCCTAAATTTTTAATACCTCCTGTTGTAAAGACAGAAACACGTCCTTATCGTCAAGCACCACAACAATTTTCCCCACCAGTGATTGGTCATGTCAATCCTCATGGATTTAGATTACCTTCACATCAAGTTGAAGCACCGGCTTCTGCTCAAGCTCTCAGGGTACTTCCTCATAAAGTAGAGACTCAAGCTCAGGATTACAATGTACCACAACCACCTCAGGACTTCCAAGAGTCTCAACATACTGAGCAGTCAGCTCAACCACAGTATGCACTTCATAATGTGGGCTCTGAGGAAAGTCAAGACTATGCCGAGGTTCCGGAAGCTACCAGCAGCTTTGATTTATCTCCACACAGTGAAGCTTATCAATTGGAAAATACACAAAAAGTATACAAGGAACCAGATAACGTAAGTTACATTTTTTTTATTAATAATTCTATTTTACATTTTGAGAACATTTTTCATTCAGACAAGATCCTTGTTTTGTTTTTTTTGTTTTTTTTTTCGACTGGTGCAATTATCAATTATATATATATATATATATATATATATATATATATATAGCAAGGTTTTATAAACCTTGTATATATACGTATTTTTTTCAGTATTCCAACTAAATACAATAATACGAACAGTATACAACATAATTGTTTAAACACGTACAAAAAGAAATTAATTTTTGTATTCTTACAGTTTTGTGATTGTAACAGTTCTAATTCTAACAAATTTTTTCCTTTATATTTTAATACAGTTTTCTATGAAAATAATTATTAAAATTCATTGATTTGTGCTTTTTTTATCATAAAACTTCTTTATAAGTAAAATAAACGAAATTAATTCTTTTTGTTATTCAAATGTTCTTTTTAACCAAACAATTTTAAAGTGATTTGTGCATCCAATGTTTTATTTCATTATTCATTATCATCAAATCTACTGCAAACGTTATTGCAAACAATAACACCTTTATAAATATTATAATCAAAATATAATGCGGCAAACTATTTATTTGCACGCTACCGTTTGAACAATATTGTACACTGAAAGAGAGGTATAATATAAGAACAATAATACTAAATTAAAAAGTTAATATTATTTTTAAAAGTTGTAATTACACTGATGATGTTTTAATTTAAACTACACAGCATCAGTAAAAACATTAATGATCATTGAATTTCTCTGACTGGCTATCGATTACAATAAAAATCATATTTTTTTTTTATTGAATTTTAACGTAATTATAATTATAAAACATTTTAGGTTCTACTTTCAATTTTTGTTTTCCAGTGTTATAGTGCTTTTTATTAAAAACTATATTTTTCAATGCTAGTAAAAAATAAATAAGATTTTCATTTTAAAAACAATGCAAAGCAATAAGTGCAGATAAAATGAAAGTAAGGTTTTGCTAAAGTGGATGAGATGTGAACACGCAAACGTTGTCATGTTTAAAGGTGGCAGATTGCGTGTGATTATTCATTCGTTCTCTGTTCTAAACGTATATTGAGGAGAAAAGTGTAGAACGTTATAGTGTAGCTTAGCATCTGAAACAGTTTTTTTTTTATTAGTATAGAACAACAAATTATGTTTTTAATAATTATGAATATGGAGATTTTTGTTTGTTATTAACTCAAAATATAATGCTATACGTACTGCTTTAAAAAATAATGCGTTTTAAAGGAATAGACCAGATAAAAACATAAAGCATTTATATCACAAAACATGTGATGGGATTTACATAAATAACGTTAGTTTGTATCAAACCCCAACAGTAACCCCGTAGCAGTGTTCAGAAAATTCGATTTATGCAACCCGCACAACAATTTCAGACTAATTTTTGCATGTTTCTGACGTCATAAACATGAATTTTCACGCATATTGCATATTTTATAATTTTTTCACGCTCTCTCTCGTGAAGCTACATTAACATTCTGGTAAAAATTGTCATCAGTTTTGAAGATCCCATTTCATGTTTATTCATTAAAAAGCACATGTGGTTTTATGTGGTCTATGGCTTTAAGTAAATTTTTATTTTCATACAAAGTGTTTTGCAAATAGTTAAAATTAAGAGTATGAGTTTTATTATTATTATTATTATTATATTTTTGAAATTTGAGCTACCTACTTTATCTAATATGGTGTCAATTAATATAATAAAATAACAATAATAAAATAGTCACACAAGTTAAATTCAAAAAAAAAAAAAAGTAACTTTTAAATTAACGGTTTAAAATTTACCTAAATGTACAAATTACTTATACAGAAAATAATTATAAAACTTAAATTCATTCCTCCTTTAATAAAATATACATAAAATAATTTAATTTCTAGCGTATTACAATAAAAGAAATGATTGTGTGTATTAAATAAAACGTGATTTTAAAAACTTACTGCAATAAAAGTTGGTACTTTGAGAACGTAGTAAGGTCCGGCACGTATTGGTAATGGCCTCTGACTTCTATCAGCAATTATCATTAACAATTTTCTACTACTTGAGTACTTAGGTGGCAGCTCCATAACTTTTCGTAAACATGAGTCACGTAAACGATGCTCCTAACAAAATTAAGTAAATTAATCTCAATAATAAGAGCAGATATATATATATAAATATTATATATATATATATATATATATATATATATATATATATATATATATATATATATATATATATATATATATGTCTTATATATATATAATGACAAATAAATTTTGTATAACATACACGATCTGTGATTGCGTGGCATAGCCAGCACATGTAAAATACTTGTAACATGCTCAATGTAAATACGGCGATCGCAACAAGAGTAGATTCTTGGATTAGTATCTGCAGAAAGGCAGTAAAAACAAATTAGCATTACTGTCAATGTCATTATTGTCAACTTACCTCTTCTGTAAATTCCAATATAGATAAAGTCATAAATATATTTCTGATAATGTTAAGAAACATAGTAGGTGAGAAGACGTCATTAACGTCGTGTTTCGTTCTGAAATCAAGCCATATTTTAAATGAATAGCTATTTTTATTATAAGTGCGCTTAGTAAGAATAAGGGGGCTTAGTAAGACATACATGTAAATATCAAATAAAATAAATAAAGTGCATGTAATGTTATTTATAATTTTTCCTGTACTCAATTAAAGCCCTTGTCAACTTACTTTTTTATCATTTAGAATACTAGATTGATAATTAGATAATTACCATACCTTATTATCCATGAATTAGACATACCAATACGTTGAATTTGTGTTTATTTTCATTTTTTTTTTATTTTAGCGGCTATTTCACGCATCTGACGTCACAATGTACTGCTGGGGTCGTGATAGGGGTAAAGAACTTGAGGGAGGGGCTTAAATTTATCACGTGACCAAAGCGGTTACTGTGATTGGCGGCGGTACATTGTGACGTCAGATACGTGAAATAACCGTCAAAAAGAAAATAAATGAAAATAACTACAAAATCAACGTGATGGTGTCTAATTCATGGATAATAAGGTATGGTAATTATCAATCTAGTATTCTAAAGGATAAAAAAGTAAGCTGACAAGGGCTTTAAACGTGTAATTCAAAAAGTAAGTCTGACAGTAAGTTGCAGTTTCAATTTCTTATGTGAGGGACAAAACTTGGAGTAACGATTTAATCAATATATCATATCGATCATTATGATAATTTATTTATTCTATTTGAGTTTCAATTAAAAATTAGAAGAATATTTAAATTGTTAATAGTACATTGTTTATTTAATTCTTTTCTATATATGATAAAATTAATAAAAAGTCACACTATACTTACTGTAGTATATATGTATGTAGATCTATGCAGTTTTTTATATTTTCTAAAAGTTTTGCCTCTTGATTTCTTCCTAAAATCTTATATTGTAATCCAATAATATTATTATTTAATTGATCAAAATAACACTGAATAATTATTAATGAATAAAACAATAATAAATCTAGATTGATCAAAGATAAAGCAAGACTAATCACAATTATAAAATGAAGTAATTTTATTAAAATACTAAAAAAATAACTTTCTGTATGAAATGTTACTTGATGATAAACTTCTTTATTATTTGTTTCATTGGATGTTTGATTACTATTATTTATTAATGCTATAACGACAATTACTATAATTAAAAAACCAAAGGTAACAAAAATTATAAAAATTCGTTTGATTTTTAAATTTGCTTCTTGTACGAGATTATATTTATATGCTAGAAATCGAATTGGTACATAAAAATATTTTTTTAATTTAGAAGATTTTATTGAAATCATTATTAAATTTAAAAATGTAACAATATATGTAAAAGTTCTCCAAAGTACAACATTTTTAGTGACGTTTAATGCAATTAAGCGATACACTCCTGTGGTTATACCTATCACAAGCGCAAATCTAATAGTGAGCATATACAAATTACTAATAATTAATTTTAATGTAGTTTTACTACTCCATTGAATAACACTTGGTAACTTCATCAGTAAAATTCCAGTTTCAAACTTCATTATGAGTCGAGAAGCACAATGTGGTCGCTTCAATAGAACTCACTGAAATGTGTCAATAAATGGGTTGACATTAACTTTATTTATACAAGATTTTGAGACATACTAATTATTTGTTTTATCATATTATTATACATTGTTCAGAAAAACCACACACGTATACTAAACATGTAAATAATTCATCATAGAGGTATGGAAGCATCGATTAAAACCCCTCTATAATTATACAAACTTCCTATTAGAAATAATATCCTCGTGCTTATAAAATTTACAACAATTTAGCAAGCATATCATGCATGTAATTATTACAAATATAAAAAAAATATTCAGCGTAAAAGAAACCTCCAATATTTATTTTTTAGTTTATAATGGTAGGAAGTACAGCGTTTGTTGTACCTAAATTATGAAATAATATCATATTTTCGGAGTTCAATGATATAAATTTTTGAATGCAAAAATTAAAAACTGTTGCCTACAGTATAATATGCAAGTATACAGCTTGAAAATTTTTGTAATCCACATTCAAAATTTAAGCAGTTACTCAGCAGTTACCTTCACTTAAATTCTCTCTAGAGTACCGAATTCAGCTAAAAAATAAATAATCAGCTGCAGTGCTTCATTTGCATACCAACTCTTTGTAAATATTTTATATTTTCCATAATTTAAAAATATTTTAATAATTTTAATCATAATTTTTTTTATTTAAGAATTGTTTCATTATTTTTAAAATTTTATTTTTTCTAAATTGACTCACATAGGTGCTTAATTATTAAAATTATAATAATGTATTTCTTTAATATACTAATTACTTCATAACCCATTCACATGTTCATTATATTATAATAAAGATTACACGGAAAATTTGGCCTTCAATTAAAGTGAATTTTTTAGACTTCGCATCCATTCTATTTTGATTAATTAATGTTACATGATCGCGTTTTAATCAATAATTTATATTTAATTAAAAGAAGTTAATCAAATTTGTCACGAAAACGTAGTCTTATTTTGATGATAGTGTAGTACTGTATAATTATATCATCGCGCATACTCTCTAACTTTAATAATTATTTCATGTGTATTCTTTAGCTTGCGTGGATTCACAACAAAATTATAGGTAGCTCTTTCTTGGCATTTCGAAATAAATGTTACACAGCACATTCAAAAATAGCTATGTAAAAGTTTACTTCATTATATAGTTTTACCAACAAATAGTTTTTAAATACCTCATTTGCCGGAAAAGTCTTTAAAATTTGATGAAAATATATACGTAGTTTGTGAAATTAATCATACTTTGATATTATGAATACACGTAGTGGATTAAATAATTCATACAATAATTAAGGGTTGTATTCACATGGCTTTTATCTAAAAAAAATCTGAAAAGAAGACTTGGAAACTTTATGATGTCATTTGAAAATTAATAGTAACAGCTATCTATGATAACAATTTTAGAACTCATTACTCATTACCATCAGATAAGAGAGAAAATAATTCATGAAATTAACACAGGATCGCTTATGAAACTAAAATTTCAAAAAATCATAGTTAAAAATCTAGCATGGTGACCCCCCAAAATTTTTACATTTTTGAAGATAACCTATTTTAATGTATCACTGTGCAAAATTTCAGATTTTTCTTTCTTTACAACTTTTTAGTCAAATCCCTTAGTACCTGATTTTCCGCCTTAATTGTTTTTGTCCCTTACACCTAACGGTCACAGGTTCTGAAATTTGTATCATATATAGACTAATAATCCGTAAAAATTATAACAGCAATGATATCTATAAAAAAAAAAATAATATATATTGAAATATATTTCAATGCAAGAGCTTTATTTAAACAGTTTTATTTCATAACGTGAAATAGTTTCAATAATATTAAACCACGTAAGCTGGCATTTGCTGTATAATTAAAATGTCAAATTACTGAAGTTTTGTGTGACATAACGTCTCTTTTCTTTCATAAATAATTAATAAAAAAAAACTTCTATCTTGTATAACAAAAACCAAGGTAATTAGACTTCTTATCAAAATTACTAATAATTCAAGACTGTTGAAGTCAATTTAAAAAATAACAATAACAACGAACAATATTTTGTTTTAAGTTTAGTTTATTTTCATCTGTACCAATTACATTTTTTACATTTATGCGTGTATTATAAGTGCTCAACATATCCCTTCTTATTTACTTTAAAGGAATAGAACAGAGAAAAACATAAGCATTTATATCACAAAACACTTGATGGGACTTACATAAATAACTTTACTTTGTCTCAAAACCCAACTGTAGCTCTGACACACTGATTAGAAATTTCGATTTATGCAACCCGCACAACATTTTCATACTAATTTTTAAATGTTTCTGACGTCATAAACATGAATAGTCACGCAAATTGCATACTTTACAGTTTTTTTACGTTCTCTCGTGGGGCTACAGTAGCATTCTGGTAAAAATTGTCAACAGTTTTGAAGATCCCATTTCGTGTTTATTCATTAAAAAGCTCATGTTGATTTATCTGGTCTATGGCTTTAAGGGAGAACTTTTTTTAAAACCATAAATAGATTTTGCTTGACGTTCCTAAAAAAAAGATGATTGACAACAAACTTTGTTATAAAGAGTTGATTTTTTTTAGGAAATTGTATTTTCATTAAATGTTCAGCTTGAGCTAGGTTATGAAACACTAATCATTTTTTTACTTCAATTAGCAGTTTATGTATAGCTACTAGTATAAAAATTAAAAATTTCACATTTTCTTTCGATTTGTTATAAGTATTTTTTAAATCTCCTGCTAAAATTTCATCTTGAATGTGAAAAGAAATGTATAAACAGTAAACATTAGTCCAATAATCTGAAAAGAGAAAATAATTTGCTATTATTATCCCAGCAACGATAGAAACATAAAAGTGATTTTTTATTAATAACTATTGATTTTAAAATGGAAAAATCAACCTTGCTTGTTAAAAATTGTAGATAGAATAGTTGCAGATTTTTTTTTATCAGTTTTAATCAGTTTTTTATTTTTGAGCTTTCCATGAAATGCAAGCTGAAATGTAAAAGGGTTAAAGTATTCCATTATCACCAAGTACTTACATTCGTAAAAGTAGGTACTGAGAGTGAGTAAAATGGTCCTAACTGTAACTTGATATTGTTTTCACATCTGTCGCACACTACAAACAAAGTATGTTGAATTTTTCTAAGTACTTGTGTGGATGGTAGAACTGCCTTTTGCAAGCAAATTTCTTTTAATTGCAATTCCTGAAAAGAAAAAGAGAAACATTAAAATAGTTAACATAGTAAAACATATCAATAAAGTAATAATACTCACAGATTCCGTGATACTTTGAGAATAACAACAGAAATAAAACATTTGACAGGTACTGATAATAAATACTATAACTGCACTCATTGTTTCAGCAGATTTTGTCTAGAAAATCAAAATGCAAATTGTATATGAAATCTGTACTGTACTCTGTACTGTACTGTACTGTACTGTACTGTACTGTACTGTACTGTACTGTACTGTACTGTACTGTACTGTACTGTACTGTACTGTACTGTACTGTACTGTACTGTGTAACACTGGAATTTTACCTTTGTCTAGGGGTTTTTTCTGTGGCTCGTTTGCGAGGTAAAAAACAGGTACAGATAGGGTTAAGAGAGGAAAACACAAAATTTTATGTGGACCTTTTCGTCTTTTATTGTTTGAACAGAGAACACAGATTAAAAGAAAAAGTATCTTATTTAAAATCAAACAAGAACACTCAAATCATATTTAATTTACGTCAGAAATGGAGAGTGGCACGTGGCTATCTTACGTACATGTCGAAGCGTCGATCTCACGTGGTGTCCAATCATGGGCCAAAAACGATCGTAACAATCCAATTACGATGAATGGTGGATACTCAGTGATGGTAGCAAAACAAGACGTACTCTTCACAAAACAAAGGCAGGTACAGTGACTGAAGTTTGCCGCAAGTGGGAAACTTCCTTCTGCGAGGCTCTGAAGG
The DNA here is from genome assembly GCA_949318235.1 of Ecdyonurus torrentis. Lineage (NCBI taxonomy): Eukaryota > Metazoa > Arthropoda > Insecta > Ephemeroptera > Heptageniidae > Ecdyonurus > Ecdyonurus torrentis. Next base: position 2,786,892 of record OX439128.1, on the reverse strand, counting down.
AGCACCTAGCCTGGGCAGCTCCGGCTTACAGAATGACTCTCGGGACGGTCGGTAACGCTGCGCTCAGTAGCGACGAACAAATTTGCTATATTGGAATGGTGGGGGCAAGATTGACAACAAGGTTCAAATTCGGCAGATTTTACATACATTATGACCCTTATGACCAAAGTAGCTGTTGCTATGCAGCTGCAGCAAAACACACTGTTATGTAATATAGAAACTTCTAGAACCAAAATTATTATATAACACCCTAAGTTACATATAAAATGTCAAGTAACACTGTTATGAACAAACTTTAATATTAAAATGATAATTCAATTGATAATCTCAAAATTATACTTTTGTACCATGAAATTATAAACTAAATGCAAATTCTTTTTATTGCCAAAACTTCACGTGACACATGTTAGACAACGAATAATTAAGTAAAAGCACGCAGAAACATAACTTGATTATAATATCAATAAAATGACGTGAAAACTAAATATTATATAAACGATGTTAAAATATTACGCAATACTTGAGTAGCACGTGGATGCGAGGGAAGGCGAAAGAGAGAGAACGAGAGAGAGTGCTCGGCTGGCGAAGCCGGCTCATTCCAAGGTAACACAGGATGGACGGTGGCGAGCTATGCAGCTTGCAACCACTCGGGACAAGACTGGACAAACTCTCATACAAACACAAAACTCAACCTTGCATTCTCATATACACATGAAACATACAATATTTTATTCCCTGATGCTTTTACTATATCTAGTCAACATAAAATACATCGCGTATATTTTATCACGCAAGCAAATTAATGATGATATAACATAAGATTTATACAGCATGCAAATCGCCGTAAAATACGGGGATTATGACGTAAAAAGCAGTGGCGTGATGTTAAATGATTATAACATGCAAAATGGCATTTAATTAAACACTTAAAATATTACGTGCATAAATTACGTATCTTACGTGCTAAAATAACGTAAACCTAATATTTTATATACAAAACATTACGACGAGCTGACTGGACGTTCGGCGTAACCTCATCGCTGGAAATGCGTCAACGCGGGCTAGCCGCCAGAAAAGCGTGCGCCAAGATGGCGTCATATGACACAAGACATGCATTACGCGAGATAAAACAATACGCGTGATTAGCAATGACGTCAATATAATATAAGCATAGAAATCTGTATTTCATCAGATTTTTACATTTCCCCCCCGTGAAAAAACGAGAAGTTAGGTTGTACGAAATGTTGTATAGAGATTTAACGGGAACGTAGGTTTGCGGGATATATATTACGTGCATATTCAGACATCACGAACATCTAAACATCTACTTTTTTTTAAAAAAAACTTTAATATTTAAAAATAAATTTTGATACTATAATCAAGATAATTTTTTATGATGCAACTTTTTTTTGAGTGTAGCAAATTGGAACAGCAGAATGTGATGTTCTAACGAATAAAAAGAATGAACATATAAAAATGCATTTTTAGCAAAACAAATAATAGTACGCAGAACATTTTGAGAATACTTTACACTTTTTTTTTTATCAAAAGTAAAATATGACAATGTTTATAGTAAAACTAGTTTTTGAAATAAAAATTAAAATTGATATAACAAAATTTCAACTCAAATTTTTAATCTTTGAATAAAAAGTAATGAGTAAACATCGTGACATATAAACTATATATTAAAATAGAAGTTTCTTACAATTGTTACATGTGAATTTTCATTAATTACATTTTATTGTACTTTTTTACGTATGGTCTTACAATGTAAGGGTTGTTATTTAATAACCATACCGCTCTGGTTTCTTACTTTGACGTTTTGGGAGTGGGGGGTTTGGGTTGTTTGGGTCATCGTAGGGTAGATCAGGGGTATTTAGGTCATCAGATGCCCAAGGGGGTTTGGGGTTATGTGGCTTTAGTTGGTCAGCGTTGCGCCTGCCGGCATGTTTACCTTGTAGGGTGTGTAGCTCATAGGTGTTTGGGCCAATTTGTTTATGAATAAGGAAGGGGCCTTCATAAGGGGGGATGAGACTACTGGATATGCCTTTAGCAGCGTCGCTTAGTATGTTTGTTTGTCGCCACACTAATTGGCCTTCTTTAAGGGGATTGGGCTGTCGTGACGTATTATAACGTTCTGATCTTGACTCTTTACATTTTTGTATGTTATATGTGGCGAGATCAATAGCATTTTGGAGGTCAAGCTTTAACTTTTGGGCGTAGGTCATAGCTTTGTCAGGGGTGAATTCTGGGATTGTGGCATTGGGGTTTATAGTGAACGGGGAGTTCATTTCACGTCCATAGTGTAACATTGCTGGGGTGAGGGTTGTTGTTTCATTTGGTGTAGTACGGAGGGCATAGCACAGGGCGGGTAGGTGACGATCCCAATGCTTGTGAACTTCTGCATAAGCTTTTATGCATTGTTTTATAGTGCGTATGTAACGTTCAGAGGGATTACCTTGGGGTCGATACGCGACGATTTTTTTATGGGTTATATTTAATTCTTCGCAAGCTTTGGTCCATGCTGTGCTAATGTACTGGGGTCCATTATCAGTACGTATTTGGGACATGAAACCATTTCTACAACAGTAATCAACCAATTTTTCTACTATGACGCGAGATGTGGCAGTTTTTATAGGGTAAATTTCGACGTACTTTGAAAAGTCGTCAACGAGGATGAGGGCGTGTTGATTACCTTTTGATGATGATGGAAGGGGTCCGAAGAGGTCTGCACTGACCGCAACTCCAGGGGCACATGTGGTTTGAGTGGACATATAACCAAATGGTTTTTTGTTGGCTGGTTTAATGCGTTGACAAATTTGGCAACCACGGATGTAATCTTGTATGTCTTTTAACATACCATGCCAAGTATATGTTTGTTTCACTCTCGCTGTGGTTTTGCGAATACCTAAGTGGCCGCTGAGGATATGGTCATGCATTGCACGTAAAACTGCATTGCGTAAATTAGGAGGGACTACAAGCCATTTTTCGTTGTTTTGACCTTTTTTATACAACACACTATTTTCGTTGAATTCATATACATTTTTTACTTTTTTATCATTTTGGGAGAGTAAGGTCATGACATTAAGAATGGTGGGGTCTGCTTTTTGCGCTGCGCGCCACTCATCATGGGAAGTGGGCAATTCAGGGTGCATGATTTGTTGAGTGGCCATACATTGGAGCGTAGGTGTGCTATTTTCATCGTAGTTAGCACAATTTTCTTGGGATTTTGTTTGTGCATCACAAAATAGTGAGTCTAAATTAAGGGAGTCAATATCTTCATCATACATATTTTGGGACTTTTCAATGTTATTACAACGTTTGCAGGAATGAGCAAGTGATGGGGGATTACTTTCGTAGTTTTTGAATTTTAGTTTAGTCTCACCTGGGGGGTCGTTGATGGGGAGTAAGTCGTCTTCGAGCCGATTGAAAATTTCAGGGTCACTACCACAGGGAGCTCGTGAGAGTGCGTCAGCCACGGACATTGTGCGGCCTGGTCTGTGCTCTATAGTGAGGTCCATGCCCATTAGTCGAAGTGCCCATCTGCGAATACGACCAGATGGTTCTTCTATGGTCATGAGATTTTTAAGGGCTGCATGGTCTGTCCATACAGTGCAATGTTGGTACGCGATATAATGTTTGAATTTAGCTAAGCTATTAACGAGACTAAGGCATTCTAATTCTGTGATGCAGTAATTAGATTCTGCTTTGGACAAAGTACGACTTGTGAATGCAACGGGACGTAAACCTTTTTCACCTTGTTGGAGTAGTACAGCGCCGATGCCCTCTGTGGATGCATCGCATTGTATAATAAATTCTTGGTCCATTTTAGGGAGCATGAGGCACGTGTCTGCTGTGAGTGCAGCACAAAGGGAGTCAAATGAACTTTGTTGCAGGGATGACCATTTCCAGGTGTTTTCTTTACGTAGTAATAAAGTGAGGGGCTTGGCAAGGAGTTGGAAATTATATATATAATGTCTAAAGAAACCTATCATGCCTAAAAATTGTTGTATGTTTTTTCTTGACTTAGGGAGGGGATAGTTATTTATGGCTATAACTTTTTCGGGGTTGGGTTTAATGGAGCCGTGGGATATAATGTTGCCTAAGAGTTTTACTTCTTTACAACATAGTTGGACTTTGGAGGGATTTATGGTGATACCTGCTTTAGATAGACGGGAAAGGACTTCTTCAACATGGAGGGCGTGTGATTTTGCATCAGGGGAGTATATAATTAAATCATCGATGAAGGGAATTACGTAATTGTATGTTATACCATCTAGGATCTTATGCATGATACGTTGAAATATGAACGTGGCGGGTTTTATACCTAAGGGCATTCGCTTATAGCGAAAACAACCACGATGAGGAGTAATGAATGCAGTTATGTCTCTACATTCTGGTTTTATTTCAAGTTGGTGATAGCCAGAGCTTAAATCGATGACTGTGTATACTGCACTGTTACCCATTTGGGAATATATGTAATCTAACCTGGGAATTTCAAACATTAAAGATTTAATTATAAAACCATTAATGGGGCGGTAATCAATAATTAATCTCCAATTAGGGGGAAGACCTTTTTGTTGTTTCTTTTTTAATAATACTGGACAGCATGCCCATAAGTTGGTAAAGCATGGTTCGATGATATCATTTTCAATATCATCGTCTAAGTGTTTATCCATGATATCAAGTTTGGCACGTGTGGCGGGGCGGGAGCGAGCACGAAAAGGGGTGGCATTGGGGTCGACTTCAAACTCACATTGATAATCTTTTATTTTACCAGGCTTACTTGAAAATAAACCTCTTTGCATGAATCGTTGTAATATTTTTTTCATACGTGTTTTGTCTTCGTAGCTACCTTCGACCTTGGACATGATTGACTCGAGCCAGTTGTTATTGACTTCAACATTATAACATGAAAATATGTCGGAGGGCTTTGCAAATGGAACAATCTCTTGTTCTTCGTTACCAATGGTCCAACCATTTTCTGCTATATTTAAGTTTAATTTTGTGGCGCGCATAAAGTCGCGTCCAAGAATGACTGCTTTATTTAGGCCAGGGAGGACAAAGAAACGTTGTTTTCTAGGATTATTAGCCCATGTAAAATTGATATTTATCATTTGTTTAATTTGGGAGGAACCTTGGGCTAAATTGAGGGGGATATTTACATCTTTGAATTTAAAGTTACGGGCACGTAACTCTTTTGCAACATCTTCACCAATGAAACAATGACTTGAACCACTGTCTAGCAGTGCTAATTTTTCTTGACCTAATATTTTTATAACGATGAGGGGTTCGTCGCATTTTGGAGGGACATTGGGTACTTTTTCTTTTTCACCCGTTACTTTGGGTTCGTCGACATGTAAATTATTTATTTCTGTGAGGACATTTCTCCACTTATCAGTTTCAATTGTAATACTGGAGGGCAAGGGAACATTTTTATACACATGGGGGTTTGGGGAGGGAGGGTGCTCCAAGGTCTGACCTTGTGCAATTAGACGTCGCATTTTTTTATTTAACCTATAGCGCCTATTTTTCATCGTTCTACGACGATGACGTAAATATTTTTCACGACGTGCGTTATACTCGTCGATAAATGATATAATAGATTGCATATATCGTTGTTCTTTAAGAGCGTCTCCCTCGCGAAACCATTTTAGTTTGGCGAGGGGTCGTTGGGGTTTTTTGGGTTGGGATTACAGGGACGACTATTTTGACAATCACGGGCTATGTGATTTAAGCCTTGGCACCTATAACATATAATAGGTGGACGTTTTTGTTGTCTTTGGGGTAGTAAACCACGTGGGCTTGTGTCATCTCGACGTGTGAGTAGGGGTGGTGGGGGTGGGATGGTTTTACTCACAAGATTATTATCATAAGCAAGGGAGGGTTCAACAAATTGAGCAGGAGGGGGTGGACGTACGTATAAACGTGATTGAAGGACTGCATCTTGGATGCGGTGGGCTTCAATGGATAATTCACGTAATGAATTATATATACGACCATAAGTGTACTGACGATATGTGGGGTGCATTTGGGATAATACTCTGTTGACTTTATCATGCTCTGTATAATTACCATCTAATCGACGATAATATTCGGCGATAACTTGTACATAGGAGGAGAGGGGTTCATCAGGGTCTTGCGTTCGTAGGTCTAAATCACGTAATAGACGTTGTTTATACGTGTACGATGCAAATTCAGACAAAAATAATGATTTAAATTCTAACCACGTTGTAATATTATTGTGGAGCGACCACCATCTTGTTGCCTCGCCTTCTAGTATGAATGGCATGTGCGAGTGCAAAAGACTGTCGGGAGCACGACGTATAGAGTGGGCATACCTTTCAAATTCCGCAAGGAAATCTGATGGTGATTTTGGGTCTCCTCTACCAATATACTTGGGTATGGGTAGTTTGGGTATTGGGTCATTTTGCAATGATGGGGGTGGATAATACATAAATGGGGGTGCAAATGTTTGGGATACGCAAAAAGGTTGTTGTTGTGGCATACAGGGCATAAAACGTGCTTGTGGATGTGCTTGGGGCATGGGAGACACGATTGGTGGGAGTGGATTTTGTGCCGGTGCAGCTGGTGACGTGATATGTGATGTTACGCAAAGTGGTGCTGTTGGCAACGTTGACACGGGATTATACATATGACTACACGTTGTCACGTTAAAACGTGGTGCTGGAGGATGTACAATACTACTAAGCACATGTGCTTGCAAGACGGGTGGGTGTTGTGGGCCTTGGGATAATAACTCGTTGAGACGTTGCTGGGTTATGGCAATATTTGTTTGCCATTTTTGCACAGGGTCGTTACTACTACCAGGGTACACGTTATTACCACCTGCATTAGTGCTATGCACAAATGACGAGGTGATGGGTGTGGGGATGGAGAACGTCGATGTGGTGTTGTTGTGCAACATGGGACGGGATGAAACTGACAAGGGAACATTTGACATATTATTAACACAAGTACTTACAATTAAAACATTGGACATAACAACATTATTAAAATTATGATTAAAACCGCTGCCCTGCGAAAAAGGACCTGCAGGTGACACGTTGGCAGTGGACACTGTCACAACGCCTGTACCAAATACCATGGCACTCGGGGTGGGGTGCATTTCTGCTTCGGGGTCAGAATCGATTGATTCAGGGTTCCCAGGGATCAACCTGGTTTTGTACCTTTTTCTCTTTCCAGAGCAATCCGCCATTTTGTGAAAGTAGGGCTTTTTATACACGAGAGTTATATACCAAACACTGAGTACGTATTTTATACAAGGAATGTGACGGGACTCAATTTCGTACAAAACATGTCACACGGGATTGTCACGAGGTGTGCATTTTTTTTTTGTACGGGACACGCGAGAGAGAGAGAGAGAGAAAACAACTTTTACATATTGCAACACATGGTGGAAAATTGGAGGAATTTTTGACGTTACGTGGTTTATATGGCTCAAAAAATGTGAACGAAAAATTTGGACACGTGAGAGAGAGGGGGAGAGACAAATTTTTACGTTTTGCATACGTGGTGGAATTTTGGAGGAATTTCTGACGTTACGGGGCGGGGCAATTATGGGTCAAAAAATGTGTGGAAGAGAATTTCATACAATGTGTGTTCTCAAAATTTACAATTTTGCGATATGGGGGTGGGTGGGTGGGTGATTTTACCGGCCGAGATCCCCAATTCTGTAACACTGGAATTTTACCTTTGTCTAGGGGTTTTTTCTGTGGCTCGTTTGCGAGGTAAAAAACAGGTACAGATAGGGTTAAGAGAGGAAAACACAAAATTTTATGTGGACCTTTTCGTCTTTTATTGTTTGAACAGAGAACACAGATTAAAAGAAAAAGTATCTTATTTAAAATCAAACAAGAACACTCAAATCATATTTAATTTACGTCAGAAATGGAGAGTGGCACGTGGCTATCTTACGTACATGTCGAATCGTCGATCTCACGTGGTGTCCAATCATGGGCCAAAAACGATCGTAACAATCCAATTACGATGAATGGTGGATACTCAGTGATGGTAGCAAAACAAGACGTACTCTTCACAAAACAAAGGCAGGTACAGTGACTGAAGTTTGCCGCAAGTGGGAAACTTCCTTCTGCGAGGCTCTGAAGGAGCACCTAGCCTGGGCAGCTCCGGCTTACAGAATGACTCTCGGGACGGTCGGTAACGCTGCGCTCAGTAGCGACGAACAAATTTGCTATATTGGAATGGTGGGGGCAAGATTGACAACAAGGTTCAAATTCGGCAGATTTTACATACATTATGACCCTTATGACCAAAGTAGCTGTTGCTATGCAGCTGCAGCAAAACACACTGTTATGTAATATAGAAACTTCTAGAACCAAAATTATTATATAACACCCTAAGTTACATATAAAATGTCAAGTAACACTGTTATGAACAAACTTTAATATTAAAATGATAATTCAATTGATAATCTCAAAATTATACTTTTGTACCATGAAATTATAAACTAAATGCAAATTCTTTTTATTGCCAAAACTTCACGTGACACATGTTAGACAACGAATAATTAAGTAAAAGCACGCAGAAACATAACTTGATTATAATATCAATAAAATGACGTGAAAACTAAATATTATATAAACGATGTTAAAATATTACGCAATACTTGAGTAGCACGTGGATGCGAGGGAAGGCGAAAGAGAGAGAACGAGAGAGAGTGCTCGGCTGGCGAAGCCGGCTCATTCCAAGGTAACACAGGATGGACGGTGGCGAGCTATGCAGCTTGCAACCACTCGGGACAAGACTGGACAAACTCTCATACAAACACAAAACTCAACCTTGCATTCTCATATACACATGAAACATACAATATTTTATTCCCTGATGCTTTTACTATATCTAGTCAACATAAAATACATCGCGTATATTTTATCACGCAAGCAAATTAATGATGATATAACATAAGATTTATACAGCATGCAAATCGCCGTAAAATACGGGGATTATGACGTAAAAAGCAGTGGCGTGATGTTAAATGATTATAACATGCAAAATGGCATTTAATTAAACACTTAAAATATTACGTGCATAAATTACGTATCTTACGTGCTAAAATAACGTAAACCTAATATTTTATATACAAAACATTACGACGAGCTGACTGGACGTTCGGCGTAACCTCATCGCTGGAAATGCGTCAACGCGGGCTAGCCGCCAGAAAAGCGTGCGCCAAGATGGCGTCATATGACACAAGACATGCATTACGCGAGATAAAACAATACGCGTGATTAGCAATGACGTCAATATAATATAAGCATAGAAATCTGTATTTCATCAGATTTTTACAACTGTACTGTACTGTACTGTACTGTACTGTACTGTACTGTACTGTACTGTACTGTACTGTACTGTACTGTACTGTACTGTACTGTACTGTACTGTACTGTACTGTACTGTACTGTACTGTACTGTACTGTACTGTGTATCATATCATACCTGTGAGAAACTGAATTCATATACTGGAGCAGACATTACGAGAATTTTGATAAAATTCAAAATCATACATACAGCAAATGTTTTATTAAATTTCAACATTTCCCTAAAACAAGAAAACAAATAACAATAAAAATGTTCAACAATTAAATCCAAAAACTTACTTAGTTATGTATTGATGACATACAATGCAATGTATAATATCAGTCTTAATTCGTTTTCGTTCACGTCGTGAAAAATATTTTAAGTTTTCAATTTTAACTGCTTTCATTGCATTACAAATATTTTTGAAATTCGTCTCAAGAAACAGAAGTATGTAGAGTGGGATAAAATCAAGACATAAATTTAAAACAAATATTTGAAAAAAGAAAAAAAGCTGAAAAAATAGCATGATTCCACCAAAATATTTATATCCAAATTGATAAACAAAATATTTATTCAGTCCTGATTTTAAATCCTCTTCACTGCTTATTTCACTGACTCCAAAACTAATAATTAATATGAAAAATAAAATAACTGTAAGTGATTGTTTTAAAATTCTTTTAAATTTCCTGTTCATTTCTTTTTCAAATTGAAATTTAAATTTCAATAACTCAATTGGTATTCGATACTGCATTTTTATTTCATTTATATTAATACTCATTGCTATAAATTTTACATATATAAAAATTATCAAAATTAATCGCCATAGTACCTTTAAAAATATATTGAAATTTGGAAAGTCTATTAAATTAAATAGCACAATGAAAATAGTAAACACGAGTGGAATATGGAACATTGATATGTAAACACTGCTTGCTAGTCTCGAATATTTATTTTTTTTGCTCCACTCCAGTAGTCCACATAGTTTCAGGAATAAGATTCCTGTTTGAAAATCCATCAAATTTCTCATGGAAAGCACGGATCAGCGTTCGTAACAACACTTGTTTACATTATGAACATTGGCATTCATATTATAAGTTTATCACACAAATATTTGCGTGCACTTAATGTTTGTTATGGCATAATTACATAATTTTACTATTTTCTTAACTTTTAATTACACACAATATAACAAAACGGGGTATAATCTAGTTTTAGGTATGAATTTTTTATTCTTTGATGTTTGGATGAATTGTATACACGTTAAGATATTAATTATTAAAACATCAAATTTTCACGACATCTCAGTATAATTTAAGACAATTAATTGCTGTTTTGGCTTACTATTAAATTAAGACTACTTCTGCTATAATACAAAACTATGAAACAAAGTGATGATTATAAGTCTGATTTAATATGTAAATACATTTACCACTTGATCCCATTTTTGTATTAATTTGAAAATATACTTCCAATGCCTTTTCTCTCTCTCTCTCTTTTCTCTCTCTCTCTTTTTTTTTTTTTTTTTTTTTTTCTTCTTCTTTTTCAATTGTAGGAATATTATTAAATAATTATATACTTGGTGTTTGAATTTTGCTTGCAAAAATATAAATATATTTTTTCCTTCATATACGTCTGCAACACTATATGAATATCCATTTGAATTAAACTAAATGATCATCATTAATACAGCAAAGTACAACAACTGTTTCTCACATTATAGTAGCAAGTTCCATCCTTTGAAAACCTTTTCTTTACGATAGAATAAAACTCTACAACAATAAAAACAAAGTAATAATGATAATAGTTGGAGTATTTTACCCTCAAACTGCCACAGTACTGCCATAACAACACTTTTTAATTTCTTCCTTTGTCATTTTTTTTTAGAGCGGTAACCTAGTTTTTATTTTTAATTTATATATTTATAATACATAATTATTGCAGAAAAAACACTACGTAATCTTTATTTTAAATTCTGAAACTGTTCATATTCTGTCATATAAAAGCATGGATTAAAATTTTATGACAGGGCACTGTACTGTAAAGTGTACTTCATCGGTTCTCATATGACAATTATATCCCAAATATTTTACCTATATTTCAGAAAATAGGACTTTAATTACCTTTATTTTATTATTATTATTATTATTTAATTCTCAAAATTTTACTATTCAGAAAATTATGTGATCGTATATAATTTTTACTTTGATTATTTAATGTTTTTTTTTTTGAATTGTAGAATCACAAAATTGGAATAAAACCAGTTTAATTTTCCAAATGAGTTTTTTTTTTTGTATATTTATTTTTATTTGATTAATTTCAATAAGCATTACTTACTTACAAATTAAAGTGCTTTTTTATATAAAGCATTCCAAATTTAATAATATCAATGTTTTATTTCCAATATTTAAAAGAGTAATAAATAAATAAATTTATAAAATACTGTAAAGAAAGAATATTGGCATGTGATTCTTAAGGTACACTCTATTATGCATGAAAGTTATTTTAAATTGCAGTGAGCTTTTAGTGTTTTTCCTCACACATCAAGTCCAATCTAATGAATCATTTTTTTTTATTTTATATTTTGATTTTAAATATTAAAAAATCAGTACTTTGAAATCTCTGCGACATATTTTTGTTAGTATTACTGGACTTTTTATATAACTTTTTTGCACGTGTTATCTCATGTTTAATAATGATTTTATTTATTTATTTATTTATGTTGAATAAGATTTTTACTTACGACTAATATTTTTTAAAGTTATTTCTATATGTTATTTTCATAAATTGTTAATTATGTATTACTTAAATGTTACATAATATCTAATTCATAAATTTGGTTACAGGACTCTGACGAAGAAAAAGACGTAAAAACAGCAAAGTACGAGTTCATGTATAGAGTTGAAGATCACGAATACCATCCCGTGTCTCCTGGACAAGAGAAACAGTCACCAAGTGACTTTGGCCACTCTGAAGCTCGTGACGGAGAGAAAACTTGGGGACGTTACTTCGTCAAACTCCCTGATGGTCGTGTACAGACAGTTCGTTATTGGGCTGATCATTCCGGCTACCATGCTGAGGTACAATTTGAAGGCAAGGCTAAGCATCCTGAACCTGTGAAAAAACATCATCACTCACCAGTTAAAGTATTTACACCACATCATCAAAATCAGCCACAGTATAGCTCATCAGAGGAAATCACACATCTTCTTCCTAATTATGCAGCTTATACAGATAGTGAACATAAAGAGGAAGAAGAAGAAGATGACGAAGGAGAAGCTGTTGAGGAGAGTTCTCATGTTAAGTCAGAGGAGAGCTGAGTAACATGAACAACTGCCTTCATCTTTTGTATTATTTTGTTTATTTATGCTATAATATGTTTTTAATGTTTATATAGATATAGATATGTTAAATAATTACAAGAACAAAAATGAGTTTTCCAAAATTATATCTAAACATGTTACAAATGTTAGTAATAGTGTTGTTCGTAAACCCTGTTATCTTGCTACAAAAAAAAGCACATTACGTTTAAATAACCAAAGTTGATCGTCATTTTAGTAGTAGAGAACAGAGTTTACGAACAGCATTAATTTGATTTTCTGATAATGAATGAACAATTTTTGGAAATGTTTTAAATATTTATAAATTAAAGCTAATTTATGAATTAAATTTGCAACAATTTATGAAAAAAGGGGGATAATTGCATTTATGCTTAAGTACAGGTGTGTACGAGTTTTTTTGCTGCTTTTACTATTGTAGATAAAGATAATGCTTTCAGTATTGCTTTGCTTTTGTTTGTATGCACTAAAAAGTATTGTAAAATATATTTATTTTTTTAGATATAAGACCATAATAAAAATGTTGAGATTTTATAATTTTATGTTGTTTTTTGTCTAAGCCAATAAGTTTGAATGAAATAAAAATAATTAAAATAAGTGTTTACAACTACACTTTACAAACTACTCACTAGTTCAAAGTATGCAAGAGTTTCTTTATTGAATCCAAACCACGATATAAAAATATTTTATTCGATCTAAATCTTGGATTTTTTTTAATGTGTAAATATAAATGTATGAACGATGAACTCGGTATGAATGTATGTATGTACGAACTCTGAAAGATCAATTATTAGCATCTACAAACATGACAAGTTGCTCCGACATCCCTAATATATTATTACTATGTACTGCATACACAAAATTACTTAGTTTCTCAAGAAGCAAGTCAATAAAATACATTTTATTATATACGTGTAGAAACACATATTTAGCATTCATCCAAAAATGTTAAAAAGGTTCAAGTAAATAAATATGTTGAATGGTTTTAATTTCAAGCTATGCTAATGATATTGTAAACAAATAAAATTAAGTGAGTTTAGATTAAGGTGGGAAATCAGATACTGCGGTATTTGACTAAAAAATTGTAAAGAAAGAAAAATCTGAAATTTTGCACAGTGATACATTAGGATAAGGTATCTTCAAAAATGTAAAACAAAAAATTGGGGGGTCACCATGTTAGATTTTGAATTATGATTTTTTGAAGTTTTAGTCCCATAAGAGCCCATGTTAATTTCAATAATTATTTTCTCTCTTATCTGATGGTCAAGGGTTCTGAAAATTTCATCATAGGTAGCTGTTACTATTAACTTTCAAATGGCATTATAAAGTTTGAAAGTTTTCTTTTTAAATTTTGAGATAAAAGCCATCTATATACAAGCCTTAAGATTTTTTCGATTCTACAGCCTTAACGAACTTACTTGGTAGACGTCATCGTTCTCTTGAAGCTGCAGACCCAATAGGAAAAAGTAATAGGAGAACGTTAAGCTCAAAATCTAAAAATAATAATAAATTAATTAATTAAACATAAATAACACAAAATAAAGAACTTACAGTTAGAGAAAAAAAAATACAAAATTAGGTGCTGATGTCAGGAATTATATTTATATTACTATTTAAAAAAGAAATCTACAATATAATCTAGGAATAAAGTATGCATTTATCTAAAACTTTGTAATAAGATATCTCATTGTTCGTATATTATGTTTGATTAAGTAAAATTGTGTATAATTAATTTAAATTTGTTTCTAAAATTGTAGATAATTTTGTACTTAATCTGTTTACTCCATAGTATGTTTTATCCAATATCTTATTAGTAAGACATGATTTTGCTGATTTGCAATTGCAGCTTGTCCTCATTTTTATATGCTTGTTTTTTTTCGACTGATTATATATTATAAAACAAGAAGAATATGAGAGAGAGAGAGAGAGAGAGAGAGAGAGAGAGAGAGAGAGAGAGAGAGAGAGAGAGAGAGAGAGAGAGAGAGAGAGAGAGAGAGAGAGAGAGAGAGAGAGAGAGAGAGAGAGAGAGATTATTTGTCACTAACCGCGGTCAAGTTTGGAACTCGCAGGGTGTACGATGGTCCAGCATGAAGATAGAGAGGTTTCTCACACCGAAAAGCAACCATAAATAATGCATGCTTCATGTTTACGTATTTCTTGGATGTTAACATATATTTACATAAACATATCTCACCTATGCTCAGTTCCTGTAAGATAAGAATGCATTGTTTGATTTTTATTTAAAGTCTAATAATAATTATATTTGGGTATTAATATACTTTTAACTTTTATCTCAGCTGATTAAAACCAGTTGTTGCCATATTTACTTATTTATTACACATAATAAAATTTTTGTTTGGGTATGAGACATATTTAACCTCAATAGTGCAAAATTTTGTATATACTAAAACTCCTTAAAACGTCCTCAATAACATCAAGTTTTATTTTTTCCATTATTTGATAATGCATTTACAGATTTTAACTTTACATCACATTTAAAATGACGTAAAATAGACCATCAATTGTGGGGAAACTCATCTTTCAAATACAAACCTTAAAATATAATCTACTTTCTCAATTTACAGTTATTATATAAATTTAAATCTTACCAAATCTGTTATTTCATGAGCAATCCAATAGACATCTAACAAATGTAAGGTGCACGATAGAAACATGACAAATGCAACAAACATGGGTGCCGCGCTAACCGCCTATAATAAAAAGTAAAAATAATTAATGTCATATAATTCATAAGAAATAATTTTTAATTCAACTTACGTCTTTTCTTGTAAACTCAGTGACTGCAATGGAGAGAATAAGATTTTCTAATAAATCAAGAAAAAATTTGGTAGAAAAAATATCGTTCACTTCTTTCATGATACTGAAAAAAAAATACATTTAAAATAAAATATGATATAATATGGTACAAATTATTTACTTAAAAGAATCCTGGTCTTAAAATATTACATCAAAAAACTTAAAATTTGTGAAATGTGAGCATACATTTTATATACAGGTTAAACTTACTTGATGATACATAGGTGTAAATCAAAAATTCGTTTCACTTGATTATAACTTTGTGTGCAATTTTCCGTTGTGCTTGTATGACACTCAACTGTATCGTAGTGTAAAACTTTGAGATTTCGAGCCATGGTTAGTAAACGTGTAAAATAAGTCTTAACAATCAATAGTAAATAAAGTGGCAATAAATTTAAAATTACCAGTGACATTAAAAAACTAATAATTGAGGTCAAATGTATAATTTTTAACAAAAGATTCAAAATTTTGTTACTTAAAGTTAATGACATATATATATTTATTTCATCATGATAATTTTTACCATCATCTGATCTATTTAATGTTCTTAAAGCAATTATAATAAAACACACAGATATTATAAAATAACGAAGAGATATTCTTTTTAATATTTTATTTATATCTCTGTTAAAAATAACTTTATATCCTTCTAATTCAGAAATAATATAATATTGTTGTTTTAACTTGTTTCTTTTTATACTTAATAAAATTAATTGCATTGAAGTAATACTTAGTATCGAAAATCTCCAAAACAATCTTAATAAAATATCATAACTTTTAACGTTGGATACGTTTAGTATCATAACTAGAGGTAGATATAAATTTAACAGTTTAATACCCCACATGTACAATCTACTTGCAAAATTTTTATATTTGTTACTTGTACTCCATTCTATTAAACCTGATAGCTTCATTAGAAAAATTGCACGCTCAAATGACATGTCGTAGTGTGTGGAAGTCACAAATCTAAATGACGCAAAGTATTTGAAATAAGTAGTTTCATATTTAAACATAACAACGATGAAGTCACAAATCTAAATGACGTAAAGTATTTGAAATAAGTGGTTTATTAGTTAAATATAGCAGTAACTGAAGAGTTTGCGTGTAAGTAATGACATTTACATGTCTTGTATTTAATATAATTGTGACCTATAATTAAGTAATCAATAAATCAACATATCAAATATATTATTCAATAAAAAAAAAACTCAACAAAGTTACATTAGTGTTGTAAACACCCAGCGCCTAATAATAGAAATAAACGGCTAGCACACACATTTGTTTTAATAATAAAGGTTGAATGAAATTTTTATGCAATTTTTATACATCATTTTCAAAAATAAAACCAACAAATCTTGTTTGCAATTCTTCCACACTAAAACTTGTATTGAAGTTTTGCAATGACTCTTTATAACCTTATATATTATAGGATAAAGAAGTTTATTTAACCCCAAAATTGCTGGATTAAATTTTGAGACGTAAAAAAAAAAAAAAAAAAAAAAAAAAAAAAAAAACTAAATGAAACCGGTAATAGACCATAACAAAATCCAACTCGGAAGGCTGTTAGCATTATTGTTACCAAAAATGGAGCTTATGCATAGCTCACTTGCTGTTCGTGCAATTTTATAAATACGATTACATTGTTCTAAATAAGCGTAAGAAAAGTTGCCTATCTATTCAGGGACAGCAGTGCACGGGACTCTTAATATAAGAGAACGTAAATATTTTAAATCTTATAGCATTTCTATTCTTGAAAGAAAGAAAACTCAGCATATTTTTAGTTCAGTGATATTTTAATTTTATAAAATAAACCAATGTAATTACACTTTTTTTCTTTTTAAGTTACGTACATATTTAACTTTTCGAAATGTAATAATAATAAATAATTTTATTGTTATTTTCTTAAATCAGTTACAAAAATCCTACCATGGCTGAGGCCTTATCGGCTGGTTAACATAAGAGCTTATTTCAATTATCATTTAACTCATACTTTTAAATCAATTTATAACACACACACATTAGAAAATCATACAAAAATCATAAAACAAAGCAAAAACTATAAAAAAATAAAACTTTAATATCTTTAACTTCAAAATAAATTAAATAAACAATACAATAACTAATACATAAATCAGTTGTAAAACTGTTGTTCTTTTTGCTTATTCTCAATGTAAAATAACAAAATTAAATGCGCTTTGTAATTTCAGATCTTTCTTAATAGTTTGCTTGTTTGCTTTATCCATACTTGCTGCTACAGCAATTATATACTGTAGAAAAAAATATAAAACGAGAATGTCAAACTTATGATCTGAAAAATAAAAACATTTTGCAAATTAATATCAATAATTAATAATACACAGCATTATATTATAAAAATCAATAATAATAATAACAATAATAACGGACTACTAAACAAATAGAAGGCAAAATATTATTATTATTATTACTTTGTTTTGAAGAGGATAAATAAATGAATCATGTTTCAATTGAAAAATGTTTAATATTATACATCTTTCTTTGATAAAAGTTAGAATTTTATAACTTCAATGAGTAACCTGAAAACTTTTTAATGATTTTTATTACTGATAAAAAAACAACTTTAAAACATGCTGCCTTCCTTGTTAGGGTAAATAATTTTTAAAAAAAGTATGTTTATTTTAAAATGGCAATACATTGATGCTTTGTAGCAATTAAGTTGGTCAATGTAAATTTGCTGAGTACTTACCGCTGACACAGTGGACACTTTGAGAATATTGAAAGGTCCAGCTTGAAAATACAAAGGACCACAATATTGTTCAGCAATCATCTGCAACATCTGCTTTAGTTTGTAACATTCAACTGGTAAAGTCAAGGACTTGTGGACACAAATCTGACCTATTTCTATCTCCTGCAAAGTTAACACCATTTTAAAACTATACCATCATACTTCATAATAAAGTTCTTGATCAATAAAACTAAGTAAATCACCTTTTGTGTGATTTCTTGAGCAAACCAGCACAAGTGGTAAACTTGAATCGTACAAAACAAGAACATTGTCGTAGCGAAGTATATTTCCATCCTATTTTCAGGCTATACAAAAGCATTTATATAATATTATATTAAAGGCATAAAACACCTTGAGCAAAAAAAAAAAAAAAACTGTATAATATCCTAATATCTGAACATACCTAAATATCAATGTGGATTTGGTCGGAGTCATTGATTTCTAACTTAATTTCCATTCACAAAATGGTACGTGTGGACTCTGACGTCACAGCTCGTCTGGTCCACGCACGCGTAAAACAAGTGAGCTGTGACGTCATAGTCCGCACGCATAATTTTGTGAATGGACATTAAGTTAGAAATCAATGACTCCAGCAAAATCAACGTTAATTTTCAGATATGTTATGATATTAGACAAATTTTTTGTTCAAGGTGTTCTACGCCTTTAACATCACATAGTAACATAACGGCTGAATTTATTTTTATAAATATACGGAAACTTACGTGTTTTGAAATGCCAAAGGCTGGCACAGCCATGACTAGAATTCTGCATAAATTAACAAGAAAAAGGGTTGAAAATATTTCAGCAACGGATTTTTTAAGTCTGTAAAATAAAAATTTTGTAATTAAATTCATGAACAGAAATATTTAAAATAACACACACTCAATTTCATAAACATTTATATAAAGTTGATAGATAACATCATACTTGACAAACAAAAATAAAGACTTACTGTAAAAATTGCACATGCAGGGAAATCCAAAATTTTAATTGTGATTCCAGTCTCATAGTTTTCGTTACTGAATATCGTCTCGTTGAAATTGTACTAAGTAAACTCGAGAGCATTTCTTCTAATTGATCAAAATACGTATGCACCACAATTATCGAGTACATTGCAAGCGTGTCGAGACTCCAAAATATTGTGGTAAATTGTATCATAGATAATAAATGATAAAACAAAATTACGTATTTAAAAACGAAAATATCAATTTTAGTTAAAAATATTTTTCTAACTTCTGCATATTCTTTATTTTTAACATTAACTATCTGAACACACAAGACAATAAAACTAGCTGTAGAAAGAATTAAATTAAACATAAGAGTTTTGTTAGTTTTTTTCTTTATCTTTCTTTCTAGTAAAAATTTAAAACAAAACATATTTTGGGGAATTTCTAGATTCTTTTTAATTTGTTTAGCTTTGATAGAAATGACAAGAAAATTTAAAGCCGTCAAAAGAAGCACTACATATCTCCATGCCATCCTTAAGACTTCACTAATATTTGATATTTCACTGATAATTATTATGGATAATATTATTAAATATATGAAAGATAATCTAACACTGAATATGTAAAATTTAGTCGCTAAATTTTGACACTTTGTTTTGGAGTTCCATTCCAGTAAAGCAGTAATCTTCATTAAACATAAACCAACAGCAAAAGGCATCGTCAGGTAGATAGATATGTCTTCTGTGGTGACTGTATGAGGAGTGAAGATTATCACATTTAAAATTCACTTTTAATAGGACTGTTGAAGGAACAGTTGATGCAGGTATTACAATTTTCCATCTAATTCGGTATTTACAAATAGCGTGCGCCTAATTAACATGCGAAATATTTAATTAGAACGTATATTTCATTATATACTGTAGTTTATTTTTCTCTCTTCAGAGACCATTAAAATTATGTAAATATATAATTCTGAATCTATTCATGTCAGGATTAATATTTTTAATTCAATGCTTTTTTGTTCGGGGGAGTAGATAAAAATTTATCACTACAAAATTTCGACATTTTTATGCTATAATATAACTTTAGACTGGTTTTATATAATAAGTATCCATACCAAGGACAAATATAATAAGATGGTTTGCTTATTATCTAATTAAGTTCAGTAAGTTTAAAAGTAAAATAAAAGTTGAAATTATAAACACACCCTATTGTAAGCTAATGACCAAAAACTTTAAATTATTCAAATTGTTTCTCTGTCTATTTCAAAATAATAATAATAAAATCAATAATTTTATTAATTATCAATTATGACAATTCACGTGTATTCAAGTACCTGAAATTTTAATGTAAATTTTAGTAGCAGGTATAGTCTAATATTATATTCAATAATTTGTAACAAAAGGACATTAAACAAATATAATATACAAGAGCGAGCACAGAATATGCTAGACTGCATTGAGTTGTAATAATGACTTTTGTGTTTTAGTAAAATTGGTTAAAATATTTACAAACATTATATACATATATATAATATATATATATATATATATATATATATATATATATATATATGTGTGTGTGTGTGTGTGTGTGTGTGTGTGTGTGTGTGTGTGTGTGTGTGTGTGTGTGTGTGTGTGTGTGTGTGTGTAATTGATATTACAATTTCCATTAATTGTACATTTATTAAACAAAATAATAATACACATGAATAATTCTACAGAGTGGATTTAAATTATAAATATACTGTTTTGGTTTAATTTTTCACTAATTTATTTATAATATATATTATAACATTCTGTATTCTGCAAAAAAAAAATAATAATAATTTCTTAACTCGTTCAATAAAAAAAGCATTTCAAGTTTTTACCGTTTTCTATTACTACGAGTATTAACTTTGTTGTTAATAGCTGGTGATTGTAAACGTAAATTAATTAAATAAATATATTTTTTAAGAATTACAATTTGAAACATTTAAAAATAATAAAATATTAGACGTCAAATGTAAGTTATAAAAAATATAAGTATGTATAAAATTAAAATCACCGAACCGTATAAAAATTGTATTTTTTTTTTTTAATAAAATTTAAGTTTGTTTCTGTGTGCGTGTATATACTGTATAATCAAATAGCAATTTTCTATTATTTGTAACAAATAATTCAGTTTACAACTACACTTCACAATAAATATAAAATATATAAGACTTTGATTCCAATATATAAAATAAAAAAATAATAATAATAATGGAGAATGACATACAAACACAATATAAAATAGAAACACCGTACAGATTGAAGAGAACTAAATATTATTGACAATGGAATCAATATCACATTTCATCATTTTTATTGACAAAATAATATATATCAAAAAGAAAGAAGAAGAAGGAAAAAAAAAAGATTGAAAAAAACATTATTATTTTCTTTAAAGTATAATATTTGAAGTCTATGAAAAGATTTTAGGATGAACGTGTGTGACAGAAAACAGAAAACAATTTCATCTCTTTTGTGAAATTGTCATCGTATATATAGCAAGTAAGGAATCAACTTGTCTTATTTATCAAAATGTTAGGGAAGAACAGATCCGTATGGCTCAATAAAATGCCTGGGGAAATAAATACAAAAAGCTAATATTATTGGACTATTCTCATCACGCTTCGAAATTTTCTACCTTCTTTTTTCAATTGTTTTAGCTCTTTTTTTTATCACTAAAAATACCATTTTTATTTAATTCCTTACAGGATATTTTCAGCTTTACTACTCTCTTTTATTAAACATTAATATTGTATTACAGCAATTATGATAATATGAACGTAAAAACATACGCAAATATACTAGACTGATACTTGTTACATTAGAATTAGTTAATTTAAAAAATGACACAAATCATTTTAAAAAAATTGCATTTGTATGTGTTTAGTAAATCTAAAAAGTTCCTTCCATTACGCTTATATTTGTATGTACCGTATGAAGTTAGCAACTTTTTAGATTTACTATCAGTGCAATTTTTTTTTATCTCTTCGAAAGTAATTCAAAAACAGACACAAAATCTATTCCTCCAGAGTGCAAAAATAAGTCACAAAATTAACAGAAAAATTTGATGTTTTAACATGTCGTAGCCTTTGAAATTTTTTTACCTTAAAATTTAGGATTCAATACATGAAAGCAATAAAAATAATTTATAAATATGCAATTTCAAATGAAGTGTATTTTATATTTAAAAAAAACCTTAAGGTTTTTACAATTAAAACTTTATTAATAAAATTGAAACTCAATTATAAACTTTATTATTATATAATGTCATTATTAATCAATTTCTCTTTTTCTCTCTCCTCCTCTCTTATTCTTCTTCTTTATTTCTTATATCTGTCTTTATAAATGAATAAACTTAGTTAAGAATGTCGTACCCGAGAAGGAGAAAAAAAATGTTGTAGTTCCTTAATTGTTCTCTGTGTAAAAGAAAATTCCTCTCTCTCTCTCTCTCTCTCTCTCTACAGGTTTGTCTCTAACAGAGTCGCTGATAATCTTGAATTGAGGCAATAACTCAAGGGAGAAGAAAAAAACGCAACTCAGGCATTTATAAAGAATAAAAAAAGTACAATGATAAATTTAGAACACAAGTGAGAAAACATGATTTTTTTCTTCTTCTTTGATTTTAACATTTATATTCATAAAAATAAATTATTTTCATGAGTTCTCTAAAGATTATATAATATGTATATATATATATATATATATATATATATATATATATATATATATATATATATATATATATATATATATATATATATATATATATATATATATATATTAGATATATATATTATTTTTAATAAAAAAAATAGAGCTATGAGTAAGAATTCTAGGAAAAATAAATTTATGTAAATAAAAAACGAAAGCTACTCATTACTCGCTTAAAATATTTATCAAGAAGGAAAGTTAAAAAAATATTTACTTGGCACCTGTTTTTTTCACATGCGCAGTTTTGGCTTTTTTTTTTTTTTTTTTTTTTTTTTTTTTTTTTACAATTCTTTTACGGTGTTCATTAAAAAAACAAGTTGAAATATCTAACTTACTTAAACATCAGTTAATCACGCACTGGAAAAATAGTTTTCCAATATTTTCTAAGCATACACACTGTGATTGTTTGCATGAGTCTTGTAAAAAATATTTTTTCAATGTTTATTAAATAATAAACTGATACGATGAAAAAGTATTTTATGTTGTACAAGATGGTTTAAAAACGTATTATAGATATATAAAACTATAAATATTAAAGGCAGAAAAAAATGATAAAACTTGAGAAAAAATTACTTTTGTATCAAATCCCAATGGTCGAGAATAGTGGCTTATATTCTAAAAGGCAATATTATTAAAAAAAAAAAAAAAAAAAAAGAGGACAAATAATAAAAATGGGGAAGTTTTTTTATATTATATAAGAAATAGGGAATAAAAAGTATAATATAGAAAAGGATCTTAACTTTTTTGAAGGAGAAAAGTGGATGAAGCTAAGCTGTCACAGTGAAATCGATCCTTTTTGATATAAACTTGTTGCTTCCTGACACACGCAAGAATAAACCCAATTTTTAGTATTCTGAGCTTTCAATACCCCAGCAACGTAACTCAAGATTTTAACTTAAGGCTTTTGTTGCATAAAACAGCAGTAAATTCACAGTATTAAAAATATCATCAGATTTAGATTTTTAGTACTGTTGTTTATGGTTATTGGTTAAATATACAAGAAATAAAACTTGTGAAAAATAAACAAATAATTTTCATGAAAAAATATTATTACAAAATAAATCAATATAATTTAAAAATAAATATATTTGAATGAAAAAATAATAGAATGATAAAAAATAAATCGCAAAGCAATGAATTTTAATATAATTTTCATAGAATACTATAAAAGTAGGAAATTAAATAAAATAAAGAAATCTTAGAGATAGAATTATCACAAATACAAAACTATGTGATACAGTATCAGAAATTTTTCTTTATATATATATATATATATATATATATATATATATATATATATATATATATATATATATATATATATATATATAGGCTTACATAATTATGTTGTAATTTTTTATATATATAATTCATATGGTACATAATCCAACCAAGGCATAGAGGTCGGTTTGTAAGTATTTTTTTCATGTCATTACATCATATTACGTGTAACGTAATAAAGCAAATAAACAAATAAACGAATAAACAATAAACTGATAAAACAAAATAAAGTATTGATTTTTTCTCTCTCTTTCTACACATATAATTTCAAAATATCATTTCATTATTTTTTTTCTTGCTCACAACCGACAGTGTTATATGTAATTATATTTTATGTAATAAAAAGATTTTTAATTGTTTTTTAACCTGAGTTTTAGAATTAACTTGATTTTGTTATTTTGAGTATTGAGTTACCTTACTAAATAACTTCCTGTTATTTATTTTGTTAATATTACCTTACTAAATAGCTTACTGATATTTATTTTGTTAATAATTGCACCAACCGACAAGATCAAAATAGCTGGACGAAAGTTTTCTCAAAATGTAACAAATAAATATAAATTGAAAATTATATAAAAATAGATGCAAGTTTCTTCAGTTGTATTTTTTTTTTGTTTTTTTTTTGTGCGATATGAAAAACATGACTTAAATGTTTTATTAAATACAAAATCCTGTAAAAATTTTCAATGAAAGAAAAAACGGATGTTACAACTGAATTTGAAATGTTAACGTTTAGATATAAGATTTTATACAATTTTTACAATTTTTGATTGCTCTATAATGTAAAAATTATGTAATATGTTGGGTATTCACTTAAAAATGTATATATGCATGATATAACCATGCTATATATTCATATAATAGGGCTATTATAAACACTCCCAATTTCTTAATGAAGTTTTTTGATTAATAATATTATAATTCTTTTAATATCATTACATTAAACTTGTATGTATGTGTGTGTGTGTGTGTGTGTGTGTGTATATATATATATAATAATATTATAGCATAAAAGTTACTTAATAAGTTTATATTTTGGCTTATAAAAATGATATATATCTTTGCAAAATATATAGCGTGTCAATAGTATTTGCATATTTACAATCGTTTCGAACTCTCCTTGTTTCCCAATAATGTATGCGACTTGATTTCTACAAAGTAACATTTTCTAATGTATTGTACAGTACAATGTATGTGAGTAAGTACACATATTTCTCTACAAAACTAACATGTCATTATTTTTTATTTAAGTATAAAAATTGTAAAGGTTGTGTAAAAGTAATAAATCTTCCAATAGAAGTTAAAGAAAATTTATTGACTTTTTCCTATTTCTTCTTGTTTTTTTTAAACATGTTTATTCTAACATTCAAAAGCTAATTCTTATATTTTTGTTGTATAATATCTCTTGTTATATGAAGAGTATTAAAGTCAGATTTATTGTTAAATAATGCAATACATTTATTTATTGTAACATATATACACTAGAACAACTAGAATACATTAGCATGCAATATAAAAAAAAATCTTAATCTGTGATATGAATAATAAATTATTAACATTTGTTGCACATGAAATAAGTCGCAATGAGCAAATAAAAGAAAAAGTCTTCCAGTCATGAATGTAAAAAAAGTGCATAATTTTTAAAGTTCTTGGTACTTAAAATTATGACCATGAGTAGGTTTGAGTTCTTTTTTATTTATAATTATACTTTATTGTTTTAGGTGTTAATTATAGCATACGATGAATATACATTTTTTTTAAGTATTTTTTTTAACCAACTAATTCTCTAAATTAGACTACAAAAACTTATATATCTAAAGATGAAAAGTTATATAGAATTATCAGACCAAAATGAAGACGAAGTTCTTGGGTGTTTAACAATAGTATTAAATTTTAGTAAAAACTTTTTTTACGGTTTGTGAACATAAATCTTAATGCTGTTGCTCTTTAAACTGAAATAGTGATTACTAAAGTGCGAAATATTCTATTGTAATGAACATGGTTGTTTGTAGCCACATTTTGTGAACAGCTAGTATAATTGTACAACTGTATATTTATGGTAACAAGCAGAAAACCAATATCACTACTACGTATATATATATAAAAACAAAAACATATTGGCAAACCTATGTACATTAATTTGGTGTGAAAGGAGAAAATTAAACAGAACTCAACCAGCAAATGAAAATGTAACAAGTAAAATGTCATTAGAATGAGTGATTGGTGCTTTCGTTTTGCAATACTCAAATTATTAAAGTTTTAATCAAGTATTTGAAGGTCTAATTTTGTTTAACTGACATAAAAATTGTAAGCAGAGGTAAATATTTTTTAATTATGTAACTGTATTATTATTTATACAGGAATTTCCATATATATTTTTTAATTTTTTAATTATCTTTAACTATTTTTTAAATAAATATAAAAAATTAATAAATAAGAAATGATTTTTTAAAAGAAGGGCAAAATATTGTATGCTTCATTATATTTAATCCATCGATTCCATCTTAATATAAATACTATGCTAATAAAATCAGCACGTGCATAATTACTCATTTCCATAAATAAATATAAAATACTAATTAAAAATAGAAGTTATAATTTTCTTTAAAATGAATAAATTATCTCAATAACTCAATCTAGATACTTTTAAAAAAAAACGTAATATTATTTAGAACAAGACTGATCACTTTCTCTACAACTTCAATATAAAATTGATGTATCATATTAGATCAGATGGCCACAAAAAGTCTCTTAATTTGCGTAGATAACTGTAAAACCAGAAAACTATGTTATATGTGTGGTGATCACTTTCAGTTTTTATATATACATATAAATCAGTAACTATGTAAATGATAAAAATCATACTATTCAAGGCGAAAGTTACTTTTTATTTTTATCTTTTACACGAAAAATTTGGAAAATATTTTTTTAAGTAAAAAAAAAAAGTCAGTGATTTTTTATTATATACCAAACATATAATATGTATGATAAATTTTAATTTTATGTCTTTATCTATATAGTATATATTAAATAATATATTATTAGCTATAAATTTTGTATATCTATATAATATATTATTTATATATCGCATTGATATTGCAATATTTTTTAGAATTTATCCTATAAAAAGCAAAGGTAAAAGCTTTAGAATAATAAATATGAAAATGGTAATCCTTGAATAGAAAAGTATGATATAATATAGATTTAAATATGTCAAAGCTATATTGTAGTCTTCTGTTACATTTTTTTTTAAGTAAAACAAAGTAAAGCACTCTAGATTTACGATCTCTTTTTTTATATTGTTTAATAAACTCATCTTTCAAACAAAGATACATCGCTTTTATGGATTATTGATTATATTTAAATGTACTTTATAACAAGTAGGTAATTTATTGTAAAATGTTATTACTTTTGTTCATTGGAAAGGCATTTGGATTCAAATGTACGTAGTATAATATACTTTATTACATTTGGGTTCTAATGTACTGTACGTAGTTTATTATACTTTATAACATTTGGAAGCCGCAGTCTTTTTATTTGCATCGTAATTAAAATTAACTTAAGAAACAGCAACTAAATTTAAACGTTTACATATTTTACCACTAACTTCAAAAAATGCATTAATGCTGTTCGTAAACCCTGTTCTCTTGCACCAAAAAATGCGCATTCCATTTGATTAACCATAGCTGATCGTCATTTTAGGGGCAAAGAACAGGGTTTACGAACAGCATTATTATAATATTCTTTGTTATTAAAGTAACAACTTCAAATCAATAAAAACGAACGCTTAAAGAAATTTAAGGAACATAAAATTCTATATTTCTAATCAACGCTATTAGTATATCAAAATTTATAATAATAAAGTTTTTTATTTTAAAATATATCTGAAATAAACAACAGGAAAATTCTCAATAAATTTTTAAGTTGAAAGTTTTTGCAAACTCATCTTTCAACGTTGAAACATATTTATGTGAAAAAGAAAATATGATGCTTCAAAAAAAAAAAATCATATCTGATCATAAAAAAAAAAGAAATAAATAAAGAAAAGAGAAACATTTCACAACGCATGGTTAGGGAATATAAAATCAATTAACACAATTTGAGACGTATATATAGAAACGCATAATATAATTTGGTGAATTTCACTTTCAATAAATTTTTCCGTACATTGATATTATTTATGTTGTTTTCGAAAATTTCCTGATGATTTGTGACTATATAGATATCACATAGATATTTTACACTTTATTTAATAAGAAATACAATTTATTATGTGTCATTTTATTTGCAAATAAATGTATTCAGGTTACTTACAAATATGCTGGCGGATGTCATACTCCATACCTGAAACATAAAAACATTTGAAATCAAAATCTAATAATAAAAATATATTATTATTGCTCAAAGTATTATTATAGTATTTTTATATTTTATGCAAAAACTTTTATGCATAACATGCAATAATATGCAACAATATGCATATACCCGTAATAAAGTAAATTTCTCTTTGTTTTATTTCCAATATACTGGCAATAATAAAATACTTGTAAAAGTATGTCACATTTTTTTATTATGATAAAAATTTATATGAATATCCCTTGTTTTAATATTGTTGTATGGGAAAAATACTGTTTTTTTATGATGTTTAAATATATTTAGGCCAATTTATATAGAATAATATAATATAGTAAAATTTATATTATTTTGATGTATTATATTGGTTTATTATATGAAGGAGAAATTGGATGAGTAAGGGAGAAGAGGTGGGGAAGGATTAACACCTATCTAATACTTCTCCCGCTTCAACCGTCTCTACCCGTAGGCGTAAAGGGTACTCCCATCTACTCTCTTCAAACTTTTTAAAAAGACTAGACTCAAGTTAAATTCATATCATAACTAAAACGTTCCTTCACTCGATCATCATACACAGTTGATAGTAGACGTATACATACATACATACTTACATACTTACGTATTCGTCTTCCACGTGTTTGTGCCAAGTCTTTATTAACATTTTTATATACCTCGTGTTTGGACTACAAAATGAAGGTTAATAAGGTATGATTTAATTTATTTTTATCACTCTCTTTTATTCAATAAAATTTATGCCAAAGTTATTGTTTTTTTCAAAAATACTTTAAAAAATAAATTTGTTTTTTTGTTTGTCATTCAGCACTATTAAATTTAAGAAATAATTTTTCATTTATGTTCTGTAAGCATTTGTTAGTAAAGGGTTCGAATAAAATATAAAGCTTGTTATTTTTAATTTTAAAATGTATTTTTATGTATATATTTTTTATTATTTTTGTTATTTTTAGTTGCACTTGCATTATTTTTATTTATATGTACAGAACAAAATTATTACATAATATTTATGAAGGTGAATTTTCAGCAACATAGTTTATGCTATACTGCATAATAACTACGCTACATAGCATTTTATATAATTGTTATGCTTTACGCGCAAAATTAAGCAGTGTGCATTTATAAAAATTTATGCTTTTTCATACAAAATATTTGCTTGCTGTAATTTAAATTACGTATTTTTTCAATGTTATAATAAATATCAAAGGAAGTAACAATCAATTAATATCGATTTGATTTACAAATATTGTTCATTAGTAATAGATATAAATTGTGAAGGTTTCACGAAGGATTCAAATTACTCTGCATGAATCAACCCAATAAAAAATATCGATCGAAGCATCTCAAATTCAGTAGCTATAATGACCCTGAATTTAAAGGATGTCCACGTTTAAAGTTATTTTTAGATAAATTACATTACCTTGTAATGATCTTGCTCTAAATAATTTTTCCGCTTTATTTATTGATATTCACATTCAATGACCTGCAAAATATTACATTTTAGTAACAAAAGAAAAAAAAAAAAGAAGAATTGAATTACATTTTTTTATTCTTCTGAAAGTTTGTATTATATTTTGAGTGATATGTAAAAATCGTACATTACAAGAGTACCGCTTTATTTTATTTTTGTATAATATAAGTAGATCATTCCACTTGGGAGATTTGACTCTTACGTAACCACCAAGAACAACTATACTTTAAGAAACTTTTTCAAGTACAATAATTTATAGAATAGATATCATTGATATTACAACAAAAAATAAAGTAAGGGAAATGCCTTTAGGAAAGATGAAAATTATGTTATTTTTCATAGATTTATCTTTAAAGAGATGGTTTCTTACACAACTTTTGTAATTTAACAAAAAAAGTTATATTGTTTCACTTACAACAACGTAGCTAGCTTTGTTATGAGATATTATTCTAGGAATATTTTTTTTAACTTTTGAGAAAACTATGGTCACGGTGGTGATTATCTTATTAACTCTTTCTTTCTTTCTATTTTTTTTTTAATCTTTAACCATCTCTAACGTTACATATATAAAGAAGATTTACTCCATATATCTTAGTTGACAAAAATAATTAAATTATGTTTGAGGAAAAGTGCCATTAAATTTCTCTATTTCATTGTTTTTAATTAGTTACATTTATGCGATATTCAACATGTTAGAACTATTTTCTGTATAATATTTTGAATCATAATAATTTACTTAAATTAAATTACATTAAATATTTAAATATATATTCCTTATTATATTAATGATGACTGAAACGTTTATGAAATACATTGTATTCCTGTGTAACTATTTTTGTAATCAATATGTACAAATTAGTATTATGATCAATAAAGAAACTGAAACTGAAACTTATTATCTTCATTGTGATCGAAATGATAGAATTAATTTTTATTTTTTGTTATTGATCGTAACTTTCGTTATATTCCACATCTTTCATTTTCCTATAGCTAGTACATTATTATAATATCAAACTTGAAACTCAAACCTAGCATAATATTATATTTTACTATAGATTTTGTCTAGTTTGAAATTAAACTCCTTCTTATCGTTTGTCAAGTAATGTGAAAGTGTTACAAGATCTTCACTTCATCAAGCAAAGTATCATATTTATGAACCCTTATCATCTTCAAGCTGCTTACAATTTAACATCTAAATAATACACATCCACTTCTGTGAGAGAGTATACATATATCTTGACTTGTTAGTCTTTAACCTCTTCAGACTTAATCTTCCTTCTCCGAGTAAACTTTCAGAGGTACTGCTTGATGATTACATGCCTCAATAAGCAAATACGCAAGTCAGAGTCACTAACATCAAGACAAGTTCAACTATATGTAACAGATCAAAAGCAATATAGATATCTCATTTATTATAGATATACATAAAGTTCTCTATAATGTTTTATTAATATCTATGAGGCCTCTGATGTAATATAATGCGTATAGCTCTTAATTCCAAAATGACTATTCAAATGGAAAATGAAACTAAATTAGATTTAAATGAACAATTCTGAAAATTTCTTTAGAAAATTAACATAAAAATTATTAATTAATTTTTTTAAAACGTAGAACAATGGTCTTAATTTTCACTTTCCAAATTTTTTTTTCTTTGCTGTGTAAATCTTGAAATAAAAATTAAAAGAAGATTTCCTTTATCGTATTTTTGAAGCTACTATATTAATTATACATGTAAATTTTTAATTTAATTAACTATATAATTTGACATGACAAATTGAATAATTATAATTAATAGAATGTAATGAGATTAATAAAAACAAAATCACATGAGAAAGTTTATTAAGTTTTTCTCTTCTGAGAATTTTTTTGTTTTTTTGTTTCACTGTTTAGGTCTTGAGGACGACCACAAAACTTATTGGATTAAATCTTTTGGATGGTAAAGTTTGTAGCTCTCAATCTTGTTGTGAATG
The DNA here is from genome assembly GCA_949318235.1 of Ecdyonurus torrentis. Taxonomy (NCBI): domain Eukaryota; kingdom Metazoa; phylum Arthropoda; class Insecta; order Ephemeroptera; family Heptageniidae; genus Ecdyonurus; species Ecdyonurus torrentis. The sequence goes on along the minus strand of OX439128.1, from coordinate 2,754,857 downwards.
ATTAACGTTAAGTTCAATAGCCTCCGGATTACTCACGATACCGCAAACCATTCTCTATATTAATGATACATGGTCAAGGTTCTGGTACGCTCAAGGACCTTACCACGTGCCACTACCAATTTATTTATCCCACATCATTCATTAACAATCCTATAAATACCGCAAGACATACAGTAAAAAAAAAAGTTTCTAAAATATGAATGAATATTTTTCTATATAAACCATTCTATTTGATGTATAATATAATTTAAGTAAACTGACTTCTTAACTTCGTACATTAATTTGATGCAGGATACTAAATTCTCTTTTTTTTTACGTGGTATTAAAATTACATCCAAATGATTAAATATTTAATGACAAATATGACCAAGTGCTCTCATCCCTAAAATTTTTGGCGCAATATTCATTGATTTGTATTTAAAACTTATAAATACCATAAAATATAAGGTATTTTTTAAGTGCTTCATAAATCTTTGATTAGTGGATAACATCCTAATTAATTTAATTTGTTATTTTACTTATTAGTATCTCAACAAAACCATCGCAAATTACAGAGTTCAATTTAGCAATATTTAATTATTAATTAAAGAAAAATGTTGTGTTGTCATATTTGAACTTTAATTCGATTCAACCATCACCAGATTTATACATTTCATTGCAGTAAATAATTTTACATGTATTTCAGATTGATTTTATAGTTTTTATTTACAAAAATGTAGCTCTTATTTACTGATTAACCATGGAAATGGTAGGAAGATTCTTATTTGATTATATATCTATATATCTCACAAACTATAACTTCAAATAATTCAGAAATATTTACTTATCATTAATGCCCCAAAATCACAATTTTATTTTTCATTTTTTGCCTATAGTATTTATCATTAAGTTTTGAATGAGTTTTTAATTGAAATTTTAAAGTTTTGAAGTGGATACCAAAATTGGTTATCATAATTTAATTATAATATAAAAAATTTATATATCTATATTTGTTTTCTTCAATCTTTAACTTTATTTTTAAGATAACGTAATTTAAGATTAATATATTATTTTAGCTTAACTGTAATAAAGGATTTTAAAAGTGAAACACGTTAAATACTAGTTTTATTAAATTTAATCCCACGCTTTCGATTTCAAGAGTATAAAACTGTGTAAAGAAACAACAAAAAAAAAAAATACCAAAAAAAGGTAGAAAAAAGTGGTTCATTTTGCTAAATTGCTGTGCTGATCCTCAAGTTCACGTACGAAGATTTATTGCCACGGGGATTATTTGAAAAGACTTCTTCTTCTTCGTCTCCCTTTTTTTTTTTTTTTTTTTTTACATGGAGCATCCATCTTTACAAACCTCATTAATTCTTACTTAATACTGAAAAGAGTTTGTTATAAATAACTTCTTTTTATTTTCAGGAAAAAGTTTTCATATCGTATTAAAAGATATTATATTATGCGTGTTATATTTTAAAATGGTAGTAATAATATAAAAAATATATATTATGCGTATACGTGCATTACTTTTTTTATTATCATTTTTAAGAGAGAAACTTGATATTAGTAAAAATTCATCACTGAAAGTTTATTTCTTCAAATTTTTTTAAGTTATCATTTTGGAGAAAGTGAATACGAGATGAAAAAAAAAAATCCTAATACAGTATGTTATGTTACAGATTTCTTTCATGGTTGCGGCGTTGCTAACGTTTGTGACGTCTGTATTAGCTGCAAATCCAAGAAGGCCAATGTCAGCTCAGCAGCCAAGACCATCCAAGGTAACATTTTTTTGGAGGAAATAAACAAATAAAGAAGATTTTAAATTAAAATTAAAAAATATCTAATGATAGATCATGCATGGAAGACGTACACGTACACACGGAAAACCATACGTAATTTATGCTGCTTTTATCAAATATAGCATAAATATTGCTATATTGGAATAACATTATGCTCTTTAACATAGTATTTATGCTATTTAACGTATGAAAAAAAAATCATGTTGTTTGGATCTAATGAGCTGAAAATGAAATAGCACACCCATTTTTTTTTTTTTTTTTTTATTGTTATTATTTTTTGCAGTGCATATTTATATACAGTATAACACATTTCCATGCAAAAAAGTCACGTCAAACTCTTTTGCTTTTCTATGCATAGAAAAGCAAACGAGTTGATTGTCTAGTTTACACTAGATGTAACAAAGTATCATTACGTAAAATATTTCACTGCATCTTTTTCTAATGCAAAAATAAAGAAGAAAGAAACTACGTGTTGCTGTAGTTTTATGTATTAGTGCCATAGAGCCAAACACTAACACTAACGTAAGTATTGAAATGTATGTAATCCGATATTTTGGCAATTTAAGATTTAAAGTTCGGGAAAAAACTTCTAACGTTAGGTATATAACTCCTGTAAATTGCAATACGTAAACATAAGCTTGAAACACTAATACCTAATGCAGGAGACTAAAATAAAGTTGTGATTCACCTCCATTAGGTGACATTGTAGTACAGTACATCAATACTTAATCCAGGTTAATAAGTACCTATTGCAATTTACAGTATTGTTGGCAGTATTTTTTTCTTTTTCTTTTTATAATTTACATTGCAAACATATTTCATGCAATTTACTCCTCTTTCATAAGCAGAAAAATCAGTGTTGTATAAAATATTTCCAAACTTTAATTGAAATCTGTATTTATATAATAGATAGTGGGTAGTTTCAATTTTTTTTTTATTATTATTATTATTTTTTTTTTACTAACAATATAATATGAAATTAAAAACAATAAATAATATTGTATAAAAATCAATTAACATTGAAAAAAAATTGACTGCATAAAGCATATAATTTTTTTATCATCAATTTAAAATTACATTTTGTTTAAAAAAAATGAGTTGGTGATATGTTTGACAATAATTGATAAAGCTAATAAATAACAGATTTATATATTATTTTTAGTCGAAATCAATCATGATGAGTTTGGCAGAATTGGAATTGATGTTCGATAAAACATATTAACTGTAGAGCAGGATGCTCTCTCTCTCTCTCTCTCTCTCCTCATCACATACATGACACTGTGTAAATAATCTATCATTGGAAAAAAAAAACTTGAGTAGATTTAGTCAAAAACGTAAAAATAAAGCATTTTATGTAAGATGGAAAATATATATATATATTTGGGAAATAACATGATAGCACGTCTTGTTCGCAATATTCTCTCTCTCTCTCTCTCTCTCTCTCTCTCCTACATCACTTTATCATATTATGGGTCAATATGAGTCTGTGTGTGAATTGTTACCATTTATAACTTTAAATAACATAGTTTTCATTTATATGATAAATGTACAGCTAACAAAAATATTGATTGAAAAATAACACATTTATTTGAAAACGGGATAATAAATTACTAAATATTATTTCAACTTGAAATCATTTTCTATTATTATTAAAAGAACAGGAATGATTGACTTTTTTTAAAAATATATATTTTTTTCTTTCTTTTTTTAGTTGAAGTATTTTTAAGACATAACTACTTAAAAGCTATTAGAGTCAATATAAAAAAAGTATTACAACATTTTCTCTTTATATATAAGATTTTTTTTTATTGAATACTTAAAGACAATAATATTTTAATTGCCCACTGACACTAATAAATTAATAAATCTCTTTTAATATTCTTTTATGTCTGTCTTATTTTAAGGTTAGTGGAAATTAATAAATGAACTTGCAAAAATTAAGAAAGTAAAAGAAAAAAAATTTAATATGATTTTAATTACAATATCAAATGGCGCAATAAAGTACCAAAGTTTTACTAATTTAGGCTAAATGTATACAACAAGGTTATAATTATTATAATTTTTATATATATACAATGTAGGCTATTTTAAATAATTTGTCACTTCCTTTTATCATTAAGTTGCGTGATATTAAAAGAAAAAAAAACTCTTTTTTTTTTCAGGTATTTAAGCGGTCAGGATCGCTACCTCGACCTCCAACTCGACCTGTCTACCATTCACCGCCAATCAACGCATTCTCATTACGTGACTTAGAGCCTTCTAAAGACAGGTAAGATAACTTATAGTCCACCTGGCTAACATTAAGTTACAACTTGTTAATTAAGGCTAATACAGTTTGAAAAAAAAAAAGTTAATAATATATTGAACATCTTATTTAAATATTTTTTGCTGCATTATTTTAATTACTGTTTACTTATCAAAACTAAAAATAATTAAAAATATTAATTTACAATCATCTTGATAATATTAAAGATAAATATTTAAAAATGTTTATTTAAAAGATTACGATGACTTGCTATAAATAAGTTTACGTATAATTACAATGTATAGAGTTGTAAATTATTTAAAAAAAAATACCACTTTAAAAATTGAAAGTGAAGTTCCTTTTTTTT